>CM064487.1:23436512-23580705 GCA_032716605.1 Paralithodes platypus
ACAAATTTATCTTGAAAGGGAGTCAAGGGGGTGTAATTTTAAGCTTGATGGAGGTCTAGGGAACAAACTAAATACCTCCCCTTAAGAAGGATCTGTGGTCGTAAAAAGGGTTAATTAAGATTGTTCCAAGTGTGTTAATTGCTGGAGGCCCTTCCTAGACTGAATATAACCGTTATAAAGTAGCCAGCACAAAATTAACAGAACGACACTTAAGGGGGGTGACCTGCTTTTTGTTATTTCTGTCCTTTTCTCTCTTTCTCTGGCTTGTATCCATTCGGCCCCATTCAGCCAACTATTTTAAGACGTTTATCCCCATCTAGGTGTCGATTTCTTCCTGGCGAGCGATAGCGAGCCAGCATTATATGAAGAAATCCGGCTTCGCCGGAGACATTTTTCTATCGAAAAATTTACAAATTTAGCTTGCTGTCGAAACAAATATATATATATATGCTGGCTCGCTACCGCTCGCAAGAAAAATATTGACACCTGGATGGGGGTAAACGTCTTAAAACAGTAGGCTGAATGGGGCTGAATGGATACAAGCCAGAGAAAGATAGAAAAGGACAGAACAAAAACAGGTCACCCCCCTTAACTGGTACTGAAGAGGTTAACAGAGCTTATATATGTCTGAATATGGAGGTTTATACTGTATAATCGTGTTCAGGGGTAGTTTTTTATTAATAAGAACAATCATTCTGCAAGTGTGGGGCTAGAACGTGACATTCGCACGTGACTGTACAGGAATAAGAAGGTAGAAAGAGCTTCATTCATGTAACTGGGCGAACACGCTTAAAGGGGGATAATTGTGTTTTGGTCTATATATTTATTTATTCATTTAGTTAGTTAGTTTTTAGTTTCCTCGCTAGACCTCTAAGAAGCATAAAAATAAACTCCTTTTAGACCTCTTCCAGATAAATGTGTAAATTTGTCGGTAAAAATTGTTCTGGCAGAAGGCTAATTCCTCCTAAAATTACAGGCTCGCTATCGCTCACCAGGAAATATTCGACACCTAAATGACATGAAAGATCCTCATATTGACAGCAAAAAAAGAACAAAAATATGGGTTTAAAGCTCATAACATCGCCAAACTAATGAAAAAAAAAGTCTTAAAATCTCAAACTATAATGGGGTTAGACATGAGGGAGAAAGGAGTCCAGAAATAAACAAATAAAAAAATCCTCGTTAACATTAGCATTGGCACAGGGACAAGGAAAGACTAAACAAAGATGGCATAGAGCAGAAAGAGCGTAGAGAGATGGCATAGAGCAGAAAGAGCGAGCAACAGGTCTTATCTCTATGGTTCGAGACTCTATGGCTTGACGAAGAAAGAGTATTGGTAGAAGACGGGTTATATAGAAGCTTGAACAGATAGTGATCAAAGTCTGTTGATTACAAGTTCTTCACAATGTGAATAATGAAGTGCGTGTGTATCCCCTATCGTGTAAAAGAACGGTATTATACAAAAACATAGACACTTACAACTTAAAACATAGACACTTAAAACATAGACACTTACAACTTAAAACATACACTTAAAACATAGACACTTACAACTTAAAACATAGACACTTAAAACTTAAAACATACACTTAAAACATAGACACTTAGACACTTAAAACATAGACACTTAAAACATAGACACTTAGAACTTAAAACAGACACTTACAACATAGACACTTAGAACTTAAAACATAGACTTAAAACATAGACACTTACAACATAGACACTTAGAACTTAAAACATAGACACTTACAACATAGACACTTACAACATAGACACTTACAACATAGACACTTACAACTTAAAACATACACTTAAAACATAGACACTTAGAACTTAAAACATAGACACTTAAAACATAGACACTTAGAATTTAAAACAGACACTTAGAACTTAAAACATAGACACTTAAAACATAGACACTTAAAACTTAGACACTTAGAACTTAAAACATAGACACTTAAAACATAGACACTTAAAACATAGACACTTAGAACTTAAAACATAGACACTTAAAACATAGACACTTAGAACTTAAAACATAGACACTTAAAACAGACACTTATAACTTAAAACATAGACACTTAAAACATAGACACTTAGAACTTAAAACATAGACACTTAAAACAGACACTTAAAACATAGACACTTAGAACTTCAATAATATGTTGAAGAACAAATGCATGATAACTGTTATACATAAATTGAAGGGATACAAAAAAAATGCAATACAAACTGCCATTATAACTATAGGGCAGATAAAGGACATCGCAGTATAACGTTTAAGGGAAAATAGGTTGACTTAAGGGGAGGTTTTTAGTTTGTTTCCTACTCCTCCAGCAATCTTAAAATTTCACCCCCTTGACCCCCTTTCAAGATAAATTTGTACATTTTTCGGTAGAAAAATGTCTCGGACGAAGGCCGGTTACTCTAAAATTACAGGCTCGCTATCGCTCGCCAGGATAAAAATCGACACCTAAATGGCACGAAAGGTCTTAAAATTGACAGAATGGGGCGGAAATTCTTAAAATCACCAAACTAATGGGGCAAACGTCTTAAAATCTCAAAAGCAATGGGGCTAGAAATGAGAGAGAAAGGGGTCAAGAAAAAAGTCCCTCAAGTGGATATCTCCCCGAGGCTTTTAGTTTCCTCCATAAACCTCTATCAAGATTTAAACAAAAAATCCCGTAACCCCCTTCGAGATAAATCTGTAAATTTGTCTGTAGATAAATGTCCCGGCCGAAGGCTGGTTCCTCCTAAATTACAGGCTCCCTATCGCTCGTCAGGAAAATATCGACACATAAATGGTACGAAAGGTCTTAAAATTGACAAAGACATGGAGCGAAACGTTTCAACATCACAAAACTAATGGGGTGAACGTCTTAAAATCTCAAAACTAATAGGGTTAAACATGAGGTATAAGGGGATCCAGAAAAAAAAAACACGCCCTTAAGTGAAATATTAGCCCTTAAGGGGAGGTCTCCACTTGAGGGATTGTTTTCTTGACCCCTTTCTCCCTCATGTTTAGCCCCATTGCTTTTGATATTATAAAACGTTTGCCCCATTAGTTTAGCGATTTTAAGAACTTTCACCCCATATTAAGACCTTTCATGCAATTCAGGTGTCTATTTTATCCTGGCGAGCGATAGCGAGCCTGTAATTTAAGAGGAACCGGCCTTCGGCCGGGACATTTTTCTACCGAAAAATGTACAAATTTATCTTGAAAGGGACTCGAGGGGGTGTAATTTTAAGGTTGATGGAGGTCTAGGGAACAAACTAAATACCTCCCCTTAAGCACACAATCATACATGATGCCGTACCAACACACGTATCTACATACTGACTTGTAGGATACCGGTACCTTACTGATCTTATAGCTAACTTATAATGTTGTCCACTATAGAACCACCAGGTAATATGAAGCGAATAGCCTATATATAACGAGAACATCACGAAGCATCTTTTCCCATGATGATAAATTATAATTCAGTAGCTCTGTTCAATAAAATCAGGAATATTAAGCAACATATTTGTTGTCAAAGTTTGTAGTATGATATAATATCAACAAATCATTATTTTCATGTTTGTAATGAGCTCGATACACTTCCTTGACTTAAGGGGAGGTATTTAGTTTGTTCCCTAGACCTCCATCAAGCTTAAAATTACACCCCCTTGAATCCCTTTCAAGATAAATTTGTACATTTTTCGGAAGAAAAATTTCCCGGCCGAAGGCCGGTTCCTCTTAAATTACAGGCTCGCTATCGCTCGCCAGGATAAAATCGACACCTGAATGGCACGAAAGGTCTTAATATGGGGTGAAAGTTCTTAAAATCGCTAAACTAATGGGGCAAACGTTTTATAATATCAAAAGCAATGGGGCTAAACATGAGGGAGAAAGGGGTCAAGAAAAAAATCCCTCAAGTGGAGATCTCCCCTTAACTCTCTGCAATTTAAGAACATAAGAAAATGGGAGTCTGCAGAAAGCCGATTGGCCTAAGCAAGGCAGATCCCTGTCCCACACAACCCCAGTTCAATTACAAAGCCCAATTATAGGCTCAACACTCTAATACCCTGAGGATCATCTTACCAAAACGGTTAGAGATTAACGCAGGATTATGGGGGTATGCAGAGTGCTGATTGGCCCAACCCGGCTGACCCTTCTCGTCCATATGCTTATCCAATTTTATCTTAAAGCTCCCTACCGTTTTAGACCCCACTATAGCACTTGGTAGTCCATTCCACCCATCTACAACTCTGTTACCAAACCAATATTTGCCTATATCTTTTCTGAAACGAAATTTATCTAATTTGAAACCATTGGTACGAGTTCTTTCGCTATCACTGAGCTTTAGTACATTTGTAATGTCCCCTTTGTTAATCCCACTAACCCACTTGAACACCTCTATCATATCCCCTCTAACTCTGCGTCTCTCTAACGAATGTAAACCTAATTTCTTCAACCTTTCTTCATACGAAAGATTTCTAATATTATGGATCATTTTTGTCATTCTACGCTGTACTCTCTCCAATGAATCTATGTCCATTCTGTAATAAGGACACCAAAATTGGACAGCATAATCCATATGGGGTCTCACTAATGACAAGTAAAAGTTTTAAGATAAACATCAGCAGTCTGTTACTCACACTCCTAGAGATGAACCCGAGAATCCTGTTTGCCTTATTACGAACGCTTATACACTGTTTTCTAGGCTTCAAATCATTGCTAACAAACACACCTAGATCTTTCTCACAGTCTGAATTTTCTAATTCTAAATTAGCTAGTTTATATTTAACATTTGTATGCATCTTCCCTATCTTTAATACCTTGCATTTGTCAATGTTAAACTTCATCTGCCAATTTACTGACCATTCGTGTAAGGTATCTAGATCCCTTTGGAGGCACTCTATATCGCTATCTGAATCAATTGATCTCCCTATTTTAGTATCGTCTGCGAATTTACTTATCCTACTAGTTATACCTAAATCTAGGTCATTTATGTATATAAGAAACAACAGGGGACCTAATACCGATTCCTGGGGGACACCACTTTTGACTGCTCCCCACTCTGACTTGGTACCATTTATGCTGACTCTCTGTTTCCTACCAATTAGCCATGACCTAATCCATCCCAACAACGATCCTCCTATTCCATGTGCCTCAACCTTTCTCATCAATCTCTCATGAGGGACTCTGTCAAAAGCTTTACTGAAATCTAAATAAATAATATCATATGACTTGTCACTATCTACTGCTTCATATACCTCTGAGAAAAAGCTAAGCAAATTAGTAAGGCAAGAACGTTCCTGAGTGAATCCATGCTGAGAAGAATTTATTAAGTTAAATTTTACTAAGTGGCTTCTAATTTTCCTAGCAATAATAGACTCTAGCAACTTTCCTATGATTGATGTGAGACTAATGGGACGGTAATTGGATGCTATCGATTTATCACCTTTTTTGAAGATCGGAACTACATTTGCAAGCTTCCAAGCTTCTGGAACTAAACCTGTTTCTAAAGACTTGTTAAATAAAAATGCTAATGGGCTACTTAACTCATCTCTGCATTCTTTTAATACTCTAGCATATACCTCGTCAGGACCAGGCGACCAATTTCCTTAAGCACATCATTTCTACTTATACTAACTGTACTTAACATATTTTCTATACTATCACTATATACCATATTGACTTCTGGAATCTGTGCCAAATTTTCATTAGTGAAAACGGAAAGAAACTGACTATTTAATGTACTGCACATTTCTAAATCATTTTCTGTTATTTCTCCTATTGAAGTTTTTAGGGGGCCTATTACATCTCTAACTTTAGATTTATATAGTTGGTAAAAAGCTTTAGGGTTATTTTTTGAGTCACTGGCTATCCTTATTTCATAATTTCTTTTTGCTTTCCTGATTTCCTTTTTAACCTGTCTTGATAGAGTCTGATAGTATATATGTAGATGATTTTCGCCTTTCTTTATTTTTCTATATATTCCTTTCTTTTTTCCTATAAGATCTATTAGCTTATTAGTCATCCATTTGGGTAGGAAAACATTAGAGTGTGAATTGGAGAGTGTGAGCTGATAAACAAAATATTGAAACCGAGTCGGCAGAGAATAGAGGTTAGGTTGATTAGAGACTTATAGAGAACATTTTGAAAACTAGGTATATATTTCTATGTGGCAATAGGAGCATCATTTGTGGGTTGTTTAGTTTTCGTAAGGATGGGGATGCTGAGAGATAGTACGTTTTCTATGTTATGTCATACTATGCTATTATCCCATCCAGTACCAGGGACGTCCTTTTCATCACATTCTGGCAGCTATTCGATGATTTTATTCAGCTTAGGAAGGACCTCTACCAAATTATATCAACCAACCCTTTAACTACCACAGATTCTTCGTAAGCTGCTTAATATCGTTTAAATCTACCTAGAATGCAATATATCACACGTCGCTGGTACCCGATGGGGTTATATGCTAGGTATACATTATAGTGTTGTTATACTTTGCTTATATGCTATGCTATGCTATGTTGAGTTATGGTGTGTCATGACGTGTTGCATTGTGCTGCTTTGTGCCATATGGTTGTGTGTTTTGATGTGCTTTGCTGTGATGTTATGTTGTGATTTGGTGTACTGTATTTGATTGTGCTGTGATGTATTCGTTACCTTTGTTAAGTGTTTTTGTTGTGCATAATCCGTATTCTATGTCATGTTATGCATAGGAGAGTAGACAGTACATGGGTAATTTTTGTTGGGGGGGGGGGGGGGGGATGGGGAAGAGGTGACTCATTATGTATTATGCAGGACCTATGAGGGGGGTGTCCAAGGAATGGGAGATGAAGGGGGGCGGGGGGAAACGGGGTGGGGGAAAGGGAAGCGGGGGAAGGAGGGAAAGGAAGAAGGACGGGGGGGGGGGAGGGGGGAATTATCTGGTAAGGCAGATAAGACTTAGTAGTTGGACATAATGAGAGTAGGCGAGGAATGGGGAAGGAGCTGGGAAGAGGGCGTGGGTAGGGAAGGAGGGGAAGAAGGCAGAAGGAAAGAGGGCAGGGGAAGGTAGGAATTTTCCTACGAGGAAGAGAAGCTTAAATTGGGATAGTTGTTTGGACTTATATAGGGATCTCCATGTAATGGAGGGAGTGGTGGGGAGGGATAGGAGGGGTGGGGGATGGTGGTGAAAGAGGGAGACAGGGGAGGGGGAGAATTTATTGAGTTTAGAAGAACATTTTGTATGGGGTAGTTCATGGTTATCTATCTATCTATCAGGATAGATAGATAGATAGATAAGGGATATCTGAGGAATGAGGAAGGGGTTGGAGAAGAGAGGGAGGGTTGGAGGGGGTGTATTGTGCTCTGGATACCTTGGCAGTTTAAACACCAAGAAAGACGAACGGGAAACTGGAACCTGTTGAGAGAGAGCGAGAGAGAGAGAGAGAGAGAGAGAGAGAGAGAGAGAGAGAGAGAGAGAGAGAGAGAGAGAGCTACATAGAGCTACATAGAGCTACATAGATACACAGACCACACAGACCTCAAGGTCCTTACTAGGCAGTCTGGCCTTGCAAACTATAATATGCATATATACACATACACACATACACATACATACATATACATATATATATATACATATATATACACATACATATACACATACATACATACACACATATATATCAAGTATATATATACATACTGTACAGTGCACACACATACATATACATATATTTTTTTTTTTTTTTTTTTTTTTCCATTCATATCACCCCAGCCCTCTGCAGATAGAGGTCAAGCCTTCCCTTGAAGGCGTTTATTGTGTCGCTCTCCACCACTCTCGCTGGTAGTTTATTCCACTCTGTCGCCACACTGTAGGTGAAGAAACTCTTTGTGACATCTAGGTTTGCCTTTTTGGTTTTTAATTTCATTCCATTTCCGCGAGTTTGATTAGTATTGTTTAATGTGAATAGTGCATTTACATCGACTTTGTCGAAACCTTTTAGTATCTTAAAGCACTCAATAAGCTGACCCCTCAACCTCCTCTTTTTTAATGAGAACAGGTTCAATCGTTTAAGTCTTTCTTCATATGGTTTATTTCTTAATGAGGGTATCATCTTCGTCGCTCTACGCTGTACTGACTCGAGTCTTACAATGTCCTTGATCAGATAAGGTGACCAGAACTGCACACCATATTCAAGGTGGGGCCTCACCATACTTTTGAACAGTGGCACTATTACGTTTTCATGTTTATATGTAAATTTTCGTTTAATAAAGCCCAATGCTATGTTTGCCTTATTTGCAGCTGCTATACATTGGTCGGAAGTTTTTAGGTTTTCAGATATTAGTACCCCTAGGTCTTTTACTACCGTTGCGGTTTTTATTTGTTTGCCATTCATTTCGTATTTGTATTTCATATTTATGCTACCAACCTGCAGCACCTGACATTTATCGACATTGAAGGGCATCTGCCATTTTTTCGACCACTCTGATATCTTGTTTAAATCAGATTGCAACGCATTTCTATCATCTTCGTTCAGGACTGTATTTCCTATTTTTGTATCGTCGGCGAATTTGGAAATGGTGTTGTTTACCCCTACATCGATATCGTTAATGTAAATGAGAAACAGGACCGGTCCAAGGACTGAACCCTGTGGAACTCCACTAGTGACAGGCTCCCACTCCGATTCCACTCCATTTATCACCACTCTCTGTCTTCTGTCCGTAAGCCAATTTTTTATCCAAGAATGAATTTCACCTTTGAGAGAGAGAGAGAGAGAGAGAGAGAGAGAGAGAGAGAGAGAGAGAGAGAGAGATCACTTCCGCTATTAAGCTGCGGATTATCGTTGATCTATGGTGTTAAGTAGGATATGGCAGTTGATAATATGTACAGTAGAATTACCTGCACCCTTATGGTTTGAGTTAGGGTAATAAAGCTGCCAAAATTATTATGCCTATGTATATATTTGTACAGTACAGTAGGTGAAAAACTATAATATTACACAATAACTACTGCAAAATAACTACACTTATTATACAACCTCAATATCGGTTTTTCCATAACTGAATTTAGGGATTGGAAGCGAACTTGTGTGGACAACCATGGTATAGGCACTGTGGTTATAGGTAATCGATTTTTGACAGACGTACTGTAAATATATCGTCTGAAATAGTTTCACTTACATAATTATAGGAAGGGTTTGCTTAAGGGGAGATCTCCACTTGAGGGATTTTTTTCTTGACCCCTTTCTCCCTCATGTTTAGCCCCATTGCTTTTGATATTATAAAACGTTTGCCCCATTAGTTTAGCGATTTTAAGAACTTTCACCCCATATTAAGATCTTTCGTGCCATTCAGGTGTCGATTTTATCCTGGCGAGCGATAGCGAGCCTGTAATTTAAGAGGAACCGGCCTTCGACCGGGACATTTTTCTACCGAAAAATTTACAAATTTATCTTGAAAGGGATTCAAGGGGGTGTAATTTTAAGCTTGATGGAGGTCTAGGGAACAAACTAAATACCTCCCCTTAAGTAGTTGGTTGAAGTTATGATAGGTACTATAGGTAGCGCCAATGAACTTGACAATAATCTGGACCCCTTTACTTCTTATAACTCAAAATTAGTGAAAGCAATTGGGCTGACGTTTCTATCAATTGGGAAGAGTCCACCAGGAAATAGGTGTGGCAATTTACAGCCAGTTTGCTCAAGGCCCTGTTGAGTTACGAGGAGGTCAGGGCTCGAGATAATTGTCAAGTTCGTTGGCGCCACCTGTAGTAATTGTGATATATAAGAAATATGATTGGCTACAGTCACGGTCAGTATTTGAGTCCAACTTACAGTATATAATTACAACATAACACACACACACATGATCGCAAACACAACGCTCTGTTCATTATTATTGTGTACATGGTTGTTATTCCTTTTATAAGAAAGATTAGTTTAATTTTGTTCAGGAATATTGTTTCTTACATCAAGAGAGAGAGATAGAAAGTTATATTGGAGAATGTAGGACGCAACTTTAGCCGTGATTGTACTGGTGGTAGGGTCTGCTAGTGGTAGGTGTGATAGGTGTCAGTTACGGTAGTTGTGGTTGGTGTCAGGTATGGTAGTTGTGGTTGGTGTCAGGTATGGTAGTTGTGGTTGGTGTCAGGTATGGTAGGTGTGGTTGGTGTCAGGTATGGTAGGTGTGGTTGGTGTCAGGTATGGTAGGTGTGGTTGGTGTCAGGTATGGTAGTTGTGTTGTCAGTTATGGTAGTTGTGGTTGGTGTCAGGTATGGTAGTTTGTGGTTTGGTGTCAGGTATGGTAGTGTGGTTGGTGTGTCAGGTTTCGTATGGTAGGTGTGGTTGGTTGTCCGGTGTATGTGGGTAGGTTTTGGTTGGTGTTAGGTATGGTAGTTGTGGTTGGTTGTCAGGTATGGTAATTGGGGTTGGTGTCAGGGTTATGGTAGTTGTGGTTGGTGTCAGGTATGGTAGTAGTGGTTGGTAGGGATGGTAGTTTGTGGTTGTGTCAGGTTATGGTAATTGGGTAGGTGTCAGGTATGGTAGGTGTGGTAGGTGTAAGGTATGGTAGTTGTGGTTGGTGTTAGGTATGGTAGTTGTGGTTGGTGTCAGTTATGGTAGTTGTGGTAGGAGTGTCCGGTATGGTAGTATGTGGTTGGGTGTCAGGTATGGTAGGTGTGATAGGTGTCAGGGTGTAGTTGTGGTTGGGTCAGGTATGGTAGTGGTGGTTGGTGTCAGGTATGGTAGTTGTGGGTGTGTCAGGTATGGTAGTTGTGGTGGGGTAGATGGTCGTTGTGGTTGTCAGGTATGGTATTGTGGTAGGTGTCAGGTATGGTAGTGTGGGTTGGTGGGTGGTATAGGTATGGTAGTTGTGGTTGGTGTCAGGTATGGTAGTAGTTGTGTTGGTGTCAGGTTATGGTAGTTTGTGGTTGGTGTCAGGTATGGTAGTTGTGGTTGGTGTCAGGTATGGTAGTTGTGGTTGGTGTCAGTTATGGTAGTTGTGGTTGGTTTCAGGTATGGTAATTGTGGTAGGTGTCAGGTATGGTAGTTGTGGTTGGTGTCAGTTATGGTAGTTGTGGTTGGTGTCAGGTATGGTAATTGTGGTAGGGTCAGTGGTAGTTGTGGTTGGTGTCAGGTATGGTAGTTGTGGTTGGTGTCAGGTATGGTAGTTGTGGTTGGTGTCAGGTATGGTAATTGTGGTAGGTGTCAGGTATGGTAGTTGTGGTTGGTGTCAGGTATGGTAATTGTGGTTGGTGTCAGGTATGGTAGTTGTGGTTGGTGTCAGGTATGGTAGTTGTGGTTGGTGTCAGGTATGGTAGTTGTGGTTGGTGTCAGCTTATGGTAGTTGTGGTAGGTGTCAGGTATGGTAGTTGTGGTGGGTTGGTGTCAGGTATGGTAGTTGTGGTTGGTGTCAGGTATGGTAGTTGTGGTTGGTGTCAGGTATGGTAGTTGTGGTTGGTGTCAGGTATGGTAGTTGTGGTAGGTGTCAGGTATGGTAGTTGTGGTTGGTGTCAGGTATGGTAGTTGTGGTTGGTGTCAGGTATGGTAGTTGTGGTTGGTGTCAGTTATGGTAGTTGTGGTAGGTGTCAGGTATGGTAATTGTGGTAGGTGTCAGGTATGGTAGTTGTGGTTGGTGTCAGGTATGGTAGTTGTGGTTGGTGTCAGGTATGGTAGTTGTGGTTGGTGTCAGGTATGGTAATTGTGGTAGGTGTCAGGTATGGTAGTTGTGGTTGGTGTCAGGTATGGTAATTGTGGTAGGTGTCAGGTATGGTAGTTGTGGTTGGTGTCAGGTATGGTAATTGTGGTAGGTGTCAGGTATGGTAGTTGTGGTTGGTATCAGGTATGGTAGTTGTTATTGGTGTCAGGTATGGTAGTTGTGGTTGGTGTCAGGTATGGTAGTTGTGGTTGGTGTCAGGTATGGTAATTGTGGTAGGTGTCAGGTATGGTAGTTGTGGTTGGCGTCAGTTATGGTAGTTGTGGTTGGTGTCAGGTATGGTAGTTGTGGTTGGTGTCAGGTATGGTAATTGTGGTAGGTGTCAGGTATGGTAGTTGTGGTAGGTGTCAGGTATGGAAATTGTGGTAGATGTCAGGTATGGTAGTTGTGGTTGGTGTTAGGTATGGTAATTGTGGTAGGTGTCAGGTATGGTAGTTGTGGTTGGTGTCTGCTAGTGGTAGGTGTGATAGGTGTCAGTTATGGTAGTTGTGGTTGGTGTCAGGTATGGTAGGTGTGATAGGTGTCAGTTATGGTAGTTGTGGTTGGTGTCAGGTATGGTAATTGTGGTAGGTGTCAGGTATGGTAGTTGTGGTTGGTGTCAGGTATGGTAGGTGTGATAGGTGTCAGTTATGGTATTTGTGGTTGGTGTCAGGTATGGTAGTCGTGGTTGGTGTCAGGTATGGTAGTTATGGTTGGTGTCAGGTATGGTAGTTGTGGTTGGTGTCAGGTATGGTAATTGTGGTTGGTGTCAGGTATGGTAATTGTGGTAGGTGTCAGGTATGGTAGTTGTGGTTGGTGTCAGGTATGGTAGTTGTGGTTGGTGTCAAGTATGGTAATTGTGGTAGGTGTCAGGTATGGTAGTTGTGGTTGGTGTCAGTTGGTAATGTGGTAGGTGTCAGGTATGGTAGTTGTGGGTGGTGTCAGGTATGGTAGTTGTGGTTGGTGTCAGGTATGGTAATTGTGGTAGGTGTCAGTTATGGTAGGTGTGATAGGTGTCAGTTATGGTAGTTGTGGTTGGTGTCAGGTATGGTAGTTGTGGTTGGTGTCAGGTATGGTAATTGTGGTAGGTGTCAGGTATGGTAGTTGTGGTTGGTGTCAGGTATGGTAGTTGTGGTAGGTGTCAGGTATGGTAGTTGTGGTTGGTGTCAGGTATGGTAGTTGTGGTTGGTGTCAGGTATGGTAGTTGTGGTAGGTGTCAGGTATGGTAGTTGTGGTAGGTGTCAGGTATGGTAGTTGTGGTAGGTGTCAGGTGATGCCATGGTCGGTGTCAGGTATGGTAGTTGTGGTTGGTGTCAGGTATGGTAGTTGTGGTAGGTGTCAGGTGATGCCATGGTCGGTGTCAGTTATGGTAAGGTGTGATAATTGACCACTTGCAGGTTTTGAGGTTTAAGGAAGTTGGAGCTGTAGACATGATATTTATCAGAACTACCAACCAGAAGATGGCTGTAGTGCATACATAACTACAGAAAACCAACTTCAACACACTTTTGATTGGTCATAAACTCGCATCTTACCTGTATTTCCAAGTTTCGATGTGTACGACTCCAACTTCCTTATAGCCTGAAACTCGCAAGTGGTCAGTAGTTGCACCCAGTAACACCTTTAGTGGCAGTAATATAAAGGAGTTGTTTGGCAGAAGGAAATGCCAAACATTATGCGGTGTCTGCCTTTTCCTTTCGTTTATTAGCTTTTATGAAGTTTATGTTTCTTTATTCGGTTTGTTTCCTTCTTAACCCTATTTGATCTGAGAGAGGTGATTTTGGACCTCCCCTGTTTCGCTCTATAAGTTTGGACATTTCACATCTTTAGTTTTGGCGATTATAAGACGTTCCACCCCATTCAGGTGTCGATTTTGTTCTGGGCGATCGATAGCGAGCTTGTAACCTAGGTGAAATCGGCATTTGGCTTGGAAGTTTTTCTTCAAAAATATAATACATAAAACAAATAAATAAATAAATAAATATAAATTTTGCTTGCAGGGGGTCTGGGTGGGTATTTGTGTAATTTGAAAGACGGATGGGGAAGCGTTTTTGTTTGCCTTGGAGACAAATTGCTCGAAAACGGCAAAAACAAGCAAAATCCTCAATAAAAATAAAACAGTTTATATATTAATATCCCACAAGAGGCCGGACCAGATAGTGTTAAGGGGAGGTTTTTAGTTTGGTCCCTAGATATCCATCAAGCTTAAGATTACACCCCCTTGAGCTCCTTTCAAGATAAATTTGTACATTTTTCGGTAGAAAAATTTCCCGGCTGAAAGCCGGTTCCTCTTAAATTACAGGCTCGCTATCGCTCGCCAGGATAAAATCGACACCTAAATTGCACGAAAGGTCTTAAAATTGACGGAAATGGAGCGAAAGTTCTTAATATCGCCAAACTAATGGGGCGACTGTCTTAAAATCTCAAAAGCAATGGGGCTAAACATGAGGGAGAAAGGGGTCCAGAAAAAAAATCCCTCAAGTCGATATCTCCCCTTAAGTATAATCCGTAGTATGTTCCCCTTTATCTTTATGCCGTTATCTTTGTGTTACCGAATTTTGTTTTCAATAGTTTATGTCTACCTACACTTATTCGGCTAATTATTGTGTCCGTTTTCTTCTTGTTTTATAATGTGCCCATATTCGTATGTATTTTATAAATTTGATTATTGTAATATTTCTATGTTACCTCTGTCTTACATTTCCCCTCTTTTTTTCTCTTTGTACCCATATCGCTATTTTATTTTGTTTTGGTTGGCTTACGTTATACCACATATACCACATCTCATATACCACATATACCACATACTCATACCACATCTCATATACCACATATACCACATATACCACATATACCACATACTCTTGTTGTTTCACCATAATTCATTACTCCTATGCCCTACTTCCGTTTCTACTTTCTCCAAAAATATTGCCTCGTATATCTCTTTATTTATTTTGTTTTCACCTTCATTTGTTTCTATGTTTGATAATCTAACCACATGTTACGTAAAGTAAGTGCTAGTATGCAACAAATGTATGAATCAATATTCCTGCAATATATGTAATGTTATATGGTTCACGTTTTTATTATTTTCATAATTGACAGTTAATATTGCTGGGTTTATGAAATTACTGGATATACACTTACTTCTCTCTCTCTCTCTCTCTCTCTCTCTCTCTCTCTCTCTCTCTCTCTCTCTCTCTCTCTCTCTCTCTCTCTCTCTCTCTCTCTTTCTCTCTCTCTCTCTCTCTCCTCTCTCTCTCTCTCTCTCTCTTCTCCTCTCTCTCTCTCTCTCTCTCTCTCTCTCTCTCTCTCCCGTCTTTGATCCCCCCCCCCCTCTAGTATAATAGCCCAGCTCGGTAAAAGACCCCCTCATTAGCCAGCATTCCCGATCGCCCATTCACAGCGTCTTAAAGGCGGAGGGAATCTCGAGGAACCCGTCATGAATCGCGGCCGGAATCTGGAACGGGAATGGAGGAGAAAGAGGAGGTGGAGGGGGTGATGGTGGCGCTATTGAAGGAAACTGGAATGGGAAGCGTGTTTATATTATGCAACTAACTTCCGGCAGTTCATACATGTGTTGTTATGATAGCGATTAAGAAAATGTTCACATTAAGTGTATTAACTGTATTACTCTGCCTAACCTAACCCTATCTACTTTAATTTTATCCAGCCTATTTCATATATGTTTGGATATAGCAAAATTATCTTTCTATCTATTGCCAGACGTCATGGTCCCCGAAGGGGTGGGTACGAATGAATCGCCCCCACGACCCTCTGTCCCCATTCAGTCGACGCCCCTCCTCCCATCCAACATCGCTTTCACGCATATACTTCTCAACTCTGTACTTCCTCTCCTTTGGTCTACCTATCCGTCTCTGTCCTTCCACTTCACTCTCGTACACTCTCTTAGTCATTCTCTCGTTTGTCATACGTTCCACACGGCCAAACCATCTCAAGGTGTTCAAAACAACACATTCAAATAACATTGAAAGTATGTATGTAGAGGGTAAATTAGATGAACAGCGGTGGTGCCCAAGGTGAAATTGGGCAAGAACTGGGTTTCGTTAAATAAATTCGCGCCTTGGAATGGAGGAAGAAGAAGGAGAAGACGCCATTGAAGAAAACTGGAACGGGGCCGGGAATGCCAAGTGGGGCCCCGTGTATGTATAGGAATACCGGGGTCCTGAATGGTGGTATTATGTTGTTGTTGTTGTTGTGGTAGTAGTGGTGGTATGGTTGGGTTGGTTGGTAGTATGGTGTGTTTGTGGTCCGGGTTGTGTGGAGGGTGGGGATGTTTGCTTAATTCAGATGCTTGTGAGATGGTCCTTGTGGTGATGGGTATTCATGTGGCTGGCTTCGGATGGGAATGTCTTGTGTGTGTGCTTCTTTTTTTCTGATCATGGTTCCTTGTGGGTAGTGGTAGCCTGTGTGTGTGTGTGTGTGTGTGTGTGTGTGTGTGTGTGTGTGTGTGTGTGTGTGTGTGTGTGTGTGTGTGTGTGTGTGTGTGTGTGTGTGTGTGTGTGTGTGTGTTGGGTGTGTGTGTGTGTGTGTGGTGTGTGTGTGTGTGGGGTGTGTGTGTGTGTGTGTGTGTGTGCGTGTGTGGTGTGTGTGTGTGTGTGTGTGTGTGTGTGTGTGTGTGTGTGTGTGTGTTGAGAGAGGGAGAGAGGAGAGGAGAGAGAGGAGAGAGGAGAGAGAGAGAGGAGAGGAAGAGAGAGAGAGAGAGAGGAGGAAGAGAGAGAGAGAGAGGAGGAAGAGAGAGAGAGAGAGAGAGCGAGAGAATAGAGGAGAGGAGAGAGAGAGGAGAGAGAGAGAGAGAGAGGAGAGAGAGAGGAGAGAGAGAGAGAGAGAGAGAGCGAGAGAGAGAGGAGAGAGAGCTGGGGGGTGTGTGTGACAGAGTGAGACTGAGTTTTTTTGCCTTTCGATATACATATCGTTGACATTATACCCAGCTATGTATATGGAGCTACCGTACCAGTTAGCCTATGCCAGCGTAAACAAATGTCATACTGTATTCAGTATATGCACATTCATAAATCCTTCTCGCTATCTTAATATTGCCACAATGACTAGATTTCAAACATCGTGTACTTGTCTGCATGAAAGCAGAACGACAATACTTAGAACAAAACAAAACCAATTGTAATAACGTATATATATCTATGCTACATACCACTTTTCTTCTTCTGTATGTAAAATATGATATACTACATCCACAGAGCAAACTCGTTGATTATATAGTAAAAACATATGTGCTCCAAGCTCATGCAAACCCTTTCATGTGCAAAAAGAAAATTAATTTATAAATTGTTTCCATTTTCATCTTCCCTATTAATGTTTTTTAATATAAGCCATATTAATTATCATCAATACCTACAGTCTACATAAAACCTGAATCGACAGTTCTGCAGCCATCCCTATCACCCTCATGCCTTATTGCTAACACTCTTATATTATGTTATGTACGGTAATGTCTTAATTTAACTATTCAGATGCTCTCTCTCTCTCTCTCTCTCTCTCTCTCTCTCTCTCTCTCTCTCTCTCTCTCTCTCTCTCTCTCTCTCTCTCTCTCTCTCTCTCTCTCTCTCTCTCTCTTTCAATATACTGTATATATATATATATATATATATATATATATAATATATACATAATTATACAGTATATCGCATATATTTCTCACTCCTCTCAAACTCATAATATCACAATCTACATACATGTATGTAGATCGTGCATAATATCACCCATTACTCATTCACTCGCTTGTTCACCAATATTATCTTCTTCACTTAGCCCATTGCCTCGCTCTCTTCGTTCACGTTATTATTGTTACTAATATTTGACATTGATATCATTCTCATTTCACCTACTGTTGCTTTTAACGCCCAAAGTACAGATTCATCTAACCGTTCACTAATGCCACTGACACCCTTATATTTTATTAATCGTTTCCACAATAAATGTGTAATATTGTGTGTAAATAAAGAACATTATGCACATAAAATATGCTTATTTGATTAGTTACTTATCTATAATACACAGCATTGCTAATTTATATTTATCTGTTTATATATAAGAATTAATGTTTTACTGTATGCTCAATATGTCATTTTGTCTGATGGTGTAATGGTTAGAGTGTTTAAGATCTGAATGTGCTAACCCAGGGTCGAATCCCGGGAGGATCACATGTTTTCATAAATTGTATTGGGAAGTGTTTGGTGTTGGTAGTTAAATAAATAAATAAGATTATTCCCAAGCCAGCCCCACATACACCCACATCACCCAGTAGCTCACTTCCTTCACTTACTGCCATGCTCACCATAATAGCAACCACCCACATGATTCATTACTCTTTCTCCACGCCCGTACATCAGTCCATCACACCCTCACGGCCACACCCTTTTCCATTCTCTTAGTTGGCCTGTATCGTCAATTATTTATTTCCGCATGCCGACATTTATTGTTCAATTTCCACTTTCATACCATCCATAATTCACTCCCACACGCCTATCAAACACCTCATGTTGTACCTCATATAATTAATTCCGAACATCCATTTACTCTCCATTTCTCCCATTGATTCTTCTCCTCCTGTTTTCATCACCCAGCGATCACACAAACACTACTCCTCAATCACACCCACCCACCCACTCCCTGGGCCACCCACAGACTCCGCGAGCAGCCTTCTCTCCTCATATTCACTCTTCCATGTCATCCGCTCCCTGACTGACTCCACATATTCAAAACTACCTTAAAAATTATCCCATTCTTTGTCCATTCATGTCAATTGGGAACTAACACAATTTTAAGCGGCCAAGATGAGCCAAATTGTTCATTTGGGAATGTCGATAATAGTTAACCTAGCTTAACCTAATGTAACTTATTGTAATGTACAATACTGTAATGCAATATAATATTATTGTGTACTGTCATTTGCGGATGATACTAAAATGTCAAAAACAGTAGTTTATCCATCGCATGTTCAACAAACTCAAAATCCTTTAAATAAATTATCAAACCAGACTTACAAATTAATTTCAGTACTGATAAATGTAAAATACTCCATATAGGCTACATACATGAGAAGGCAAGCTATTCAATGAATGGAAATAAATTTAGAACAACCGACAAAGAGACTGACGTAAAAGTATCAATATCAAACAATTTAAAACCCAGTTAGCACTACAGTACAGTGAAGTAGTTAAGAAAACAAACACATTGATTGGTTTAATTGACAGGTCATTTGAATATATATCCGAATAATTGGTTCGCCCTCGCTTAGAATACTGCGTGTAGTTATGTTCCCCATTTCATCAAACAAATATAGATAAACTGAAAAGAGTACAGAGGACAGTAACACACATTATTCCTAGAAACAAATCTTATGAAGAACGTCGAAAAATTTAAATCTGTGTAGTTTACCACAGCTATGGTTAAGAGGAGATCTAATTAAGTATTTACAATTAATAAAGGTCTTGACAATTGATCGATCAAATTACACTCGAAGAAATAGTTATAAGATCATCGGAAAGCCCTTTTATTCACGTGAGGCTAAGCACTTTTGTTTTCACCGAGTAGTAAACTAATGGAATGGGTTACCTAGCAATCTCATTATTGTTCCTCTGTCCAGCCATTCAAAAGCTGTGTTAAGGGGAGATGGGCCGTTTTTTTTGGTCTATTGATTCATGGATTCCTTTATTTCTTAGTTTCCTCGGTAGACCTCCATCAAGCTCGAAAAATACCCCTTTGAGACCCCTTCAAGATAAATTTGTAAATTTTTCGATAGAAATTTTTTCTGGCCGAAGCCCGGTTCCTCTTAAAATTTCAGGCTCGCTATCGCTCGCCAGGAGAAAATCGACACCTAAATGGCACGAAAGGTCATAACATTGACAACTAAATGTGGCGGAAGGTGTTAAAATCGCCAAACTAATGGACCGAACGCCTTATAATCTCAAAACAAATGGGGCTTAACACGAGGGAGAAAGGGGATCATGTATTTAACATTCCTTACATTCCGTACTGTATAATTCAAGACGATAGGATTCGGAGCTATGGAGTTATTATACCATTCAGGCTGTCATAACCTAACATTGATTACCACCGATCATAACACACCTGAGCTTTCAATTAACCACCTACGAGTTTCAAGCTATAAAGAAGTGTTATTATATTTTTTAGACTAGATATTTAGCAGAATTACCAGCTAAATTACGGTTGTACAGTAGTGCATTTATAAATATATTAATTCAAATATAACATACTTTTTATCCATCAGACACCTACATTATTGCATTTATGTATAGTATCTATGCTTATAACTCTAGCATCAATATAGTCCGAAACTCGCAAGTGGTTAATTGAACTCCGCTATAATATCACCTGTCGGAAGTTATTTGTCATACCTCACTTGCTCGTATAGCTAACCTAGAATCACGTCACACACTGAATATAGGTGACCACTTTCCTATAGACGGTTCAGCAGGCCAAGGCAGGGAAGGAATGCCTGGCCCCCCTTAGAGCGGAGGGACAAAAGGATGCGGAGACGCCGGGGGAAGACGGTTTACACGCACAGTCCCGCTCAAAAGGTGTGTTCCACCTACACAATGTTTACTTTGGGTGTCTGTCTGGCCATTATATAAACACAGTCCTTAAGGGGGGGGGGGGGGTGAGCCGGTTTTCTGGACCCCCTTCTCCCTAATGTTTAGCCCCATTAGTTTTGAGATTATAAGACGTTCGGCCCATTAGTTTGACGATTTTAACACCTTTTGCCCCATTTCGTTGTCAATTTTAAGACCTTTCGTGCCATTTAGGTGTCGATTATTTCCTGACGAGCGATAGCGAGCCTGCAATTTTAAGAGGAACCGGCCTTTGGCCTTTACATTTTTCTACCGAAAAATTTACAAATTTATCTTGAAGGGGGGTCTAGGGGGTGTTTTTCTAAGCTTGATGGAGGTCTAGCGAGGAAAATATGAAAATATATGAATAAATTAATTAATAGACCAAACAAACGGCCAGTCTCCCCTTAATACATCCAAACAAAGCCTTATATTGCGGCATTGTTCAGTTTTGTTCATGAGTATTTCGTGTTTATATGAAGACCAATAATAAAGGTTGAAGTTTTGTAGGTGGGGGACAACTTCTGATCATGCCTGTACAGTAGGGCATATAAGTGATGTCATTATGTCAGGTATAATTATCACAAAAATAACAACCATAACATCTCAAGACTCAAATTTGATTACTTCCATGGGTTCCTCTCGTTACTTATCCACGCCTTTATCAACATCTGGCAGACATTATTGCAGTTCCGATCAGAGGAAGTGTAAGAGTAACCGTGATATGACTTGCTCGGTATACTGTAGCTAGGAATCCTGACCCATGTTTAAGGTGCTGTGGTATTCCTGGTGTTTAGAGATATTTGTGAAATTCTCTCATACCGGTAGTTAGAGATCGAATGGGTGTTGTCTCTTATTGGGATCTTTATCTTTTAAATGCTTAGGGGTAAATTTTGGCGTTTATATTTAAGGGGAGATGGTTCACTTTTTGGGCGATTTTTGCATGTATTCATTATTTTTCTAGTTTCCTCCCTAGACCTCTATCAAATTAAAAAAAAAAAACATCCATTAGATCCCCTTCTAGATTAATTTGTATATTTTTCGGTAGAAAAAAATTCCGGCCGAAGGCCGGTTCTTCCAACATTACAGGCTCACTATCGTTCGCCAGGGAAACAATCGACACCTAAATAGCACGAAAGGTCTAAATATTGACGAAGAAATGAGGCGAAAGGTCTTAAAATCGACTAACTAATGGGACAAACTTTTTAACATCTGAAAACAAATGGGGCTAAACATGAGAGAGAAAGTGGTCCAGAAAACCGGCCCATCCCCTCTTAAAAACCTTTAACTGTCTTCGTGGTGCGATGTATAAGGTGTTGATTTTCGGTGTGAGCATCCTGAGTTCGAATCCACGGACTGCCACATGTGTTTGTAAATTTCATTAATCGATTTTAGGAGTATGGTTGGTTGTTGGAAGGAACATAATAATTACCCCGTTACCTAATTTCCGTGTTGCTGAAGTTATAGCTTGTGTTGTTGGGGCCTAATTATAATTATTAAAGGGTTCAACGTGTTTACATGTTGTGCATGTTCTTTAAAAATAATTATCGTAAATATGAAGAAGAAATCTATAATTTTATTTGAAAAATTTGAACTTTAATCTAATTTTGTATGTCGATCGATTGGGTGGAATGCAAAAGCACAAACAGGTAAACTAATAAGTTGATTTGTATTAAATATAAAACATTTATGTACATAGACAGAGATGTAATCAATATCCATTTGAATATGCACCAAAATATATAAACGAGGGAGACCAAACACAAAAGCAGTTACTACGTTATTGCGTAAATAGGCAGACAGCAAACCACGAGTCAGATAAATAAACAAAGGAACAGACAAACAATAGATAACGAGACACAACAACGATTAAGAACAACAGGAAATAGGGAAAGCGGTAAAATAATATTATTTAAAAAAAACTATTATACAGACAATAAAATGGCCAAACAAATCATGGAAAAAAGCAAGCCGAAAAAATAATATATATATACCGATAAGCGAATTAACTAAGAAGTGATCGAGCAACACCATGCAAACGTAACCCGAAATGGAAAACAACGTAAACAGGGAAGCAACAAGCAAACGTCAGTAAATGCAAGCGGACAAGCACAAAATCAAATAGTAGGCGGGATGACGACCAAAAAACAAGCAAAAAAACAACAGGGATTCAGTCAGTCAGCAAAATAATAACATATAAAACGGGAAGTACATCAAAACATTCATGAACAAGATAAGTAAACAATTATAAACCAATACATCAAACATGTAAAAAACACAGAAAAGAGAGCGAACAAACGAACAAACAAACAAAAACAGACATGCAGGAATACAAACCAGCAATGAAGAAAGCAGTTAAGCAAGCCATAAGCGACAACATAATTATATAGGCCGTAAAGATAAGTACAGAAAGGCAAGCAAGAAAACACAAATGAATGAAAGGATATTAAGAAGTAGGCATAAAAACAAACAAGAAAATGTATAAAAAGTAACCATACAAATAATCCAAAGGCCTAGCAAGTCAGCAATCCCCCTCATAAAATAAATAAATTATTAAATATATAATTAAATAAATAAATATAATAGTTAAATAATAAATACAAACGGGGAACTAGTGAGCAATAGGGAAAGTAAACACATAAATTAAATAAAAACACGAAAGCGAGCCATGCGGAAAGTAAACAATCAAGAAAATTCACACACTCACGAATATAAACAAGAAGACAACCGAAAAACAGGCTACGATACAAAAGCAAAACAAATAGCTACAGATAGAAAACACATACACAATAAAACAAAAACAACAAACAATCTTAAAAGCAAACAAAGCCTCCAAGTAGACCAGAAAACAGGTCCGTCATATGAATCAGCATCTTAAAAGCGGAGGGAATTTCGAGGAACCCGTCTTGAATAGCGACCGGAATCTGGAACGGGAATGGAGGAGGAGAAGGAGGAGGAAGAGCTATTGAAGTATACTGGAATGGGAACGGGAAGGGATGAGTAGGAGGAGGATAATGTGCTATTGAAGTATACTGGAATGGGAACGGGAATGGAGGAGGAGGAGAAGACTTAATAAATTAAAACTGGAATGGGAACGGGAATGCCAAGTGACCCTCTGTTTGTATAGGAATTCCCGGAGTTTCAATGGTGGTATTCAGGTTGCCGGCCAATGTTGTTGTTGTTGCTGTTGTCGTTATGGCCGGAAGTTCGGTACAGTCACGGGTAAAAATCAGGGTGTGACCTCACTAACTTCGAAGTTATATTTCCTTCTGATCGTAAGATAAAGCCATACATTAACACATATCATCAGAGGATTTATACTAAAGTGTTTGCTTAAGTGTGTTGGGAAATAAATGTTTCGTTGTCTCTTGTTAAACAAAAAAATCCTTCTATATTCCAACTACTCCCTCGGGCATAGGTAGGGCTGTTGTTATAGAAGGGTGACACATGAAGCTTGACCGTGACTGTACCATATATAGGCCCAGGTATGGTATAGTCCTGTTGCAAGTATGAAAGGAATAACTACTAAAAAATATGCTGTACATTATAGGCTGAAGTAAAAGAGACGCCTGTTGAATTTTTAAAGGGCGATGTACACAAAGATATTACTTTATGGAACGTAACTTTACGACACATGAAGGTTGACCGCGACTGTACTGTATATATATAATATATATATTATACTGTACCGGTATATACACCCAGGTAAGGATAGGCTGGGTTGTTCGTTATGCAGTAATTGAGGTACCGCTTGCTACCTACCTACCTGTCCCACATACCTCGCCGTCTTACACCTGTTATGACCCAGATACCCCACTCATACCCTCATACTTACACATTATACCCTTAGTGGATATTTAGGCACTTATACTTTTGATTCATACCCTTATAGCTGACTCGTGCCCGCATATCCAAGGTGTGGTTTCTTGCCCTCATACTTCGAACTCATACAATTGTAATACTTTATACATCTTACCCACATGCATAATTCTCATGATTATTGTTATTTCATGAACTCATACTTATGCCTCATGCTCCATATACCTAGATCTCATATTATTATTAGTAATCATTATTTATTATTACTCATTATAAATATTACTCATTATTATTATCATGATTCTAGTATTGTTATCATTACTGACAGTTTATTCAACCCCATATGTTTATAACCCATATCCATACTTTGACCTCATACCCTCGTTTATCTCTTAAACTGATACCTGCCTCATATCCTCATAACCTATAGTATCTATAGTATAATATAGTATAGTATAGCATTTATAGTATAGTATCTAGATAAGAATACCGTATATAGTTTTAAATATTGATTTCCGTGTCCACACCAACCTTTCTATTGTTATGTCTGGTTCTATATCATATTCACACTTTTCCTATATGCAAACATTAACCTCATTATCATTTCATCTCTTTCTTATTTCACTACGTCCTCGTGTATATTTCTTATTGTGTCCATTTTTATGTGTATTCCATTTGATTGCTATATCCTGTTAATTGCAGTAAGGCCTTCAATCTTCGTCTATTTCCAAATTGTATTGCATTGCCTTCCATCTTTTGATATAATCTCCGTCGAGGCATTGGATTCGGTTAAGGGGGGATGGTTCACTTTTTCGATGTTAGCATGTATTCATTATTTTTCTAGTTTCCTCCTTAGACCTACATCAAATTTAAAAAAAACATCCATTAGATCCCCCTTCTAGATTAACTTGTACATTTTTCGGTAGAACATTTTCCCGGCCGAAGGCCGGTTCTTCCAACATTACAGGCTCACTATCGTTCGCCAAGGAAAAAATCGACACCTAAATAGCACGAAAGGTCTAAATATTGACGAATAAATTGGGCGAAAGATCTTAAAATCGACTAACTAATGAGGAAAACATCTTAGCATCTGAAAACTAATGGGGCTAAACATGAGTGAGAAAGTGGTCCAGAAAACTGGCCCATAAATATGATTTTATAGGAAGGATGATTAACATGACACGGATAATAATGTGATCAGGTAATTATAGGAATGCAGTCACTTTGTTTGAACAGGTGGATGACTTGTAATATAAAATGGAAATATGTTGTATATGTAAAGAATAATATATTAGATATCAGTTTGAAGAACTTTGCAGGTGCATAAATTCACGTGGCGTAATGCACTACGTGAATAAATACAATTTGGTCTCGATAGTGAGGAGTTTATTTAGAAGAGCGTGACAAGAATACAGGATGATAAGTTCGTTGAATCATTAATCACTCATACTCTTAAATAAATACCTAGGTAGACATGTCTGTGATGTTTGAAGGACGGGCAGGTATAAACACATGACGTAAAAAGTTTTCGATTGGGGAAGAATAACCGAAAGTAGAAGGTCAAGGAGAGGATGGTAGCTGTGTTTTCTTTTACAAACTACATTGGGCAGTTTTTATAGATACATCCAAAAATCGTGCCCTACTATTAGAATATGTAATTCAGTTTTCTGATTAGTTAAAAGAACAATTATATGCACATAAAAAAACCACACACAGTATTAAAGTTTAGTTGAATTTAGTTTAATAAAATGTGTGTTCATCTTTCAAAAGTGGAATATATTGTTGAATTTGTGAAGCTGCGATACTACTACACGTATTTAACGTATCACTGATATCCGTCAACCTACCCAATAACCTAATTTATTGTACTCCTATTGTTGCCATTATTTATTTTAATATAGCAATTCATTATTAAAACAAAATAAAATAGGAAAAGTGGGGATTGGGCCTGAGTATATAGATAGATAGATAGATAGATAGATGGATATAATTATGATATATTATATACAGTTAAAACAATATGGTTGGTACTGTGTGAATGTAAGGAGTCAATCAGCAAAGAGCCGGGGATGCCCAAACTGGTCAGGATAGAAATAGAGAACTATGTGACAGATGGTTGGATGAGATGTCAGGTGGTTGGTGGTGGTGTTGCCTTCAGTAATTACAGTCTCGTGCCATCGTTACTACAACCACCACTACCACCACTACCACCACCACACACCCTCTGCCCACAGCCACATTTTTAGCTGTTATTAATGTATTTTGATGGTCCCGCATTATACTTATTTATTGTGTTCTTACATTTATCACGGCATATCATCCAAGTTATTATTATCATCCATTCACTTACTTATTTAGTCATTCATTTATCCAATAATTACATCCTTCATTCCCTATCAGACAATTTGATCCATACGTGGGTATATACAATATTTACTTGCACATAACCATTCTTATAAGCGAGGTGAAATATCTGCTTTCAGGGGTTTCAAGTAAAAAACGGACACACTCCGAAACGACCACAACGAGAAAGGCCAGAGTCTCCTAACCTCACCATACTCACTTTTAAGACCTAACCAAAGTATTATTAAGTTAACTTAACCCACCCGAATCTAGCTTATATAACCGAACCTACCGTAGACTATTTAGGATTGTGGCCATTTGGGTTGTGACTTTCTATAGGACTGAGGCCCCATTGACCTGCTTCCGTTCAAAGGGTTAATGGTGTGTGGTGGCTGAGGGAAATATGTGCTGCTCTTTTTAACTTCTTCATGCCGATGACGCCATTCTATATTTTATTCAGAATACCTCCAGAGGACCTATCAATGATACCAGAAGTTATAAGGAAAGGTTAATATCTCAATGACCTTGCAGTCCATTCTGGGTAGATTTGGAAAAAAAGGAGAATGTGAAGTGTTGACTGTAGCCTACTCATTGCAGAGTGGGTGAAATACTATCTACTCTCTTCTTGATCTGCTCTATTGAAGATCTATTTAAAACCTGTGAGTGAAGTTTGCTCCAGGTAGAACGATCTTGTATGTGAATAGTTTTCCGCATATAAACATTTTGAATCTCTTGTCTAATTTCCAATCATGGTTGCATATTGTATTCATATTGATGCAAAATATATATTATATGATCCACATTACCCAACCCAGGGTTAAGGGACCCTAGCCAAACCTATAATATTATATAGATGTCAATGAGTTGACCTCGGTGTCTGTGCGTTTCCAACGATAACAGACAAGAGCTCTCAACCAAGCTCTATAACTCAATCTTCTAATCGACATAATACGTTTTGTAGTCCTAGCTATAACTAATTCCAGTCGCTCTATATCCTTCCTGAGTATTGGAGATCAAAAATTAAAAGCGTATTGTAGAACATACACACACACACACACACACACACACAGAAAAAAACCACACACACATAGACAACCTAAAGAACACACATACACACGTCATTCTAAACAGTACTGTATCTCATGGAACCATTATCGTCGTTCACCAGCACACCAATATTCTGCCCTAACAGTACCTAGCTACACCATCATCACCATTAACAACCCACACCATTACCACACCAGCCCTTTCTTTTAGGGGTGAAGATTTTAGTTGTTGATCGATTTATGTACAGTATATATTTATATACAGTATATAATTACATATATATATATATATATATATCTATATATATATATATATATATACATTTATATATATATATACAGTATATATTTATATATTTACTGCGGACGATGCAGTCCTGTTGGCGGAAAATGCTGAAGAACTTCAGAGAGTGGTCACTGACTTTGACAGGGTATGTGAAAAGAGAAAGTTAAAGGTCAATGTAGGGAAATGTAAGGTAATGGTGTTTGAGAGAAGAATGCATGAAACTATAGATTTTAAGGAAAAATATAGAATCAAGAAAGAACACAAGAAAAGTTGTAAAATAAAATTGAAAAATGAAGTACTAGAAGAGGTTGAAAGTTTCAAGTATTTGGGAGCTGTACTATGCAAATATGGTAAAATGGAGAGTGAGATAAAAGAGAGAAAAATGCAAGGGAGAAAAGTGATTGGAGAACTTGATAGTATTCTCAAAGGAAGAATGGTTAGCCAGGAAGTCAAAAAGTCACTGAGAAACAGTGTGCTGCTCCCAACACTCTCGTATGGAAGCGAGACATGGACAGCAAGTGACGAGGACCTCTTCAAACTAAGAGCTGTGGAGATGAGCTTTTTCAGAATGGCAGCTGGCATGAATAGGCTAGATGGGCCAAGTAATAGGGAAGTGTACGAGTCCTTTGGAATGGAAGAGCAGGCTTTGGGCATTGATTGTGGTGTGGTTGAGTGGATAAAGAGAAGTACTTTGAGGTGGTATGGTCATGTTCAGAGAATGGATGAAGACAGAATGCCAAGAAAGATATATGGGAGTCAGGTGAGTGGAACCGCTAGTAGTGGAAGACCACCTATGGTATGGGAAAAGAAAGTGGAAAAATATATTGAAGAAAAACTTCCACGTAGTGGAAGAGGCATTGTGGCACAGGCAAGGGAGGCATGTCTTGACAAAGTAGCTTGGAGACGTTTCTGTCATGGCCATCCTCTAGTGGGGGTTTCCCAGGGGGAAGCAAGGCGTCGGAGATGATGATGATGATATATTTACTATATTTGTAATGTCCTCCCAATACCTACATCAAGCTTAAAAATATAACATATAAACAAAATTATCCCCAATATGAATTTGTAAATTTTTCGGTAGAAAAATTTCTCGGCCAAAGGCCGAATCCTCCTAAATATCAGGCTCGCTATCGCTCTTCAAGAGAAGATCGACGCCTAAATGGCACGAAAGGCCTTAACCCTTTCACGCTCATATGACGCAGAGGTTGCCAGATTAGCAACAAGAAATAGAGTTCTCTCACTCCTATAATTACCTCTCCAAATTTAGTTTTCTGCCCACAGCTAACTCAAAGACAACTGCAGAGGTTAAAATAACTAAACTAAAGGTTTCTAAATACCCCTGATGGTAACAAAGGCTTTAAAGTATCCTTAACAGGCTCAAAATCGCGTCATATGTCGGAGAGGGTTAATATGAGGTGATAGGTGCTAAAATCGCCATTGACCAAACGTCTTATGATGTCAAAACTGATGGGGCTAAACACAAGGGAGAAGGTGGCAAACAAAAACCCACAACCATTCCCCCTAAGTTACCTCGCCACCTTGGGAGCATATGGGTTGCTTGAAGGCACGCTCTCAAAGTAATGGCCCACCTTCAAATACTCTATTATATATTGATTTATCTATGTAATGCCTGACGTCTCAACCCCCAAGGGAGTGATATTCTCTCTCTCTCTCTCTCTCTCTCTCTTGGATCGTAAGGTCTGTGTGGCCAGTGTATCTATGTAAATCTATGTAAATCTCTCAAATTTCAATATCGGTGACAAACACACATATCAGGACACACATATATTAACAAGCGCACACACACACACACACCTTTAAAAGCCTTTGCATAATTACCACATGCATGCACAAGTTAATTTACATTAATTTAAGGGTAATTACGAATGTGTTGACAAATATCTACGTTTAGGTTCACAGGCCGATACAAACATATTGCCAAGCACACATATTAACAGGGTTACATAAAATCATTTAACCTCACTCATGCTCAGGCATTCCTTTATCAATTATCGCCATTCATATATAACATACACACACCTTCATAAACATGTGATCAAACTAGCACACACATTCGTGAGTACACCTCAGATACCATAGTCTCTAGACCGCTATTATACATTCGTGGACCCCTATGTTTTTCTTAATGCACTTATCTGAATTGATTTTTGGATATAATATGTTTTTCAATAAATAGTATATATATAGTTTTGTAGTTGATGCATATAAATTATATTCATATATTCGTTGTCAAAAATATTCATCTATAATTAGGAATTGGTGAAGTCCACCAATATTTATGAGTGGGCTAAATAGCATAGCATCCGAATGTACATTTGCGAATACTTGCGTAATCACTGGAATGTACATTTGCGAATACTTGCGTAATCACTGGAATGCGAATTCACAAGGTGCCTACGTATGCGAGCACTTACACCCACATACACTGAAGCACGTGCTGTTCATGGACCCATAACCTTAAGTAAACAAATATTCATAGGAATATACATGAACGCCTCTCATTTAGTTTAAACAAAATGTTGGAAACGCTTTGCATAATTTATTACACAATGAGCTTTGAATGTTAGCAAATATCTTATTCATCAAATGCATTTAATAACTATAGGTTAACACTAACCTTTGAAATATGTTTGAGGTAATATTTTACTTCCAAAGTATCTCGTCAACATAACATATCCCGTACTTCTTTAACACCATCATTACACTGCTTGGTGATATATGAATATATCCCTCTCCTTCTCTGGTAAACTACCGACATTAGCATATGATAAAAGGCTGGGCGTGTTTTAATTAGTTCCATTTAGGCTTGGGCAAACAGGCAGACAACAGCTGGAGCGAACCCGGCCCATTCACCAGGCACACGTCGGATGTAGGAGGCCCTTATTCATCATATAATATTAGAAGGGCGTTGTGTATTCCTTCAGTACAGCATGACGTCTTTTCGTATTTGATTTCAGATATGTTTGGACAATTTTGTATAGCTTTGGAAGGATATATGGTAGGTAAAAGGATTGAGATGGACTGTTCCCTTTAAGGTGCCTCCGTCATTATACTGTCTACTAACAATCCTGAAAATGTATGTTGATTGAGTATGATGTAGAATAACAAACATGCAGATGACAAGAAGGCATTAGGGCCTAGGGACATCTTGCCATCATTTCATCGAGGTCATCAAAACACCCTAATTAATCATATCTCACCTTACAAAATCATATTACTAGCCAGCTAAAATAATATATATTATTAATGAAATAAATAAAGTTCTTTTCAGCTTATTTTGAGTTCATATATATGTAAGGTAGCGCCGTAGGTCTATAAGTGATAAACATTGTCGGTGTTCTTATTGTGATATGGAAGGTAAAGTTGTACACCTTGTTAAGGTATGCTCTATAATCGATCTCCCACTATGTCTTGTCAAAATAAAAGAGTTATCTAGATTGCTCTATTCCAAAAGACTATTTCTCTCGTTATCCCTAGACCTCTTCATAAGACTTCCAGACAAACCCGCCCTAACAATCCTTCGGTGGCCACGATAAAATCTCATTTGAATCTCGCAGGGTCGGTGGGACAATGGCCATCTCCAGCCAGAAACAAGTTTGGCAGTGTTGGCCGACCGCACATTCAGTTCATCAACACTATTTTTGTTATCATCTCCTCTTCGGGCTCCCGGTCGTCATTTTTTACTATTTATTTTTCTATCACGATGGAGAACGAAAAGAAAACAAAAATAAGGAATGTGGGGATTCGGCCTGAGTATATACAGTAGAATAGAATAGATCACGATGGAATATTTTGGACACATGACAGCATCGATTTACATTCATACCCGCCTGACCTAAACTTGTGTATATTATTCTAGTCTACTTCATTGATTAAGGGGGAGGTACTCGCTTTTTCTGGACCCCCTTCTCCATTATGTTTAGGAGGTACTCGCTTTTTCTGGACCCCCTTCTCCCTTATGTTTAGTATATTAGTTTTTGAGATTGATTATATAACGTTCGTTCCATTAGTTTAGCGATTTTGAGACCTTTCGCCCCATTTCTTTGTCAATATTAAAACCTTTCGTGCTATTTAGGTGTCGATTTTTTTCCTGGCGAGCGATAGCGAGCTGTAATTTTAGAAGGAACCGGCCTTCGGCCGTGAAATTTTTCTACCGAAAAATTTACAAATTATCTTGAAAGAGGGTATAGGGGGCGTTTTTTTAACGTTTGATGGAGGTCTAGTGAGGAAACAAGAAAATAAATAAATCAATTAATACATAGATGAGAGAAGGGACACCAACTGCCCCAAGTCGGTATAAACCCAAATACCTGCTCCCGATCCTCCTATCCCTCCGAGACCCTGCCCCATTCTTCTACCTCTCCCCCTTTATCCCGGGCGATTCATCGATTGGTCGCCTATGCATTTTGTAATCTCTCTTTCTCTCCATTGGCGTTTCTTAAGCATTCCTTCAAGAGAGATGAACAAGTGTGCTTCAGGTTTAAGGCCATTGGGACCTTTTGGGGGGCAGAATAGAGCGAAGCCTCTGGGGTACGTAAGGTCGAGTTTCCTTTTCATTGAAGGGGAAGTTTTGGTCTTATTGATTTGTGTTGGATGGGGTGGTCGTGGTTGGGAGCTTCCAGTTTCTTCCAGTCGGGTTCTCAAGTTCTTTCTTCCTTCCAGGCCAGTCTTAGTGGTGGTCGAGAAAGCGTTCTAGCTTTGCTCTTTCCTTTTCTACTGTTTTGTGTCTTGTAATGTTCTGTCTAGTTTATTTTTCATTATTTATAATTATTTTTGTCCGCATACGATTACCATTATAAAATACTTTAACTGCTGTTGCCCACCCGTATTAATGTTTATTTCAATGTCAATTTGATTAACTCCACTAACTCCATAATTGATTAATGTATCGTATGTACAGTATACATATACAGTATTTTTGTTTATATGCGAAGATTATTTTCAGTCTAGCAAACTAGCTTTGACAGTTTATAAGTACCGTCAGTTGGCACCCAACAACAATAATCATGAGAAGTTTGTGCTTAAGTTTCTTGATATTGACTTACACACTTCACACAGAACTATTGATTGATATTAAGGGAGCCCACCTCTCTTTTTTTCTCTTTCTCTTCCTCTCTCTTTGGCTTGTATCGATTCGGCCCCATTCAGCCTACTGTTTTAAGACGTTTACCCCCATCCAGGCGTCAATATTTTTCTGGCGAGCGGTAGCGAGCCAGCATATATATATATATTTTTGTGTTGACATCAAGCTAAATGTGTACATTTTTCGATAGAAAAATGTCTCCGGCGAAGCCGGATTCCTCCATACAATGCTGGCTCGCTATCGCTCGCCAGGAAGAAATCTACACCTGGATGGGGATAAACGTCTTAAAACAGTTGGCTGAATGGGGCCGAATGGATACAAGCCAGAGAAAGAGAGAAAAGGTGAGAAAGATAAAAAAGGAGACGGTGACCCCCCCTTAAACACTTCACACATAAATATTGATTGATATTATATTAACCCAATGGGATGTGAAGGGGCTTGACCTTTCCTTGCTTTCTTCTACCATCCTCAACCATGCAGGGTAGTTCAATAGAAGAAGTAAATATTTGAACATTTATTTTATTCCCACTCTCGCTTCCCCTATTCCCATTATCCAAACACCCTTCCTTCCCACTCTACCTCCCTCCTCTTCTTTCATCCTCTTATCCCCAGAACAGAAGAATGGAAACCATTATCAATATACTCTGCCATACAGCCCTCCCCTCCCATCTTCACCCCACTTCTCATAATAGTATAAACGCTACTATGCAACATTTTTTCTATCACCCCCATTTATCCCTTCCTACTTCCTCTGCCACACTCGAAGAATAGTGGTAAAGAATCCAGTGCAAGCTACTATAGTCCGTTCATTCTAGGTTGGCAGAAATCGTAACCTCTAACCTCTGTAACTCAAAAAGGGCTTGAGCAAATGAGCTGTTAATTTATACACATATTCCCTAGCCAAGTCTTCCTAGTTGGTAGAAATATTTGCTCGATTACTCTAGTCCCGTTTGACTTACAGAGGTTAGGGGTTACGATTTCTGCCCAACCTAGAATGAACGGACCATATCTAAATCTTCCTCTTTCCATCTCTCTACGCCTCTCTTCTCACTATTTAAACTCATTTTTATATCTCTCCTTTTCTCTTCAGATCTCCAGTTCTCACACGTGTATTATAGTAGAACAGAAGGTGCCTAGATGATGTCTTCCCAATATATCCCCCCTCCGCCCTCATACACCCTTTCCTTTTTTCTTCCAATTTCCAAATAGATGGATCCATTATCCACATCCTCTTCTTCCTTCCCCCCTACCTCTCTTTATAATCCTCACTTTAGCAGTAATGTAGAATATAAACAATAATCTAAATACACCCTTCCATTCCACACACTCTTCACCATAACTAGAAATTCTAGAATAGATGCCACTGTGTATAATTGCTTACGTTTAACCTCTTTAAGGAGGGATGGGCGTATTAATGTGCTCATTTATGGATTTTTTAATTATTTGTTTTAGTTTCCTCCCTTGAAATCAATCAAGCTTTAAGCTCCCCCCCCCCCCCCACCCCCGGAAAACCCTCCTTTAAGATAAATTTGTACATTTGTCGATAGAAAAATGTCCTGGGCCAAGGCCGGTTCCTCTTAAACTACAGGCTCGCAATCGCTCGCCAGGAAAAAATCGACACCTGTCACGAAAACTCTTAATATTGAGAAATAAATGTGGCGAAAGGTCTTAAAATCGCCAAAGTAATGGGCCGAACGTCTAAAATCTGAAAACTATTGGGGCTAAACATGAAGAAGGGGGACCAGAAAAACGACCAATCTCCCGTTATATAATCTTATGAGCGATCCACTCTTTAATTTTCACTTCTCAACATATAATTATATCTTTTCCATTTGACTCTTCCCTTCTTCCAATTTTCTACTTCTGGTATTCCTCTATCTAAATAACTTAAACTATTTTACCCTCCTCTCTTCTCTCAAATATTCTTGCTACTTATCTTCTCTCATCATCACACTCGTATGCTATAGTCTGTCCATTCTAGGTTGGGCAGAAATCGTAGCCTCTAACCTCTGTAACTCAAAAAGGAAAAGAGCTGTCAATTTATACACATATTCCCTAGCCAAGTCTTACTATTCGGTAGAAATATTAGCTCGATTACTCTAGTCCTTTTTGATTTATGAGAGGTTAGGGGTTACTATTTCTGCCCAACTTAAATTAACGGACTATAGTTGAATAATATAGAAGCTATCATCCAAATAATCTTCCTTCTCACTCATTCTCCACTTCTACCTCTCTCTTCCGATCCTCACTCTCCAAAAAATATAATCAATCAGCATCCTCCCTCCAAATATCCTTACATGCCATTCTGTCCTCCCATTCTCCCCTTCCTTCCATCCTATCGGTGGCAGAATAGTAAAGTAGAAACCACTCTCTAAATACCTACCCATCCCACATCCTTTCCCTTCCTTCTTCTTCTTTCCCTTCCTCACTCTCCAAAAAATATAATTCATAAGCATCCTCCATCCAATTATTCTTACATGCCATTATTTCCTCCCTTTCTTCTTCTTCTTTCTTCCATCCTTTCCCTTCCTCCTCCTTCGTTTCCTTCCTCTCTCCTTCCATCCTCACCCACACAGAATAGTATAATAGAAGAGAAGCCACTATCCAAATACGCTTTGTCCTAGTCTTCTGCGCAGCGTCTTCACTTTGCGAAGCGATGGTTCACTTTTCGGTCGATTTTTTCATGTACTGTATATAAATTATGTTTCAAGTTTTCTCCCTAGACCTTCATCAAACTTTAAAAAAAAACAAAAAAACAGGATCCCCTTTCAAGATATACTGTATTTGTACATTTTTCGGTAGAAAAATGTCTCGGCCAAAGGCCGGATCCTCCTGAATGTCAGGCTCGCTATCGCTCGCCAGGAAATAATCGACACCTAATTGTCACGAAAAGTCTTAATATTGACAAAGAAATGGGGCGAAAGGTCTTAAAATCGCCAAACTAATGGGTCGCATAATCTGAGAACGAATAGGGCTAAACAGAGGAAGAAGGGGGTTCATAAAAACGACCCATCTCCCCTTATGTGAAGGAAGGGAGAACAGGATGTTAAGGCGAGCTAGTACAGTATATTGCCTAAAGGACCTGGATAGGAGGCCGATTGTAGGGTGTATTTGGTTATTATGTTTGTATATAATTCATTGTAGGGTGTATTTGGTTATTATGTCTGTATATAATTCATTCAAGTGTTATTTGTGCCACATATTGGTTTGTTTTGGTTTTCATCATCACTCGATGTGATTCGCCAATACTTTGAAGTGTTCACTCAAACTCAAATATCTTACAAAATTAAATATAAATGGAGTTAGGATAACCCCGGATAATCAGACCTGACCTGACTTAACCATACACTATGTCAGCTAATCCTTGCCAAAATTAACTTAGCCTTAGCCTTGATATATACTATTAACTTAACCTAACCTACCTTAACCAACCGGTATCAAACGATATATTTAGTATGTCCAGTGTAGGCAAAGAGACCTGTGAACGAAGAGACTTGATAATCGTAGTGACCTTTTACTGAAGGAAGATCTGGGTGAAACGGAAGGCTAGCAGAGTGGAAGACAAGGCAAGGTGAGGAAAGGTAGGTGTCGCAAGGGAGGGGACAGTGGAGGAGTTGGGCACGTTATAGAGGTGTTGTGAGAGAGAGAGAGAGAGTGAATACAACGTCTTCTTGGGGGTGTTGTAAGTGTTATGATTTGGGCCATATGAAAGTAACGACCGCCAATACAATTCATGGTAGCTAAAATATAGAAGGTCAAGAGATAAGCATAATGAAACACAGTGTTATCTATTATTATTAATTTCACTCCAACACCAAACACCTCCAATAAAATTAATGAAAGCATGTTCTCCACCGGGATTCGAACCTGGGTTACCACACACGAAGATTAAGGATATGCTATACTATAAGAACATAAGAAAATGGGAGTCTGCAAAAAGCCGATCGGCCCATACAAGGCAGATCCCTGTCACACCCAACCCCAATTACAAGGCCCAATTATAGACCCATCTCACTAATACCTTGAGTACTGACTCCACCAAAACGGTCAGAGATTAACACAAGATTACGGGGGTCTGCTGAGCGCCGATTGGCCCACACCTGGTAGATCCCCCTCACACCCAACCCATCTCGTCCATATGCCTATCTAATTTTATCTTAAAGCTCCCTATCGTTCTTGATCCCACTATATCACTTGGTAGCCTATTCCACCCATCTACAACTCTGTTACCAAACCAATATTTGCCTATATCTTTTCTGAAACGAAATTTATCTAATTTGAAACCATTTGTACGAGTTATTTCGCTATCACTGAGCTTTAGTACATTTTTCATGTCTCCTTTATTAATTCCACTAACCCACTTGAATACCTCTATCATGTCACCTCTAACTCTGCGTCTCTCTAACGAATGTAAGCCTAATTTCTTCAACCTTTCTTCATACGGAAGATTTCTAATATTATGGATAATTTTTGTCATTCTACGTTGTACCCTCTCCAATGAATCTATGTCCATTCTATAATAAGGACACCAAAATTGAACAGCATAATCCATATGGGGTCTCACTAATGACAAGTAAAGTTTTAAGATAACATCAGCAGTTCTGTTACTCACACTCCTAGATATGAACCCGAGAATCCTGTTTGCCTTGTTACGAACGCTTATACATTGTTGTCTAGGCTTCAAATCATTGCTAACAAACACACCTAGATCTTTCTCACAGTCTGAGTTTTCAAATTCCATATTAGCTAGTTTATATTTAAAATTTGTATGCATCTTCCCTATCTTTAATACCTTGCATTTGTCAATGTTAAACTTCATCTGCCATTTTACTGACCATTCGTGTAAGGTATCTAGAGCCCTTTGCAGACACTCTATATCTCTAACTGAATCAATTTTTCTCCCCATTTTGGTATCTTCTGCAAATTTACTTATCCTACTAGTTATACCTAAATCAAGGTAATTTATGTATATAATAAACAACAGAGGACCTAATACAGATCCCTGGGGGACACCACTCTTGACTGATCCCCATTCTGACTTAGTACCATTTATGCTGACTCTCTGCTTCCTACCTATTAGCCATGACCTAATCCATCCTAACAACGCCCCACCTATTCCATGTGCCTCAACCTTTCTCATCAATCTCTCATGAGGGACTCTGTCGAAAGCTTTACTGAAATCTAAATATATAATATCGTATGCCTTGTCATTATCTACTGCTTCATATGCCTCTGAGAAAAAAACTAAGCAAATTAGTAAGGCAAGAACGTCCCTGAGTGAATCCATGCTGAGAAGAATTGATTAAGCTAAATGTTTCTAAGTGGTTTCTCATTTTCCTAGCAATAATTGACTCTAGTAGCTTTCCTATGATTGAAGTGAGACTAATGGGACGGTAATTGGATGCTATTGATTTATCACATTTTTTGAAAATCGGAACTACATTTGCAATTTTCCAAGCTTCTGGAACTATACCTGTTTCTAATGAATTGTTAAAAAGAAATGTTAATGGGTAACTTAACTCATCTCTGCACTCTTTTAATACTCTAGCATATACCTCATCGGGACCAGGCGATTTCTGAGGTTTCAGTCTGTCAATTTCCTTAAGCACATCATTTCTACTTATAGTAACCGTACTTAACCTATTTTCTATTCTGTCATTTCTCCTATCGAAGTTTTAAGGGGGCCTATTTTATCTCTAACTTTAGATTTATATAGCTGGTAAAAAGCCTTAGGGTTATTTTTTTGAGTCATTGGCTATCCTGATTTCATAATTTCTTTTGTCTGTCCTTATTCCTTTTTTAACCTCTCTTGATAGATTCTGATAGTAAGCAAGTAGGTGAATTTCGCCTTTCTTAATTTTTCTATATATAGTCCATGAGCCAGGCCAGATATCGGTACCACCTGGGGTGACTAAACACGAATGGTACTAAAATGTTTATAGAGTGACTGTAAGTACATTAAGATATGATAGCCTTCTCGCACTGGTAGCTTAGTCTAATTTTTTTGATGCAATAGGGGCGCTACCCAAAAATAAAGATTTTTAGCGTGACGCTCGGCGTTTTCCTCATTTTCTTTAAAATCCATCACACAATCATCGCGAAACTTTGAACACCTATGTAGAATTATATTCTCTACCAGAGTTGTTCCTAGGTATTTTTCAAATTTCCTCATATTTCGGAATATACTCTATATTTTGGGTATTTTCCTCTAAATCTAGAATAAATCCTTAAATATGGGGAACATTGAAAAATATATTCTAACAGCTCTTGTAGCTTATTTGATTCTCTACAAGAATTATTCCGATGTGTATTTCAAGTTTCTCCATATTTAGGGGTTTATTTCATATTTGGGGATTTTTTGTTATATTTTGGGGATAATTTATTATTGGAAGGAGCAAACATATGTAGAGTGGTTTCCATGTAATGTGTTTGTTTGTTCATGGTTTAATGGTGATATTTTTTGCAGGTGTGTGTCGACTGTTTGACGGCAGGATGGAACCATCTGCGAGGAAGAGAGCACGGATCGACTGTATCATCCACTGCTCTGATGATGACAGCGATGCTCTGGTGTCACCACAGGATTTGGACTCCTGGAACACATTGCTCAGGGCTGCAGAAATCAGGCAGCATGATCCAGTCCTGGAAGCAGCCAAGGGCCTTGAAGAAGGAGGAATACCACACATACATTATCACCGTAAATGTCGTAGTCTCTTTACAATGAAGAAGTCACTGGATTCTATCCTTGCCAAGGGTGTCAAGATAGAATCAGCAAGCGTCGACCCCAGGAGGAGGGCATCAAGGGATGCCCCTAGTACTAGCAGGGTGTATGCCAAAGTATGTATCTTCTGCGAGAAGTCAAGCAAGTACATAAAAACAACAAAGACAAGGGAGCCACTCATACAGTGTGTTGAGCTACGAGCAGATGAGAAGATTCGCAGAGCAGCAATAAGGAAACTCAACCAGAGAATCCTTGGTTTAGTTAGCAGAGACCTTGTTGCTGCAGAGGGTCACTACCACAAGTCGTGCTACAAACTCTTCACAAAAGATGATTTCCCAGCGGCCGCCAGGTCGGGTGCAGGTGAAAATCAGGAAGAAAGCGAGGAAGCACGCTACGAAGAGGTTGAGACAGAAGCCCTCGAGGAACTCTGTTTGTATATAAGGACCAAATTATTCCCCAACCCAGAGGTACTGCCTATGACAAACCTCACATCTAGGCTTGAGAGATCCATGATGTCCCGTGGTATTATCCAACTGAAACCAGCGACAAAGAAACATGTTCGCCGAAAGATTGAAACCGAGTTTGGAGAATCACTACGCTTTGTCCCAGATGAGAAAGGAAAGCTTCTAATCTATCCACGCAGCCTCTCAATGGACGACCTTGCCCGGCAAGCACACAAAATGGCAAAAGACCTGCAAGAAGCAAGAGCAGCTAACTCTGAAGATGTCTTAACCAAAGCAGGAATGCAGCTGAGGAATGAGATCAATAAACAAGATGTGAGTCAGCCATGGCCTCCCGATACAGATCAGAATGTCATTCCTGCAGCAGTCACTCAATTCCTGCACACCCTGCTGACAGGAGAGTGTGAGTGTGAAACTCCCTCTGAAAGAGCTCAACGTCTTGCCACTTCCTTTGGCAGTGACTTGGTCTTTGCTGTTACCAGTGGCAAGACAAAACCACCCAAGCACGTACTGCTGACCAATGCTGTAAAGTCTTTGACAGGAAACACAGAACTGATCCGAACTCTGAATCGTCTTGGTCACTGTGTGTCTTACTCAATGTTTGAGGAGATCGATACAGCCCTTTGTATCCAGAAGCTGGAATGCTCAAAGGATGACATTCCACTGCCAGCAAACATCTACCCTGGTGTGTTCACAACCCTGGCCTGGGATAACATTGACCGACTTGAAGAGACCCTAAGTGGAGCAGGTACTTCTCATAGAGTCAATGGCATTGCTGTCCAGTCCAAGGTTGCAGGCTCTGTGCCAGAGAAAGTCCTGCCAGAGATTACCAAGTCCAAGATAAGAAGCATCACTCAGACATCATCAATGCTGCCAATATACAATGTTGGGCGGCGGGCAGGGCCACCTAGGATTGAGACTGCGTATGTCGACACTACCAAGGAAGTCCAGGATTCAAAGACAAAGAACCATATCTGGCTTCTTACTCGAATGTCAGACCATGAGGACCAGTCCATCAGCAGTTGGACTGGGTTCAACATCAAAATGCGCAGAGACATTGCAGTGGTTCAGGACACTGTAAGCTACCTGCCCACTATCAATGCTCCCGCAACAGAAATGTCCACCGTTAATGAAATCTTGGAACAAACGCATGCTATCATGCAGTCCTTACAGCTTAACAAGATTGTGTGCGTGTTTGATCAAGCACTCTATGCCAAAGCTGCCGAAGTTATCTGGAAACAAGAGAAGTTCAAGAACATTATCATCAGGATGGGCGTCTTCCACACAATCTGTAATCTCATCTCCACCATAGGAAAGAGGTTTCAAGATGCAGGTCTTAGAGATCTGTGTGTGGAATCAGGTATCATCGCAGAAGGATCAGTGTCAGGAGTGATGAACGGCAAGAGGTACAACAGAGCAGTGAGACTACACAAGCTCGTGTATGAAGCACTGATGAGGCTTGCATGGAAAGGCTTCCTTTCATGGCTAGAAGAAAACCATTCAAGGGACATACACCATCTAGATGAAACACTGAAGGACATCAACAGCTTTCACAGCAATGTGTCTCAGGGACTCTTTCAAGAGCTGATGGAGAGTGAATCATGCACACATATCATGAAGCTTTTCCAAGTTTATCTTGAGACCCTCAGAGATGAACACAACCTCTCAGCATTCTGGATGTCATACCTGGACATGGTTGAGATCATGCTGGACTTAATTCGAGCCTCCAGAGAAGGCAACTGGATGCTCCACCTAGGAGCAATCCGACAGATGATACCGTGGTGTTTTGCCTATGACAAAGTGAACTATGCCCGGTTCCTAACCTACTACTATGCCTTGATGTCTCGACTGCCCATTGAACACCCAGAGGTCCATGAACACTTCATGCAAGGTGGCTTTTCGGTCCAGATCGGTAGCAAGAATCCCTTTGGACAGATCCCTGTGGACCAGACAATCGAAGAGACGATCAACAAAGACACCCAGACACCAGGGGGCACAAAAGGCTTCAGCCTGAAAGGCGGAGCTGTCGCCAGGTACTACCTGACATCGGAGTATCGCAGCAGGTACTTAAGGCAGCTCAGGACTATGGTAGTAGGCCAAAAGTATACTGACTTCAGCCCAGACCTACAGATGCCCAGGATTAGAAGAGATGAGGCCGATGTCCAATCTTTAGTTCAACTGATGGAGACCAGCTGGTTGAACCCCTTCAACGCAGAGCAAGAAGATCTTGTCAGTTTGTCAACTGCGACTATGGCACCACCAGAAGTTGTCAAAGACCTTCTAGGGGCCTACAGAATAGGAGAGGATGCATATCAAGCCTTCAAGGAAGAGCGCCTGGAGATCGATACGCCAACTATACAGTTTCATGACACGATGACGAAGACGAAACTGAGAACGTTCACTAACATCAGAATGAAGCCACGCTCACAAGACCATGCAAAGGAGGTTATCTTAAAGGCTGACAGGAACCTATTTGGCCAGATGATCCTTGTTGCCGAGAACAGAAAGCTCAAAATGAGTGATGTCTTGGCTCATCCCCTGGGGCCTTTGCCTTGGGCACTTGCCAGCGGTGATGGGTCTCTCCGCAAGACCAACAAGGCTGCCCTCGCAAAGGAGTTAGAGAGGAATGTTTCTCCTGCAGAAGTGATACCCGAGCCCTCTGCTACCATAATTGATGGGATGAGCCTGGTCCACAAACTGAAGGGAAACGACAAAACTTTTTCACAGCTTGCAGGTACAGCACTGAGTCACGCTGTTCATGAAGGTGCTAAGAGCAGGCGCATTGATGTTGTGTTTGATATCTACAAGGAGACATCCATCAAGGATGCAGAACGAGCCAAAAGAAGTGCAGGCACAGGAATTAATTTCAAGAACATTCAACCTGGGCACAACATCCAGCAGTGGAGAAAGTTACTCGGTAGTTCCTCCAACAAGGCAAGTCTTATCAAGTTCTTGGTAGAAGAATGGAAGGCACCACAGCACAGGGAGAAGCTCAAGGAAAAGGAGCTGTATGTCACATGTGAGCAGCGCTGCTTCAAGATCACCAAAGAGCAGTGGGAAGAGGCTCCTGAGCTTAAGTCAACTCAAGAAGAAGCAGACACACGCCTTCTTCTCCATGCACTTCATGCAGCAGAATCTGGGAACAAGTCTGTCATCATCACTGCAGAAGATACAGACGTCATGGTGTTGTGTCTTGGCATGTGCCACAAGATCCCATCCCATCTGTTCCAGAAGTGCGGGACGAAGAACCGGACAAGATTCCTGGATATCACCACACTGAGCCGCACACTGGGAGGCAGCGTGTGTGATTCATTGATTGGTATGCATGCCTTTACAGGCTGTGATACCGTCAGTGCATTCGCTGGCCGAGGGAAGATGACGACACTCAAGCAGGTGAAGATGGACAAGACATACCAGCATGCTTTTCACGAACTTGGACGCTCATGGGAAGTGTCTCCTGAACTCTTTGAGAAGCTACAGGAAATCACCTGCCACATGTACCTACCATCTACCCACACAACTAAGGTAAACAAGCTTCGGTATGAGCTGTTCTGTGCAAGACGTGGAGAGGTAGAGTCAAGTCAACTCCCTCCTTGTGAGGACTGCCTCTTCATGCATGCACTGCGTGCAAACTACCAGGCTGCGATCTGGAGGAGAAGTCTTCAGAGCCAGCCATTTGTTGCGAACCCAACAGACTGCGGTTGGATGACAGATGAGGACGGTAAGCTTGCCGTCAACTGGATGCGAGGCTCACCAGCACCAGATGCTGTTATGCAGCTACTGTCTTGCAAGTGTGTGCGGTCATGCGAACTCCCTAAGTGTACTTGCCTCAGCAATGGTCTAAAATGCACGGACATGTGCAGGTTACAGACATGTCAGAACAAGGCTATTGAAGAAGAGCCGGTGGTACAACAGTCAGATTCCGAGTCTGACGTAGATGATATTTAGGAGTAGTAATTTGCCATAATAGTATGTACAAGCCCATGGCATGCTTAGTGTGTATTTACAGGACTTGTATTAAATGTGACAATTACTATATGCATTTTGTTGACATTTAGGCATTCCTGTCCCCAAATTTGACATTTTAAAAAATTTCGGAATTTTCGGTAGGGTATGTCTATTCAAGAAGTGATAACGACCATTAAGCTACCAATGTGCAAGGGCTATCATATCAAAACATAAACTAGAGACATGTAGCAAGCTAAAAACACCTAAGAGAATTAGTCACCCCGGGTGGTACCGATATCCCAAAATTCGGGTCTTGGCTCATGGACTAATATTCCTCTCTTTTTTCCTAGAAGGTGTAATAGTCTATTATTCATCCATTTGGGTTGGTTCTGTGTTGATCTAAATTTTCTTTTGGGGATATATTTATTTTGCGCATTGTGGAGTGAAGAAATAAAATGATTATATGTAGCTGTCAAATTATCCTGAGTTAAGACAGGTATCTGAGAGAGAGTATGTTCATTAGCGCACCTGGGTCCACTTAATAGTTTAACCATAGGATCGACTCTTAAGGCTCTTCTTAATCCACCATAATTGGCTTTTCTGAAATCTGGGATAAGTGTCGTATTCTCTTTAGCCTTTCCTGTCCATTGTATGTTAAAATAAATTTATTTATGATCACTATTTCCTAGTTGGTCTCCTATCTCTACATTATTTATCATTTGTTCATTATTACTGAGAACTAAATCGAGGATATTATTACCTCTAGTAGGCGAGTCTATGAATTGAAATAAAAAACTATCCTGTACCGCCTCAATAAACTCTTTTGAATCTGAGTCGCCGATTTGATGCTGCCAATCAATATTCGGAAAATTAAAATCCCCCATAATACACACATTGCTAAACCTTGATGCTATTTTCACTTCCTGCCATAAAGCTGTACCTTCGTTTCTACTCATATTTGGTGGTCTATAAATAACTCCAATAATTATGGTCTCACTACCTTCGCTAACCTCTACCCAAACACTTTCGTTATCAGTATTTAGTCTAATACCTGATTTAATACAGCTTTTTAAAGAACTCCTGACAAACACTGCTATTCCGCCGCCCCTCCAACTTGTACGGTCGCGTTTAAACAAACTATATCCTGGTATATGGAATTCTGCTAAAAAATGTCTTGATTCTGTATTAATCCATGTTTCAGTCAGTGCTATAACGTCTATATTTTCGTTGCTAACAACTTAACAAGTGCTCTAAGTTCATCCATTTTGTTACATAAACTCCTACAGTTTGTATAATATAATCGCAATGAATTTATTTTACTGGTATCGGATTTACCTTTATTTCTAACTGAATTCCCATCTTCTGTTACACCTTTAATATTTCTACTAGCAGTACAATTAAAATCCTGTGACTGATATTTTCTATTCCTATCTGATGTACCAGTACGGCAATTTACCCTATCTAGACAATTATTCTTACTCATATTCTCAGGCTTTATTTTCAGCGAAACCCCGCGACAATCCTATCTATTGACCTAGCTAAATTTGCCACCCCTAGCCGAGAAAGATGAACCCCGTCCTGTGCGTACAACTGATTTTTACCATAGAAACGGGTCCAGTTATCAAGGAATGGTATTGCATTTGCATTGCAGTATTTTTCCAGCCGACAATTGATACCAATTGCCCTAGAAGACCATTCCTTGATGACCCCTCTCCGTGGCAAGATACTGTGTACTACAGGTATGCCTCCCTTCCTCCTAACTTTATCTAACACCTCCCTGTACTGCCGAAGCAGTACTTCCGTCCTACCTTTACCAACATCATTGCTCCCTGTACTGAGACAGATAATGGGGCTATCTCCAATATCGTTCATGATGTAATCAATTTCCTCTAACACCTTCCCAACCTCGGCACCAGGCAGACAGACAAGCTTCCTAATATCAGTACAGGTGGACCTAGCTAAGTGTCTGACCATGACCACTATAAAGATAGCATCCATGTTCAAAATGGGAATAAAATTAGAGAAAGAAAGCTGGAAAGCTAATACAGAAATGTAATACAATTTAAAAAACAAAACGTGAAAATATGGACCAACTACTGTATAGACGAAGTAGGCTAGTGGTAATATGTCTTTCTCGACAAGTGAACTCTGGAACTTTCTTACTCAAACAATCTTTTTGTTCATTATTTTACTTAGACTGCTTTAAACTTGGTGTGTCCTGGCATTTTGAATCCAACGTACCTCCTGCCACTCTTTTGACTTTGTGGGAGACACTCGTTACAGGCAGTCTGCCTTTTGTCTTCTTCATACACATAGAAAAAAGAAAGTGGAAAAACAATGTTAATATATATGGTAGGCAATAGAGATAGAGGAATATGTGCATTCAGAAGAGATGAGTGGGTATAAATGGGCCTAGGATAGGGAAACTAAAACGTTGAAATAATGAGAGACCTTACAAAGCAGACGGGATATGATGAAGTATAAAATGTAATAGATTATTTATAAAGATAAAATAGAAGAGAGAGAGAGAGAGTTTGTGTGTGTGTGTGTGTGTGTATGTGTGTGTGTGTGTGTGTGTGTGTGTGTGTGTGTGTGTGTGTGTGGAGCTATGACGTCTTCTTGAGCCTGTATAGTCCACAATGCCACGCCATAGCTGCCCAACCAAGTGGAAGGAGGAACTCAAAGCTACAGTCATGAGCAAAATGTCCTCTCCTCCCATCACAATGTTTACATTATATAATTATGTCCCTCTTGTCATCCGCGCTACTCGCATCAGCTCTACTCTTATCAACTCTACTCTCATCAGCTCTACTATCATCAGCTCTACTCTCATCAGCTCTACTCTCATCAGCTCTACTCTCATCAGCTCTACTCTCATCAGCTCTACTCTCATCAGCTCTACTCTCATCAGCTCTACTCTTATCGACTCTACTCGCATCAGTTCTACTCTCATCAGCTCTACTCTCATCAGCTCTACTCTCATCAGCTCTACTTCCAAAGAAAATGGAGCACAACTTGAATATATAAGACTTGGTTCGTGTATGATTACGATTGTTTTCGGTTTGATTTGAGATATTGTATAAGTTGAGAATCGCAGGCATGTACTTTTGCTTGTGACTGTACACCTGCTCCCCCCCCCCCACCTCTCTCACCAACATAGTCATTATTTATCGTTATTATCTCCACCCTTCCTCCTTTTAACCCTTTAAATTAAGTACGCAGGCCGTCTTTATTATTCTGGCTGTTATTAGAAGATTTATTTTTCAGTTTGGGAACGGTTTGTGGGAGTTACCCCTTCGAATCCTTGGGGTCCTTCTTAAACTAAGTAAAATCGTCTCGTGCTAGCCAGAATAAAATATAATTGTCGTCAAGGAATACTGAAAGGGTTAATTTGGACCTTTACGTGTCCTTTCTTCCGGCATTTATTACTGACAAGTCTAGTCTAGTCACGCACCTTCTGAATTATCGTTATATAGAAGTTCATTTAGTTAACGGGGGTGACCTGCTTTTTGTTATTTCTGTCCTTTTCTCTCTTTCTCTGGCTTGTATCCATTCGGCCCCATTCAGCCAACTATTTTAAGACGTTTATCCCCATCTAGGTGTCGATTTCTTCCTGGCGAGCGATACCGAGACAGCATTGAATGAAGAAATCCGGCTTCGCCGGAGAAATTTTTCTATCGAAAAATGTACAAATTTAGCCTGCTGTCAAACAAAAATAAAAAATATGCTGGCTGGCTATCGCTCACCAGTAAAAAATTGACACCTGGATGGGGGTAAACGTCTTAAAACAGTAGGCTGAATGGGGCCAAATGGATACAAGCCAGAGAAAGATAGAACAGGATAGAACAAAAACTGGTCACCCCCCCTTAAGGCAGATGTAAGGGGGTAACACATAAAACCTTTTATTGGCAATTTTCGCTGGCCAACACTATTTCCGGCAACACTTCTGGGACCTCTTGTATTGGTATCAAAAACTAAACTGAAGGTAGATTATTTTAGCTAGTTGCATTTTTATACAGCTCAACACCCTTGACGATAAGGTTGTCTCCCCTAGATGAGTAGCCGACCAAGGCTAACGAGTCCCATCCTCCCGATATGACGCATTTTAGCAGTACATTCTGGCTATCATTAGACGATTTTACACAACTTAGGAGGGGCTTGTGGGCATTGCAAGGGTAAAGCCATCTTAATTAACCCTCACACTTCCGTCTATACCCTTCCTAATCTGATAAAAATCGTTTAATAATAACCAGAAAACAGAAGAGAAGAAGCACCTCATCGATCCTCAGAGGGTTGATCATAGAATCGGACAAGCAAGAGAGGCCAAAGCAAGTTGCAGAAAAACGCTCTCGAGATATGCTGGGTTTTATTTACACGAGTATATCATGGCCCGATTACTTTCTCCCAACCCTGATCCGTCCGTTTCTGACATATATGATGCATACAAAGTCTGCCACCTCACCTCTAATAACTAATCTACCTTCCGAATAGTTGTCGTATTCAGTGCAAAGTAGTTTCAAAAGGTTGCCAAACAGTATTTAAGGGGAGGTTTCTAGTTTGCTCCCTAGACCTCCATCAAGCTTAAAATTACACCCTCTAGACCCTCTTTCAAGATAAATTTATAAATTTTTCGGTAGAAAATGTCCCGGCCGAAGGCCGGTTCCTCTTAAATTACAGGCTCGCTATCACTCGCCAGGGAAAAAATGACCCCTAAATGACACGAAAGGTCTTAAAATTGACAGAAATGGGCGAAAGTTCCTAAAATCGCCAAACTAATGGGGCGAAAAAATCTCAAAATTAACGGGGCTAAACCTGAGTGAGAAAGGAGTTCAGTAAAAAAAATCCCTCATGTGGAAATCTCCCCTTAATTAAACCCAAACCAACCCTATAATCCAATAATGAATCGTGCGGAGTAAAGTGGCCGCAAAATACCAGCGTGTAAATCCACCTTATTAAGGGGGGTGATCTGCTTTTTGTTATTTCTGTCCTTTTCTCTCTTGCTCTGGCTTGTATCCATTTGGCCCCATTCAGCCTACTGTTTTAAGACGTTTATCCCCATCCAGGTGTCAATTTTCTTTTTCTGGCGAGCGGTAGCGAGCCAGCATATTTCTTAAATGTTTTAGACAGCAGGCTAAATTTGTACATTTTTCGATAGAAAAATGTCTCCGGCGAAGCCGGATTTCTTAATATAATGCTGGCTCGCTATCGCTCGCCAGGAAGAAATCGACACCTAGATGGGGATAAACGTCTTAAAATAGTTGGCTGAATGGGGCCGAACGAATACAAGCAAGAGAAAGAGTGAAAAGGAGAGAAGAAAAGCAGGTCACCCCCCTTTTAAGCCGTCAGACAACCCCGAGATAACACACGAACCCCCAACGAACCTTCTATCCGCCAACACAAACCCCCAACCACTTATGAAAAATGACACTTGGGACAATGCCACTATTAAAAGGATAAAACAAAACTGTTGAGGGTTAATAAAAGGGTGTGTAGGGGAGCCATGTTATAAAGGGGGTGGGGGGGGGGGAGGTGATGTGATGTGATGTGATGTGGACTATACCCTATTCATCACGAGTAGGCCAACACATCTACAGCAAATAATTACAGTAATGAAGCTAATATTTCTACCATTTTGGAAGAGGAGGTGTGGCAGAGTGGTCTTGCCACTGGACTGGTAATCCAATGGACCCGGGTTCGAATCCCAATATGTCAATGGGAAGATATTATTGGGATGGAATTTGTGCTGTACCTAGTTTCAGTGCGTTACCACAGCACACCGAAATGCCAAAACAAAATACCCTCATTGTTCCCTGATTAAATAGCACTGTATGAATATTCCCATATTCAAAATATGCTACAGGGGCAATGCCTAGTGAGTTAATTGCTCAATAGGTGGCGTTCTGAGAGTGAGGGTCCGAGCCTAGGGAGTGAGACTGTGAAGCACAGAGGCGAAGCAGCTTCAGAGATGGAGTTGGGTTCGAGCTGTGAATAGGTGCTTCGCATGTCTCACTCCCTAGACTGGAACAAGACCTCACGGGCCTCACCGTGTTCAGCAGTAGAGTGTAAAGGCTATCAGCCTATGCCCGAGAGGGAGTAGTTGGAATATAGAAAAAAAAAAAAAAAATACAATATACATACAAGTTTAAAGACCGCTTCATCCACAGAGAGCGTGGTTTTTAGTCCTTTTACTGTACAATACAAACTTGCCACAACACAGCCCCATCATGTCATCACATTGGCCGATGTTATTATAGCACCAGCGAATCCGCACCACACCAGCCTTAAGGGAGCCCACCTCGTTTTTCCACCCTTCTGTTTTAAGACGTGTATCCCCATCCAGGTGTCGATTTTTTCCTGGCGAGCAGTAGCGAGCCAGCATATATTTAATAACAAATTTGACAGCAGGCTAAATTTGTACAGTTTTCGATAGAAAAATGTCTCCATACAATGTTGGCTCGCTATCGCTCGCCAGGAAGAAATCGACACCTGGATGGGGATAAACGTCTTAAAACAGTAGGCTGAATGGGGCCGAATGAATACAAGCCAGAGAAAGAGAAAAGGAGAGAAAAAAAGCAGGTCAGCCCCCTTAGCCATGCTACATACAATAAGGCAGTAACAAGAAATCACCGTAACTGCTACAGAGGCTGACTGGACTATACCGGAGTGGCGGGCAGTGGGAAGAGTCAACCAGGAAATAGGTTTGGAAATTCACAGCCCATTTTCTCTAGAACCAATAAATATACTCTTATTACGGTCTATATCTCATTCTAACGATATGTTACCTTTGTTACTTCAAATAGAATTTACCCAAGCCTCTCACTCTAATTAGTAATTAACCAAACTCTCCATTCAACCACTTCTCAGTTCCTAAACGCAAAGGAATGGTAGTAGAAAGAAAAGGAGACACTGTGTGTAATGTAAGGATTAAGGGGAGGTATTTAGTTTCTTCCCTAGAACTCCATCAAGCTTGAAATTACACCCCCTAGACCCCCTTTGAAGATAAATTTGTACATTTTTCGGAAAAAATCGACACCTAAATGGCACGAAAGGTCTTAAAAGTGATATAAATGGGGTGAAAGTTCTTAAAATCGCCAAAGTAAAGGGGGCGAGCGTCTTAAAATCTAAAAAGCAATGGGGCTAAACATGAGAGAGAAAGGGGTCCAGAAAAAAATCCCTCAAGTGGCAATCTCCCCTTAATGGAAACCCGTTTGATGTAGTAGAAGAGTTTATGTATCTGAGAGCCATGATTGAGAAAAGGGAACAAATATGCAAGATAACTAGAAAACAGAGTAACACAAGGTAGAAAGGTAGCTGGAGTAATAAAAGTCTTGTTTAGGAGCAGAACCTTGAATATGGAAGCAGTGAGAGGATTGTATGAGGGTGTGTTGGTGCCGACATTGATGGATGGATGTGAAACTCTGGTATGGCATAAACGCGAAAAGTCTCGAGTAAGAGCAGTTGAAATGGATTGAAGAAAGTGTTCTCAGATGGTATGGTCACACGTCAAGAATGTCTGAAGACAGAATAGTTAAAAGGATCTATGTCAGTGGAGTGGAAGGAAGAAGAAGGCGTGGAAAGCCGAGAAGAAGATAGTATGATATGGTGTCATAATGTGTGTCAAAGCGTGAAAAGGGAATGGTTGAAGCAAAAAAATTGCAAATGACAGGAATGAATGGAGGAAGTTTGTTAGAGAGAGTACATGAAGGTCTCTGGACCCTTTTAAAGGACAAACCTGGAAGGTCTTTATCCCGGAAGTATAACATCTGAGGTGAAGCCATTGATTTTGGGAGCTGATGAGTGATTGGTGCTTCTGAATGCTTGTGTGCTTGCTTTTTGTGGGCGAACTGTTATTAGCGTTCTTCTTATGTCACCTCTTGTTCCTTTCTTGTGTCTCTTGCTGATCCTCCCTGCCCCTTGTGGGCTGGCTACTGACTGACTGACTGATTATTATATTTTTAGTTCCATTGCAAGGCCTCCATCGAGCCTAAAATAACACCCTCAAGATAAATTTGTGCATTTTTCGTTAGAATAATGTCCTGGTTGAAGGTCGGTTCCTTTAAAAATTACAGGCTCACTATCACTCGCCAGGAAAAAATCGACACCTAAGTGACACGAAGGGTCGCTAAATATTGACGAAGAAATGGGGCGAAAGTTCCTAAAATCGTCTAACTAATGGGCCTAACGTCTTATAGCCTGAATACTAATGGGGCTAAGCATGAGAGAGAAGGGGATCCAGAAAAAACAACCCACCCCCCTTAATAACGGGTTCTCTGCTTGTGTCGACTAAAAGGTTCGTTAGGGGCCGTTGTTTGGGGTAGAAAACCTCTTTGTCTAGGTTCGAGTAGCAAGTCTGAGGTGGTAGGTATTCAGCGGTGGGGGCCATAGGAGGTTTATGACATTGTACAAAGGAAATCATTGTGATTATTACTGTGTTCTATTAGGCTTATTACGGTTCCATTTACGACGGATAAGTTTAAGAAAGTATATATATATATATATATATATATATATATATATATATATATATATATATATATATATATATATATATATATATATATATATATATATATATACAGTATGAGCTCACCGCTGGAAATACATTAACCCTTTCACGCACATATGACGCAGAGTTTGCCAGATTAGCAATAAGAAATAGAGTTCTCTCACTCTTATAATTACCTCTCCGAAATTAGTTTTCTGCCCACAGCTAGCTCAAAGACAACTGCAGAGGTTGAAGTAAGTAAACTAAAGGTTTCTAAATACCCCTGATGGTAACAAAGGCTTTAAAGTATCCCAAATAGGCTCAAAATCGCGTCATATGTCTGAGACGGTTAAGTCTATATTCATTAATGTACACTTTAATAAATTGCACTTTTAAGTCCTCTTCCTTTCTACAAATTATAGTGTCCTTTAACAATTAATTTTATTATGGTGAGGATACTAAAAGGTATATGAACCATTTGAAATATATAGAATATCACTCTAACTACAGTAGGTATAATGCCCACACTGAAAGTACAGGGGTAACTTTAATTTCCCACCTTAATCGTATATTCAAACATAAGCTAAATATAAAGTATAGTGAGTGGGAAGGAAAACGCCAGACTTCATTTTGCCGCGTCGCTCATTTTCGTGGTTTAGCCTTTCGTATCCTGTAATGAGATTAACCTTTCAATCAGTAGTCGACTTTCATTATAATACATGACTTCCCCTTTACGATATTATTCAGCTTATGAAAGGTCTCAAGCAATTCAAATATTATAATGGATACTAATCCCTCTCCCTCGAAGTGGTCACTCCAAGTTAAATAAAATCACCTAGCGGTAGCTAAAATCACCTAGCGGTAGCTAAAATCACCTAGCGGTAGCTAAACTCATATCCATGCTGGCGTCATCTGCCTGAAGGGATTAACCCCTTCCGTACCAGCGACGTCTTTTTAATTTTATTCTAGCTATAATTAACTGAAGGGCTTCAGCTACAGAAAGACTGTGGTCAGAACACAAATTTACAGTACTATGACTGTATGATACGGAAACAGTCACATTACTCAGGCACAAACGCAGTTAGTCGTGGGATCATGGCAAGATATTTGTCAAGGCGATATCTGAATGTTTGGACTGTATGGCACTCTACAATACTTCTAGGCAGTTTATTACATAAATTGACCACTCTGTTGAAAAAGAAGTGCTTCGTTTCGTGTGAATGAAACGCCTTTCCGGCAACTTTATAATAAGGTAAAGTAAGGTTTGGTTAGGATGTTAATATAGTTTAGGTTAGGTTAATATAGGTTAGGATAACATAGGTTTGCTTAGATAATTAGGTTTAAAATATAGGTAGTTAGATAGAGTATAGTTATATAAGTTCTACTGGGTTTATACAAATAGTTAAACTGACCGGGGCTATTAGGATGATACCATGACCCTCTCAATAATGTCTTCGCCCCCCCCCCCCCCTCTACTTCTATTGAAAAGGGGTCTAGTCTATTCGCCTCATTACCACTTCGCATCAGGCACTTTCCTCAACTTCAAAATTAAATATAAAACATTAATATATATATATTGATTGTGTGTGCGTGTGCAATCGTGTATTAAATATTTATCCATAATACCTAATAATGGACATCCTTTATCCTTTGAATGTGACAGCTATATTATAAGATGGTGTATCAAGGTGTTTAGCTTCAGTTGTAGGTCTTGTTGTTGTTAGGCGAAGTGACCGAGGCAAAGTGGTCTTGAGGCGATATGACCTGTTCCCCTTGAGGCCAGCACCTGTCAGTCGTCTCATCCTTATTCCTCGTGAGTGCTCTCTAAAGACAGGACTGGTATGGCTGTTGCTCTCCACGTGTTGCCCTTTGTTGTGCTGTGTGTGTGTGTGTGTGTGTGTGTGTGTGTGTGTGTGTGTGTGTGTGTGTGTGAGTGTGTGTGTGTGTGTGTGTGTGTACTGGTTTGTGTGTGTGTATGCTGGTGCGTGTGTATGAGGTAGAGAGACAAAGAAGAAAGGGAATATTATATAATTGTATCTCGATATGGTATGAATATATACTCTTGCCCAAATTTCGAATTGTAATTGCGTTAGTCTTTTCCTGTTTGCAATGTTCACTGATTCAAGATTATCGTGCGTTTTCCGTCAATATCCATTGCCTTGCGTGTTTTTATTTCAACGAGTATACCAAATTTGTGCAGACAATTGTTCAACTTTCCTATAAAGGCTAAAGTGACTGAATTCGATACCAAACTAAAATTAGTTGCTTTAACCCATTCAGTACCGGTGCCGTCCTTTCCATTATATTCTGGCTATTATTAGAAGATTTCATTACATTTTTAAAGGGCCTCCAGCAATTAACAGGCTTCGAACTATTTCAGTTTACCCTTTTTACTACCACAACTCATTCTTAAACTAAAAAAAATCGTCTAACTATAGCTTGAACAGTAGTGAAAAGACGTCGCCGGTAAAGAACGGGTTAAGCAACAACGCGGACCCAACTTGCAGAGTCTAGGAATGTGTGCGAGGGATTATTTTTTATTTACATTTATGTTCTGGACACTGATAATCCGGAGAGCTTAGATCAATAGGGCAGCTCTTATTGAATGGGTTCGAGTCCGTTGGGATACCAGGACAAGAAGATGTTTGGCCAGGGGGAATTAAAGCTCAATTAGTAAAGGAGTGAAGGGGAGAAGGAGAAGCAAGAGAAGAGGAGATAAAACTAAGGGTAGGGAGGAAAAGGGATAACAAACGATGGTAATAGAGAGGGAGGGGAGAAGGAGAAGCAAGAGAAGAGGAGATCAAACTAAGGGTAGGGAGTAGGGATAACAAGCGAGGATAACTGAGTGGATGGTTAGGGAGAAGGAAAAGGTAAGGGATAGGCATGAAAGGGATGGAAACTGAATGACAAAATATAATGTGTTGTACGTTATCGACAACGCTTCGCAGATAGCTTCTTCAGGTCATGAATAAAGTGCTCCTCCTCAAATGTTGTTTATATTAATTTTGTTGACGGTTCCAAGTTAATTATAACATATAATATGTTGATGGGTAGTGCATTGAGTAAAAAGTGTTCAATTGCGATACTTAGATCATGCAAGGCCTAGAACGATTAAGGACACTATGACATTGTATACAACATTTTAGGTTTCAACATGCAAACATATTAAGTTATGTACAAGCACTGCCAGAAATACATGCTGATATATAATTTAAACCATTGCTTTGGACCACATAAACCGAGCCAGTGTTTTCTATTTAGGTATGTTCGTCGTCTCAAGTTTATAATTTGTTTGTAGTGTGCCACCTATCCATACAGATGATCGATGGATAGATAGCTAAACAGATTACATTATGTGATATATACGTAGGTACGTAAATTATGTGATAGATACATAGGTACGTAAATTATGTGATAGATACGTAGGTACGTAAATTATGTGATAGATACGTAGGTACGTAAATTATGTGATAGATACGTAGGTACGTAAATTATGTGATAGATACGTAGGTACGTAAATTTAAATAACAAAAGATTGATAATTTAATCCCAGTATATATATATATACAGAGAGAGAGAGAGAGAGAGAGAGAGAGAGAGATTGGTGTTTGTACAAGTTCTTGAGGGTGGAGGTGGATCATATCGAGAGCCTTTTATCAGATACGGATCGGACAACTTGACAGCACGAATCCATTTTGAGGACTCGAATATGTAAACGAAATTATAATGGTTTCAATAGTCTGACCATTACTATTATATATGTAATGCCAAATGTATTCTGGTATGTGAACCTAATTAATTATAAACAATCTGAGATGCTGACATTTTTGGTTTTCAGTTTTCAAATGAATGTATTAAGTGTGTTAACTAATTATTTAATATTAGCAGCTTTCAAATTGTGTCTATTCTCCTTTGAAAGTTAATAACCTTTTAGTAATATGACGCTATTATTTCGGACTATATTCTTGCTAACATTAAGCAATTTGACTTCGCTTATTTTGATGGTGTAATGGTTAGAGTGTTTACGATCTGTATGTGGCAACCCAGGTACGAATACCGGGAGGATCACATGCTTTCATTAATTTTATTGGGAGGTGTTTGGTGTTGGTAGTGAAATGAATAAATTAAATTATTTACCTTCTGATTCATACAATATCATCCTAAAGTAAATCAAATCGACTATTGATAGCCAGAATACAAGGGAGCAAAGCATCATCGTTACTGGAACTCCTGTTTCATTTGTCTGGCCTCCCTCACTGTTTCTGTGTGTGTCTCACCTCCACAGAGAGTAAGCCAGCTAGCTATCACAAGCACCTCCTCCTCCTTTTTATTTCGCTAAACTATACAAGCCCACCACACATCTTTCCAATGCACAAAACGAAAAAAAACAAAAAAAACATTAGGATGACCACCAACCGCCCTAAATTTGGCTCTGTCACGCTTTCAACTTTTGGGGAGATACTTGTTACAGGCAGTTTTGCCTTTTGTCTCCCTCTTACACATAGACAAATAATACTAAAACAAAGTGACATGGAAAAGTTGCAAGATGATAATATAAGATAATCTAATCTAACTTTTGCTAATCAAATTTTATATACTTAGTAATCTAATTATAACCTGCATATGAAGAGAAGTACTCTATTGATAATGTTTTGCTTATGGCGTTTACAAAAATAATGAGGTTAATATTGATTTGTCAAATTCCTCTGCTTAACATATTCGTCAATCTGATATATACGTTTCCATTAGAACATAAGAACGCTATAAAATGGGGGTCTGCAGAAGGCTAACACACCAACTTAATTCAGATCCATCGCACACCTAGACCATCTCATTTATATACCTAGCTAACTTTTTATCTTGATGCTCTCTCTCTCGCTCTTGAGTTTGTTATTGCCTCTGATACCCTATTTCACCTATCTACAACTCTGTTACCAAATCCGTATACTTGCCTATATATTTTTCGAAAACTAAATTTATTCCATTTTAATTCATATAATAGAGATTTTTCGCTATCACTCAACTGCAATATATATTTAATCTACTATTTATCAATTCCACTTACATATTTCCCATTTGAACACCTCCATCATATCCCCTCTATCCCTACGTCTGTTTAACGAATGCAAGGCTACTTGTTCAGGCTTTCTTCGTATGGAATTTGTTTTAGTATTACGAATAATTTTCTTCGTTCGATGTACTCCTTCAAAAAAAAAAAATAATAATAATAATAATAATAATAAATAAATAAATAAATAAAAACAAAAATACAACAAAAATATGGGCACCAAAACTGATTAGCATTATCATAGTTGCCAATACCAGTGCAAAATAGTCTCCAAGTGTTGCCAGAACAAAGCTGAGGATCAACATTTGTGATACCCCATTAACAATACAGGTCGAGTTGACACTGGTAAAGATCTTCTGCTTGAAATAATATACTTCTATCTATCCTATATATCTAAAGCGTAAATTATGAAACCTCTAAATCCTAACCTCTTTTAACTTAGGAAGGAAGAGATAAATCGAGCTGATATTTCAACCATTTGAGAAGAATCGAGCAGGAAGTAGGCGTGGAAATTTACAGCCTGTTTTTGAGTTATATGAGGGTAAGGATCACGATTTTTGCCTGGTTATAATGAATAGCTTTTACATGTCCTTTTATCCCTTTAACCCTTTGAGGAGGATGACGCATTTTGACAGTGTATTGTGGCTATCATTAGGCGATGTTATGCAGTTTAGGAAGGATCTGTGGTAATTATAAGGGTAAAGACTATCTCAGTTAACCCTCTGACATCCATATACCCATCCTAATCTGAATAAAACCGCCTAGTAATAGTCAGAAAACAGAAACGCAATTCGTAATCGGATCTAGAAAGAGTTAATGAAATAGGCTCAACATGTCGAGAGTTGTCCCAGTCTCCGTCCATTGAAGTGTGTCTAAAGGATTGCGAAGAAGGCGTTGAAGGGTGAAGAATGAAAAGGAGGCCACAGAAAGGAAAAAGAAAAAGTTGAAGACTACATAGAAGGAAACAGGTTGTCGGTGATCGTTAATTAATTCTTTTGTTCTCCTTGTCTGCACATCAATTACATCTTATTTTCTTTCATGGACTTGCTTTATATATTATGTCAGTTCTATTTATTCTTACCTGATTTTTTTCATTTGATAAACTCGTTTTAGATAATTCAGTTATATATCTTTTGTATGTATGTATGTATGTATGTATGTATGTATGTATGTATGTATGTATGTATTTGTGTATGTATGTATGTATGTATTTATGTATACTCAGGCACATACCCCATTGCTGGGGGTGACCGACTTGAGACAGAGCCAGAACAGAAACCTGTAAAGTTCCAATTCTTAGGGTCCGAGACCACTTTCACGTTCCCTTATCCCTTTCTGGTTGAGTAGGAGAATTTTACAAGGGGAGGAGGATTCCTAGCCTCCTGCCCCCAGAAGGAAAAGTAGGACAGTAAAAGAGACAGACAGAGGATGCCAAACCTCACTCTGGATAGGACCAGCCCTCCGTAATTTAATTGAGCTGCACAAATTTCAGTTCCATTTATACGTACTGTACCTTTGATTGTTATTTGTTTCTCATGCAATATTGTTTTTCATATTGTTCTTGTTTCTTGTATAAGGTACGTGTACAGCTTATTACGTATTAATTATTTATTATGGCTTAGGAAGGGCCTCTACTAATCAAAATGGTTTAAATGTATTTCAATTAGCCCTTAGACACCCACATATCATATCTAACATTATAATAATAGTTACTTAGTATGAGTGTGTCCTTGTATCTGAAAGAGTTAGTGTTTCGCCTTATATCTGCACATAATTATTTTATTATTTTGTGTCATAATTTTGTTGGAGACATTTTGAGTTTTCGTTTTCCTTACAGATCAATGTAAAATATGTTCTGTATATTGCAAGACGTATTATCCCATTGTATTTTCTGAATATTGCAAGACGTATTATCCCATTGTATTTTCTGAATATTGCAAGACGTATTATCCCATTGTATTTTCTGAATATTGCAAGACGTATTATCCCATTGTATTTTGGCTATGATTAGATACAACATCTTTGGCAATATTAAGAAATTTCGTGTCATTTATGTGCCATTATTTTCCTGGCGAGTGATAGCGAGCCTGTAATTTAAGAGGGACATTTTGCTACCGAAAAGTGTACACATTTATCTAGAAGGGGTATCTTGGGGATATATTTTATAAGTTTGTTGGAAGTCTAGGGAGAAAAAATAGGAAAATATTCAAGAAATTAAAAAGAAACCAACAAAATATACCCTCCCCCCTTAAAAGAATGTTGAATATAAGTGATCGTTATTTTATGTTATACCTTCACCTGCAAAAGTCGATAGTACAATTCTTAAAGGGGTATCACACGAGAAATGTTGGTGCCAATATTTGTAAGTTAAGGGGAGGTATTTAGTTTGTTCCCTACTTTTTCATCAAGCTTAAAATTACTCCCCCTAGACCCCCTTTCAAGATAAATTTGTACATTTTTCGGTAGAAAAATGTCCCGGCCGAAGGCCGGTTACTCTTAAACTACAGGCTCGCTATCGCTCGCCAGGATAAAATCGACACCTAAATGGCACGAAAGGTCTTAAATTTGACAGAATGGGGCGGAAATTCTTAAAATCACCAAACTAATGGGGCGAACGTCTTAAAATCTCAAAAGCAATGGGGCTAGACATGAGGGAGAAAGGGGTCAAGAAAAAAGTCCCTCAAGTGGAAATCTCCCCTTAACATATTCCCAGCAACACTTCTGGATGTCTTTGTATTTGTATCAGAAACTAGACTGGTGTTGGATTGGTTTGTATGAGAAACTAGACTGGTGTTGGATTGGTTTGTATGAGAAACTAGACTGGTGTTGGATTGGTTTGTATGAGAAACTAGACTGGTGTTGGATTGGTTTGTATGAGAAACTAGACTGGTGTTGGATTGGTTTGTATGAGAAACTAGACTGGTGTTGGATTGGTTTGTATGAGAAACTAGACTGGTGTTGGATTGGTTTGTATGAGAAACTAGACTGGTGTTGGATTGGTTTGTATCAGAAACTAGCCTGGTGTTGGATTGGTTTGTATGAGAAACTAGACTGGTGTTGGATTGGTTTGTATCAGAAACTAGCCTGGTGTTGGATTGGTTTGTATCAGAAACTAGCCTGGTGTTGGATTGGTTTGTATGAGAAACTAGACTGGTGTTGGATTGGTTTGTATCAGAAACTAGCCTGGTGTTGGATTGGTTTGTATCAGAAACTAGACTGGTGTTGGATTGGTTTGTATCAGAAACTAGACTGGTGTTGGATTGGTTTGTATCAGAAACTAGACTGGTGTTGGATTGGTTTGTATGAGAAACTAGACTGGTGTTGGATTGGTTTGTATCAGAAACTAGACTGGTGTTGGATTGGTTTGTATCAGAAACTAGACTGGTGTTGGATTGGTTTGTATGAGAAACTAGACTGGTGTTGGATTGGTTTGTATGAGAAACTAGACTGGTGTTGGATTGGTTTGTATCAGAAACTAGACTGGTGTTGGATTGGTTTGTATCAGAAACTAGACTGGTGTTGGATTGGTTTGTATGAGAAACTAGACTGGTGTTGGATTGGTTTGTATCAGAAACTAGCCTGGTGTTGGATTGGTTTGTATGAGAAACTAGACTGGTGTTGGATTGGTTTGTATGAGAAACTAGACTGGTGTTGGATTGGTTTGTATGAGAAACTAGACTGGTGTTGGATTGGTTTGTATCAGAAACTAGCCTGGTGTTGGATTGGTTTGTATGAGAAACTAGACTGGTGTTGGATTGGTTTGTATGAGAAACTAGACTGGTGTTGGATTGGTTTGTATGATAAACTAGACTGGTGTTGGATTGGTTTGTATCAGAAACTAGACTGGTGTTGGATTGGTTTGTATCAGAAACTAGACTGGTGTTGGATTGGTTTGTATGAGAAACTAGACTGGTGTTGGATTGGTTTGTATGAGAAACTAGACTGGTGTTGGATTGGTTTGTATCAGAAACTAGACTGGTGTTGGATTGGTTTGTATGAGAAACTAGACTGGTGTTGGATTGGTTTGTATCAGAAACTAGCCTGGTGTTGGATTGGTTTGTATCAGAAACTAGACTGGTATTGGATTGGTTTGTATGAGAAACTAGACTGGTGTTGGATTGGTTTGTATGAGAAACTAGACTGGTGTTGGATTGGTTTGTATCAGAAACTAGACTGGTGTTGGATTGGTTTGTATCAGAAACTAGACTGGTTGGATTGGTTTGTATCAGAAACTAGCCTGGTGTTGGATTGGTTTGTATGAGAAACTAGACTGGTGTTGGATTGGTTTGTATGAGAAACTAGACTGGTGTTGGATTGGTTTGTATGAGAAACTAGACTGGTGTTGGATTGGTTTGTATGAGAAACTAGACTGGTGTTGGATTGGTTTGTATCAGAAACTAGCCTGGTGTTGGATTGGTTTGTATCAGAAACTAGACTGGTGTTGGATTGGTTTGTATGAGAAACTAGACTGGTGTTGGATTGGTTTGTATGAGAAACTAGACTGGTGTTGGATTGGTTTGTATGAGAAACTAGACTGGTGTTGGATTGGTTTGTATGAGAAACTAGACTGGTGTTGGATTGGTTTGTATGAGAAACTAGACTGGTGTTGGATTGGTTTGTATCAGAAACTAGACTGGTGTTGGATTGGTTTGTATGAGAAACTAGACTGGTGTTGGATTGGTTTGTATCAGAAACTAGACTGGTGTTGGATTGGTTTGTATGAGAAACTAGACTGGTGTTGGATTGGTTTGTATGAGAAACTAGACTGGTGTTGGATTGGTTTGTATCAGAAACTAGACTGGTGTTGGATTGGTTTGTATCAGAAACTAGACTGGTGTTGGATTGGTTTGTATCAGAAACTAGACTGGTGTTGGATTGGTTTGTATGAGAAACTAGACTGGTGTTGGATTGGTTTGTATCAGAAACTAGACTGGTGTTGGATTGGTTTGTATGAGAAACTAGACTGGTGTTGGATTGGTTTGTATCAGAAACTAGCCTGGTGTTGGATTGGTTTGTATCAGAAACTAGACTGGTGTTGGATTGGTTTGTATCAGAAACTAGACTGGTGTTGGATTGGTTTGTATGAGAAACTAGACTGGTGTTGGATTGGTTTGTATGAGAAACTAGACTGGTGTTGGATTGGTTTGTATCAGAAACTAGACTGGTGTTGGATTGGTTTGTATCAGAAACTAGACTGGTGTTGGATTGGTTTGTATGAGAAACTAGACTGGTGTTGGATTGGTTTGTATCAAACTAGACTGGTATTGGATTGGTTTGTATGAGAAACTAGACTGGTGTTGGATTGGTTTGTATCAGAAAACTAGACTGGTGTTGGATTGGTTTGTATGAGAAACTAGACTGGTGTTGGATTGGTTTGTATGAGAAACTAGACTGGTGTTGGATTGGTTTGTATCAGAAACTAGACTGGTGTTGGATTGGTTTGTATCAGAAACTAGACTGGTGTTGGATTGGTTTGTATCAGAAACTAGACTGGTGTTGGATTGGTTTGTATGAGAAACTAGACTGGTGTTGGATTGGTTTGTATCAGAAACTAGACTGGTGTTGGATTGGTTTGTATGAGAAACTAGACTGGTGTTGGATTGGTTTGTATCAGAAACTAGACTGGTGTTGGATTGGTTTGTATGAGAAACTAGACTGGTGTTGGATTGGTTTGTATCAGAAACTAGACTGGTGTTGGATTGGTTTGTATCAGAAACTAGACTGGTGTTGGATTGGTTTGTATCAGAAACTAGACTGGTGTTGGATTGGTTTGTATGAGAAACTAGACTGGTGTTGGATTGGTTTGTATCAGAAACTAGACTGGTGTTGGATTGGTTTGTATCAGAAACTAGACTGGTGTTGGATTGGTTTGTATGAGAAACTAGACTGGTGTTGGATTGGTTTGTATGAGAAACTAGACTGGTGTTGGATTGGTTTGTATCAGAAACTAGACTGGTGTTGGATTGGTTTGTATCAGAAACTAGACTGGTGTTGGATTGGTTTGTATCAGAAACTAGACTGGTGTTGGATTGGTTTGTATCAGAAACTAGACTGGTGTTGGATTGGTTTGTATGAGAAACTAGACTGGTGTTGGATTGGTTTGTATGAGAAACTAGACTGGTGTTGGATTGGTTTGTATGAGAAACTAGACTGGTGTTGGATTGGTTTGTATCAGAAACTAGCCTGGTGTTGGATTGGTTTGTATCAGAAACTAGACTGGTGTTGGATTGGTTTGTATGAGAAACTAGACTGGTGTTGGATTGGTTTGTATGAGAAACTAGACTGGTGTTGGATTGGTTTGTATGAGAAACTAGACTGGTGTTGGATTGGTTTGTATGAGAAACTAGACTGGTGTTGGATTGGTTTGTATCAGAAACTAGCCTGGTGTTGGATTGGTTTGTATCAGAAACTAGACTGGTGTTGGATTGGTTTGTATCAGAAACTAGCCTGGTGTTGGATTGGTTTGTATGAGAAACTAGACTGGTGTTGGATTGGTTTGTATGAGAAACTAGACTGGTGTTGGATTGGTTTGTATGAGAAACTAGACTGGTGTTGGATTGGTTTGTATGAGAAACTAGACTGGTGTTGGATTGGTTTGTATCAGAAACTAGCCTGGTGTTGGATTGGTTTGTATCAGAAACTAGACTGGTGTTGGATTGGTTTGTATGAGAAACTAGACTGGTGTTGGATTGGTTTGTATGAGAAACTAGACTGGTGTTGGATTGGTTTGTATCAGAAACTAGACTGGTGTTGGATTGGTTTGTATGAGAAACTAGACTGGTGTTGGATTGGTTTGTATCAGAAACTAGACTGGTGTTGGATTGGTTTGTATGAGAAACTAGACTGGTGTTGGATTGGTTTGTATGAGAAACTAGACTGGTGTTGGATTGGTTTGTATCAGAAACTAGACTGGTGTTGGATTGGTTTGTATCAGAAACTAGCCTGGTGTTGGATTGGTTTGTATCAGAAACTAGACTGGTGTTGGATTGGTTTGTATGAGAAACTAGACTGGTGTTGGATTGGTTTGTATGAGAAACTAGACTGGTGTTGGATTGGTTTGTATGAGAAACTAGACTGGTGATGGATTGGTTTGTATGAGAAACTAGACTGGTGTTGGATTGGTTTGTATCAGAAACTAGACTGGTGTTGGATTGGTTTGTATCAGAAACTAGACTGGTGTTGGATTGGTTTGTATGAGAAACTAGACTGGTGTTGGATTGGTTTGTATGAGAAACTAGACTGGTGTTGGATTGGTTTGTATGAGAAACTAGACTGGTGTTGGATTGGTTTGTATGAGAAACTAGACTGGTGTTGGATTGGTTTGTATCAGAAACTAGACTGGTGTTGGATTGGTTTGTATCAGAAACTAGACTGGTGTTGGATTGGTTTGTATCAGAAACTAGACTGGTGTTGGATTGGTTTGTATGAGAAACTAGACTGGTGTTGGATTGGTTTGTATGAGAAACTAGACTGGTGTTGGATTGGTTTGTATGAGAAACTAGACTGGTGTTGGATTGGTTTGTATGAGAAACTAGACTGGTGTTGGATTGGTTTGTATCAGAAACTAGACTGGTGTTGGATTGGTTTGTATGAGAAACTAGACTGGTGTTGGATTGGTTTGTATGAGAAACTAGACTGGTGTTGGATTGGTTTGTATGAGAAACTAGACTGGTGTTGGATTGGTTTGTATCAGAAACTAGACTGGTGTTGGATTGGTTTGTATGAGAAACTAGACTGGTGTTGGATTGGTTTGTATCAGAAACTAGACTGGTGTTGGATTGGTTTGTATGAGAAACTAGACTGGTGTTGGATTGGTTTGTATGAGAAACTAGACTGGTGTTGGATTGGTTTGTATCAGAAACTAGACTGGTGTTGGATTGGTTTGTATCAGAAACTAGACTGGTGTTGGATTGGTTTGTATCAGAAACTAGACTGGTGTTGGATTGGTTTGTATCAGAAACTAGACTGGTGTTGGATTGGTTTGTATGAGAAACTAGACTGGTGTTGGATTGGTTTGTATGAGAAACTAGACTGGTGTTGGATTGGTTTGTATGAGAAACTAGACTGGTGTTGGATTGGTTTGTATCAGAAACTAGACTGGTGTTGGATTGGTTTGTATCAGAAACTAGACTGGTGTTGGATTGGTTTGTATGAGAAACTAGACTGGTGTTGGATTGGTTTGTATGAGAAACTAGACTGGTGTTGGATTGGTTTGTATCAGAAACTAGACTGGTGTTGGATTGGTTTGTATGAGAAACTAGACTGGTGTTGGATTGGTTTGTATGAGAAACTAGACTGGTGTTGGATTGGTTTGTATCAGAAACTAGACTGGTGTTGGATTGGTTTGTATCAGAAACTAGACTGGTGTTGGATTGGTTTGTATCAGAAACTAGACTGGTGTTGGATTGGTTTGTATCAGAAACTAGACTGGTGTTGGATTGGTTTGTATCAGAAACTAGACTGGTGTTGGATTGGTTTGTATCAGAAACTAGACTGTGTGTGGATTGGGTTTGTATCAGAAACTAGACTGGTGTTGGATTGGTTTGTATCAGAAACTAGACTGGTGTTGGATTGGTTTGTATGAGAAACTAGACTGGTGTTGGATTGGTTTGTATCAGAAACTAGACTGGTGTTGGATTGGTTTGTATCAGAAACTAGACTGGTGTTGGATTGGTTTGTATGAGAAACTAGACTGGTGTTGGATTGGTTTGTATCAGAAACTAGACTGGTGTTGGATTGGTTTGTATCAGAAACTAGACTGGTGTTGGATTGGTTTGTATGAGAAACTAGACTGGTGTTGGATTGGTTTGTATCAGAAACTAGACTGGTGTTGGATTGGTTTGTATGAGAAACTAGACTGGTGTTGGATTGGTTTGGATTGTGAGAAACTAGACTGGTGTTGGATTGGTTTGTATCAAACTAGACTGGTATTGGATTGGTTTGTATGAGAAACTAGACTGGTGTTGGATTGGTTTGTATGAGAAACTAGACTGGTGTTGGTTGTATTGGTTTGTATGAGAAACTAGACTGGTGTTGGATTGGTTTGTTTGTATGAGAAACTAGACTGGTGTTGGATTGGTTTGTATGAGAAACTAGACTGGTGTTGGATTGGTTTGTATCAGAAACTAGACTGGTGTTGGATTGGTTTGTATGAGAAACTAGACTGGTGTTGGATGGTTTGTATCAGAAACTAGACTGGTGTTGGATTGGTTTGTATCAGAAACTAGACTGGTGTTGGATTGGTTGTATGAGAAACTAGACTGGTGTTGGATTGGTTTGTATCAGAAACTAGACTGGTGTTGGATTGGTTTGTATCAGAAACTAGACTGGTGTTGGATTGGTTTGTATGAGAAACTAGACTGGTGTTGGATTGGTTTGTATCAGAAACTAGACTGGTGTTGGATTGGTTTGTATCAGAAACTAGACTGGTGTTGGATTGGTTTGTATGAGAAACTAGACTGGTGTTGGATTGGTTTGTATCAGAAACTAGACTGGTGTTGGATTGGTTTGTATGAGAAACTAGACTGGTGTTGGATTGGTATGTATGAGAAACTAGACTGGTGTTGGATTGGTTTGTATCAGAAACTAGACTGGTATTGGATTGGTTTGTATCAGAAACTAGACTGGTGTTGGATTGGTTTGTATCAGAAACTAGACTGGTGTTGGATTGGTTTGTATGAGAAACTAGACTGGTGTTGGATTGGTTTGTATGAGAAACTAGACTGGTGTTGGATTGGTTTGTATGAGAAACTAGACTGGTGTTGGATTGGTTTGTATCAGAAACTAGACTGGTGTTGGATTGGTTTGTATCAGAAACTAGACTGGTGTTGGATTGGTTTGTATGAGAAACTAGACTGGTGTTGGATTGGTTTGTATCAGAAACTAGACTGGTGTTGGATTGGTTTGTATCAGAAACTAGACTGGTGTTGGATTGGTTTGTATCAGAAACTAGACTGGTGTTGGATTGGTTTGTATCAGAAACTAGACTGGTGTTGGATTGGTTTGTATCAGAAACTAGACTGGTGTTGGATTGGTTTGTATCAGAAACTAGACTGGTGTTGGATTGGTTTAGGTGACTCGACCGTTTAAGAACTTAGCCTCTTAAGGGGGAGGTAGTCGTTTTTTATCCCATTATTTTTTATATTTTATGATGTTCGTTCCATTAGTTTGGCGATTTTAAGACCTTTCACCCCAATGCTTTGTCAGTATATAGATTTTCGTGCCATTTAGGTTTCGATTTGTTCCTGGCGAGCGATAGCGAGCCTGTAATTCTAGGAATAATCAGCCTTCGGCCGGGACATTATTCTACCGAAAAATTTATAAATTTATCTTGAAGAGGGATCTAGGGGGGTGTTTTTTTAAAAGCTTGATGGAGTTGTAGAGAGGTTACTGTGAAATATATATATATATATATATATATATATATATATATATATATATATATATATATATATATATATATACTGTACTGTATATACAGTATAATATCAACAGGCCAAAAAGTAACCACTAACCTTTTTTTTTATTTTTTTTTTATTTTTTTTTATTTTCCAAAACAGTACAGTAGTGAAGTGAGTCACAAGCCACAATAAACATACACCCACATGAATCTGTATCGACCCCAAGTGAGTCACAAGCCACAATAAGCATACACCCACATGAATCTGTATCGACCCCAAGTGAGTCACAAACCACAATAAACATATACCCACATGAATCTGTATCGACCCCAAGTGAGTCACAAGCCACAATAAGCATACACCCACATGAATCTGTATCGACCCCAAGTGAGTCACAAGCCACAATAAACATACACCCACATGAATCTGTATCGACCCCAAGTGAGTCACAAGCCACAATAAGCATACACCCACATTAATCTGTATCGACCCCAAGTGAGTCACAAGCCACAATAAACATAAACCCACATTAATCTGTATCGACCCCAAGTGAGTCACAAGCCACAATAAACATACACCCACATGAATCTGTATCGACCCCAAGTGAGTCAAGCCACAATAAGCATACACCCACATGAATCTGTATCGACCCCAAGTGAGTCACAAGCCACAATAAGCATACACCCACATTAATCTGTATCGACCCCAAGTGAGTCACAAGCCACAATAAGCATACACCCACATGAATCTGTATCGACCCCAAGTGAGTCACAAGCCACAATAAACATAAACCACATGAATCTGTATCGACCCCAAGTGAGTCACAAGCCACAATAAGCATACACCCACATGAATCTGTATCGACCCCAAGTGAGTCACAAGCCACAATAAGCATTACACCCACATTAATCTGTATCGACCCCAAGTGAGTCACAAGCCACAATAAGCATACACCCACATGAATCTGTATCGACCCCAAGTGAGTCACAAGCCACAATAAGCATACACCCACATGAATCTGTATCGACCCCAAGTGAGTCACAAGCCACAATAAGCATACACCCACATTAATCTGTATCGACCCCAAGTGAGTCACAAGCCACAATAAGCATACACCCACATGAATCTGTATCGACCCCAAGTGAGTCACAAGCCACAATAAGCATACACCCACATTAATCTGTATGACCCCAAGTGAGTCACAAGCCACAATAAGCATACACCCACATGAATCTGTATCGACCCCAAGTGAGTCACAAGCCACAATAAGCATACACCCACATGAATCTGTATCGACCCCAAGTGAGTCACAAGCCACAATAAGCATACACCCACATGAATCTGTATCGACCCCAAGTGAGTCACAAGGCACAATAAGCATACACCCACATTAATCTGTATCGACCCCAAGTGAGTCACAAGCCACAATAAGCATACACCCACATGAATCTGTATCGACCCCAAGTGAGTCACAAGGCACAGTAAGCATACACCCACATTAATCTGTATCGACCCACAGTGAGTCACAAGCCACAATAAGCATACACCCACATGAATCTGTATCGACCACAAGTGAGTTACAAGCCACAATAAGCATACACCCACATGAATCTGTATCGACCCCAAGCGAGATAAGACTGATAAAAATTATCCCAAAAGCTTCAGAGTTTGGTTTCAAAAGTTCAAAGACTCAACAGGGTGTTCGCTTATTATGGCTTGTGGTTGTACATGCATTTGGTACAACCGCCTGTCGTGAAAGGTGGTACAAATGTTATTGAACACCTATGACACTAATGTAATATGTTGAAGCATTTCATATAGACACATGCACGGATCTTTGTGTTTAATCATTATTCAAACTGTTAAGGGGAGATCTCCACCTGAGGGATTCACTCATGTTTAGCCCCATTGCTTTTTATATTATAAAACGTTTGCCCCATTAGTTTAGCGATTATAAGAACTGTCACCCCATATTAAGACCTTTCGTGCAATTCAGGTGTCGATTTTATCCTGGCGAGCGATAGCGAGCCTGTAATTTAAGAGGAATCGGCCTTCGGCCGGGACATTTTTCTACCGAAAAATGTACAAATTTATCTTGAAAGGTACTCAAAGGGGTGTAATTTTAAGCTTGATGGAGGTCTAGGGAACAAACTAAATACCTCCCCTTAGGTCAATTATACATCATTGTACAGGTTGTGTGTGTAGGCTAATGCACATAAATAAACATCATCAATTATATATCATTGTACAGGTTGTGTGTGTGTAGGTTAATGCACATAAATAATCATCATCAATTTAGATTATCATTTCACGTTTCTCCATTACGTCCACGGCAATTCCCAAAATGAATCGCAGAATTTTACTTCTGTGTTTTTTTTCTTCAAAAAGCGTACAGTACATTACATTAAAATGACTAGACTAGACGAACTATTTATAATGACGATGACGTCAACCAAAGTAGTGGTTGGGTGCTTCAATTTTCCATTAGCTATTATGCAGTACTACTCTTAAGGGGAGGTTTCTAGTTTGTTTCTTACTCCTCCAGCAATCTTAAAATGTCACCTCCTTGACCCCCTTTCAAGATAAATTTGTACATTTTTCGGGAGAAAAATTTCCCGGCCGAAGGCCGGTTACTCTTAAATTACAGGCTCGCTATCGCTCGCCAGGATAAAATCGACACCTAAATTACACGAAAGGTCTTAAAATTGACAGAATGGGGCGGAAATTCTTAAAATCACCAAACTTATCGGGGCAAACGTCTTAAAATCTCAAAAACAATGGGGCTAACCATGAGGGAGAAAGGGGTCAAGAAAAAAATTCCTCAAGTGGAGACCTCCCCTTAAACTAACCTAAGTAGGATGAACTTTAGTCTATTTCTATTTAATATTTTTTACATAGCGAGTTTGCACTTGAGCTGAGAAACCTACTTCCAGCTGATTGGATGATGATACTGTGTTCGAGTAACAAATTTAAGTTGTAAAACATAAGCTATTTATTACACAGTACCATCAACCAATCAGCTTGAGGTAGAGTTTATAGCACAAAGAGACCAAGTGCAAACTCGCCAGGTTATTATATTATACAGTATAGCAATAGATTATATCGTGATCATATAGTTATATACAGGTCATTGAGTTACACACACACACACACACACACACATGCATGCACACGCGTACTCAAGCCCAGCCTCACACATATGCACACTCACACATCTTTACACGTGCTTCTATTGATATCATGACTGTCCTCCCCCTCCACCTCTGCTCCTCAAGCGCGTGCACACATTCACACTAAAGCACTACCCCAAAGACCACCACATTCACGCTCATGCAGGCGATTATTAATAAAAATCATCATACAAAGGATGCTCAGAGTGCCCCTTGTGTTCGGCACTGGCATTACGTAAGCTAGTATTTATGGGCATCTCACTCGCTAGCAAGCACGCACACGCACAAAGGAGAGAGAGGGAGTGTGTGAGTGTGTGTGTGTGTGTGTGTGTGAGTGCAAGAGAGAGAGAACTAGGACGAAAGAGCCCGACCCAAATCCTCACACACACACACATACAATCAAGAGAGAGAGAGAGAGAGAGCGAAAGCGAGGGAGAGATCCACACATACCGACACACAAGCACACAAACATAAGCGAACAGTAGACCAAATGAACTCCCCCATACACCCCATCTGTCTAGCTACCTCTCAGACCTATAGTAGTCGCCCCCAGCCACCTTAGGAGTGAATGAGAAGCGGAGTCTGTGTTGTGGTGGTGGTGCCTTCTATGTGGAGAATTGTGGTGTACTTGGCTAGATATATTGTGAACATTAACTGCAGTTCTATACAGGCACACAAGTTTTTTTTTTTTTTTTTGGTAGTAGTTAAGGGATGAGGTGACGAGGAACCTTTTTACCCTGTCATAGACCTATTTTACTGTTAGGCCATCACACAAGTTGTTTATAGCAATCTTGTTACTATGCACAAGTTTCTATATACCGAACATTGTTAATATTAGAGGTAGTTCTAGCACCATTGTTTAAGTACCTTCGAAGTATAATTATAAGATCAAGTAAGGTATGATAACTCTGTCTCACACTAGGTGAAGTTCAAGGATACATAATCGATCAGTTATAGATTGATAACGCTAACGTAAGGTATTATGATAGCTATAATATCAGGTAAGACTTAAGACTTAACAGTTTTTCTTCTATTCAAGAGCTGAGCTCTGGAATTCTTTCCCAGAATCAGTCTTTCCCTCTTCCTATGACTTAAATTACTTCAAACTCCGTGTGTCCAGGCATTTTGGCTCGAACGTCCTTTGATTTTGGCCCTGTCACTCTTTCAACACTGGGGGAGGCACTCGCTACAGGCAGTTCTGCCTTTTGTCTCTCTCACTCACATAGACAAAAATAAAATAAAAAAGAAGCTTTGCCTTATAACTAATAGGTAACATCAGATCAATTTGTTCAAAAGATTTTGGATAGTTCCTATAAGACCCAAAAGGTGTGTGTGTGTGTGTGTGTGTGTGTTTGGGATGTGTGTGATGTGTGTGTGGGGGGGGGGGGGTCCATATTTTGTCGGCATCTGAGAACAAACTTAATAATTCATTCATCTAACATGATCCACTACCATTGCAGTTGTCGATTTTAATGTTGCGGAGCCCGGACTTTATGACAGAAAAATATACTTCACTTACAACTGTTTCTAGGATATGCTTCACTTATGTGAAGCATATCCTAGAAACAGTTGTAGACTGTAAACAGGACTAGAGCAAATGGGCTTCAAATTTCCACACCTATTCCCTGGCTGACTCTTCTCAAACGTTAAAAATATTAGATCGATTACTCTAGTCGTCTTTTAGTTATAAAGATCAGTGGACAAGATTGTTTACCCACCTATAATGAATGGACTTATATATGATAATTGTCGACGCGTACTGTTATATTACAGCATAAGGTTACTATAATGGTTTTGGCGACGGACATTGCTGACAAGTGTGTGTGTGGGGGGGGGGGGGGGAATGAACGAGTCAGTAAAGTGGTGCCCAAGGTGTGGTAGACTGGTGATAAATGATTGTGCGTGAGTCCCTGATCTTTCTCAAAACATTGTTTTCATAATATAATATGATAATCTCTGGTAAGAAATTAAGATAATAAGAATGTACCAAGTCAAAATTAAATTATGTGTATACCTGTATATATATATATATATATATATATATATATATATATATATATATATATATATATATATATATTTTTATGTATTTATTTATATTTTTTGTATTGCTTATGTTTTCTTCCTTTTCGTACAACTTAAACTCCATCAAGACTCAAGCTTCATATGACAAGGTATTTAATTCAAAGGTACAGCCAGATTAGTTCATTCGCCGACTGCACAGATGATAAAATATGTAATTTGAAGATTCATCACTTCTAATCACTTCTATCATTATTATGATTATGATTATTATTATTATTAATAGTAGTAGTAGTAGTACTGACTCATATTTATAACATACAATACATGATCTAACCCCTATTATTCTCTTGACAGGTGAGTGTGGCACACAGGATTATAATCTCGTGGTAATAAGGTAAATCCATATATATATACTGTATAAGTGCCATCGGCATAGCCTAAGAGATCCTGTGATCAAAGACATTTGTTTAATATATTTATGTCATTTGAGTTTTTGTTTATTTATTATTATTTTTGTTTTGTATTTTTGTTACGCTATTTTGGTGCCGTACGGAGTGATATGTTCTTCATTATAATGTAGTGTTTAGATGTAATGACCAGTATTAAAGATAGTGAAGATGAATACAAATGCAAAATATTAACTAGCTAATAATTATGGTATTAGAAAACTCAGACTGTGAGAAAGATCTGGGTGTGTTTGTTAGCAATGATTTGAAACATAGAACACTGTGTATAAGCTTTCGTAACAAAGCAAACAGGATTCTTGGGTTCATCTCTAGGAGTGTAACAGAACTGCTGATGTAATTTTACAACTCATACATGGCATTAGTGAGACCCCATATGGATTATGCTGTTCAATGTTGGTGTCATTATTACAGAATGGACATAGATTCTTTGTAGAGAGTACAACGTAGAATGACAAAAATTATTCATAATATTAGAAATCTTCCATATCAAGAAAGGTTGAAGAAATTAGGCTTACATTCGTCAGAGAGACGCAGAGTTAGAGGGGACATGAGAGTGGTGTTCAAGTGGGTTAGTGGGATTAATAAAAGTCAGGTCCCTCATGGATAGCAATAAATAATTACACATAGGAAAAGAGCCGATTAGAGAAAAAAAAAGACGTCTGAGCTGCTCCAGGCTCCTCTAGGCGTAAATCATCACAAACACACTCAAGGGGGTACCGATGAGTGATGCAACAGTTCGGCCAGATACTTAGGTTCACGAAAAATATGAAATTTAAGGGGATATGGGCCTTATTCTGGCCCCTTTTCTTACTCACGCTTAGCCCTATTAGTTTTCAGATTTTGATATGTTTGCCCCATTAGTTTGTCGATTTTTAGACCTTTTGCCCTACATTTTTGTCAATATTTAGACTTTTCGTGCTATTTAGGTGTCGACTTTTTCCCTGGCGTACGATAGTGAGCCTGTAATGCTGGAAGAACTACCGATTTTTTGTACAAATTAATCTAGAAGGGGAATCTAATGGATTTTTTTTAAAGTTTGATGGAGGTCTAGGGAGGAAACTAAAAACAAATAAATAAATATATGAAATAATCCACCAAGAAATAAAACCTTCCCCCTTAACTCAAAACGTTGCCATTAAGCATTCTCTTTTCATATGTACTTTTTATCCAGTACCGCCACAGCGCACGTGCTAGCGACCGTATCAAAGGCACCATAACGGCCGCAGATCAGGTTGAATATTTACCCTTATATAAAAGATTTCCACCCGGCACTTATCCATTCCTCTCCCCCCCCCCCCCTTTCTCCTTTCATACTGGTTCATATTATCTTCGGTACAGTCATGATCACAAGTAGGGTCCCTTCTTTATAAGAGGTGCATATATTTTCCTCTTTCGATATAAGGATAAGATAAGATGAAAATTGTTTATTTAGCCCATTTACATTACATATATTTATATACAATACGTGTGTTATAATCATATTCCACATGTTCGGCTGCGTATTCCTTTTGTTACAATAAGAGCAAAGGTTGAGTGCTAAAAATGTGTGTTTGGGTTTGTTCTGGAATGCTTTTATTCTTTTTGCTCGAGAGACATATAAAGTAGAATTTGTGGACCCGTCAACACGATGACGTATTTTTTTCATATATTCTGGCATAGATTCTGGCTAAAATTAAACGATTTTATGCCGTCTCAGAAGGACCCGAGTTATTCAGAGGTTTTATCTATATCCTATTTAACCCTTTGAGTTCTAGAGGTCGATTATACGTTTAAGAAAATCGTCCAATGGTAACCAGAATATAATTAAAATTACTCAATCGTGCTGAAGGGGTTAAACTACTTTCCAGCGCGACTATACTCCCCCAGAACTCTCCCTTTAACCCTTTGAGCAACACCACGTCTTTTCCATGTTATTGTTATTGTATCCTCGTTATCACTAGACTATTTTATGTAACTCTTTCAGTATTTGGGGACGTATTTTTACACTTTATTATGATTATCATTAGACGATTTTATGCAATTTAGGAAGGATCTCTAGGAATCAAAGAGGTATAGACTATCTCAATTGATTTTACACCTCTTACAATGTCTTCCAAACCAGTATATAATCGTATAATGATAGCCAGAATGAATTACCAAAACGCATCATTATTTATTATGCCTTCCTTTTAATTTATCTTACCATTTTCTATTGTTCCTTCATCCCTCTTTTTCTTCTTTCTTCGCTCTCTTTCGCTTCCTTTCTCTTGTTCTCTTTTCCTTCTCTCCTCTCCTTCCTCCACCTGTTTCACTCCTCCCTCTCCTATTGCTTCCCCATTCTACATTTCCCTTCCTATCCCAGTTCTATTTTTCCTCTTGCCCTTTACCTTCTTCTCTTCTTCCTTCCGTACACTTGCTCTCCCTCTTTCACCCAACCCCCTTCCTTTCTCTCCCATTTCTTCCTCACCCCTCTATCAGCTCCTCCTCTTCCTTCCACCTCTCCCATTCCTCTTCTTGTTCCCTTTCTCTTCTTTTCCTTCCCCGTGTTGGTTTTTCATAATTCCTTTTATCCTGCCTCTCTCCCCTTCCTTCTTCCCTCTTTCCTTTCTTATTCCTTCTCCCTCCTTCCCTTCTCTTCCAACTCTGCCATTCCTTCTCCTCATCTCTCCCATTCCTTATCCACTCTTTGCTTCTTCTTCTTGTCTTCTCTTCGCCTTCCTTCCTTCCTTATCCTTTCTTCCTTATTATCATCCTTCTAGCATTGTCAATCATTCCAACCTGCCTCTCTTCCGTTCCTCATTCCTTGTATTACCTTCTTCCATCCTTCCTTCATTATCCCTTCTCCTTTTTTCTATATATATTCATCTCTGACATTCCTTCTCCTCGGCTCTCCCATACCTCATTAACTCTTCTTCTTCTTATTTTCTTTTCTCCACTCTTCCTTCCCTATCCCGCCTATCTTCCTTCTTTCCTTTCTTCTCCCTCCCTCTCCTTCTGCCTCTGTTATTCCTTCTCCTCACCTCTCCCATGCCTCCCTCCCTCCTTCCCTCTTATGTTTTCCTCCTCTCTTTCTTCTGCCTTTCATGTATCTTCTCTCTTCCCTCCTTCCTTCCTTCCTTTTCCCTCCCTCTTTTCTACCCGCCGTTCTTTCTCCCATGCCTCCCTCCCTCCTTTCTTCTTACGCTTTACTCCTCTCTTCCTCCTTCCTTTAATATCTCTTCTCTCCTCCCTCCCTCCTTCCTTCCTTTTCCATCCCTCTTTTCTACCTGCCATTCCTTCTCCTCACCTCCTCCACACTTCCCTCCCTCCCTCCTTCCTTCTTATGCTGTCCCCCTCTCTTCCTCCTTCCTTTCATATTTCTTCTCTCTTCCCTCCTTCTTTCCCTCCCTCTTTCTCTACCTGCCATTCTTTCTCCTCACCTCTTCCATATCTCCCTCCTTCCCTTTTATGCTTTCCTCCTCTCTTCCTCCTTCCTTTCATATCTCTACTCTTCCCTCCTTCCTTCCTTTTCCTTCTCTCTTTTCTACCTGCCATTCCTTTTCCCCACATCTCCATACCTCCCTCCTTCCTTCTTATACTTTCCTTCTCCCTCCCTCCTTCCTTCCATTTCCCTCCCTCTTTACTACCTGCCATTCCTTCTCCCCACCTCTCCATACCTCCCTCCTTCCTTCTTATACTTTCCTTCTCCCTCCCTCCTTCCTTCCATTTCCCTCCCTCTTTACTACCTGCCATTCCTTCTCCTCACCTCTTCATACCTCCCTCCCTCCCTCCTTTCCTCCTTCCTGCTTATTTTTCCTTCTCCCTTCCTCCCGCCTTCCTTTTCACTTAGTTTCCAGTCCTTGCTACATTCATAAAGGCTCCCAAGATGGCGGGCTGGGAAAAAGTTGAGTAAAACCACCGTGCTGAAAGGTTCCATTATGACGCCCTTCCTGTGGGGGTCAGGTTGTGGTGGTGCTGGTGGTTTGGCTGAGTCGGTGAGTGGTGGTAGTTGTGGTTGTCAGTGAGTGGTGGTTGTGGTTGTTTGGTTGTTTGGGTGAGTGGGTGAGTGGTTGTAGTTGTGGTTGTGAGTGAGTGGTGGTTGTTTGGTTGTTTGGGTGAGTTGTTTGAGTGGGTGAGTGGTTGTAGTTGTGGTTGTGAGTGAGTGGTGGTTGTGGTTGTTTGGTTGTTTGGGTGAGTTGTTTGAGTGGGTGAGTGGTTGTAGTTGTGGTTGAGTGGGTGAGTGATTGTGGTGGTGGTAGTGGTTGTGTAGGAGAGTGGGTGAGAGGTTGTGGTGGTGGTTGTGGTGGTGGTTTGAGTGAGTGATTTTGGTGGTGGTTGTGGTTGTGTGGGTGAGTGGTTGTGGTACTGGTTGTGGTTGTTTGGGTGAGTGGTAGTGGTAGTGGTTGTTTGGGTGAGTGGCTTGAGTGAGTGGTACTGGATGTTTAGGTGAGTGGATGACTGGTTGAATTATACGATGGTTGAAAGGCTAGCTTGGTTAGTTATAGGAAGGTACATAGATCGGTTGGTTGGTGGGAGGTTCCGTGAAGGTGACGCAAAATTAGTTGAAATCGGAAAGGGTGGTTATGGAAGATGCTCGTTGGTTAGGTCCGGGTGGGGTAGTGGTTGTTAAGTTAGTTGGTTGGTTCATTAATGGGAGATGGGGCGTTTTTCTGGGACCCCTTCTCCCTCGTTGTCTAGCCCAATTAGTTTTGAGGTCTTAAGACGTTCGGCCCATTAGTTTGGTGATTTTAATACCTTTCGCCCCATTTTGTTGTCAATTTTAAGACTTTTCGTGCCATTTAGGTTTCGATTTTTTTCCTGGCGAGCGATAGCGGGCCTGTAATTTTAAGACTAATCGGCTTTCGGCCGGGACATTTTTCTACCGAAAAACGTACAAATGTATCTTGAAAGGGGGTCTAAGTGGTGTTTTTATAAGCTTGATGGAGGTCTAGCGAGGAAACTAAAACAAAATGAATAAATGTTTTAATAGACAAAAAAAAACAAAAACAAAACAAATGAAAAAAATAAAAAAAATAAAGGCCACTATTTTCTTAAATGGTTTGGTGGTTATGAGAGTAGGGTTATACTTAGGCTTGGCTATGTAAGGGGGTATGTATGTAATGCTCTGGTTCTCATTTCTCCTGTTGGGGCCGGGTTGTTTATGGTGGTTAAGTTGCTGGGTTACTAACATGGTTGAGTAGGTTGGTTGGTTGAGTGAGTAGATTAATGGTCGGTTTGTTGCTTGATTGGTGGAGGGGTTAACAGAGAGATAGTTAAGGCAAGATGGGTCGTTTTTCTGGGTCCCCTTCTCCCTCGTGTTTAGCCCAATTAGCCCATTAGCCCATTAGTTTGGCGATTTTAATACCTTTCGACCCAATTCGTTGTCAACTTTAAGACCTTTCGTACCATTTAGGTGTCGATTTTTTCCTGGTGAGCGATAGCGAGCCTGTATTTTTAAAACTACCGACAAATGTACACATTTATCTTGAAGGGGGGTCTAGGTGAGATCTGGTTAAGGTGGTTGGTTAGTAAGTGGTTGAGTAAGTTGATTGGTTGAGTGGATTAATGGTCGGTTGGTTGCTTGATTGGTGGAGTGGTTAACAGAGAGATAAAGTTGGTTAGCTGGCAGGTAGATTAGCGGGTTAGTTGGTTATGCAAGTGGTTAAGATGATTGGTTGGTTGGATGACTGGCTGGTTGATTTGTATGATGATGGTTGAGAGGCTAGGTTGGTTAGTAGGAAGGTAGTTAGTTAGGCTGGTTGGTAGGTTGGCTGAATGAGTGTTTGTTAGGTTGGTTAGCAGGTAGGTTGGTAGATAACTAGGTAGGTATGTTGGTTGACTGACTTATGGTGAATAGGTGGCTTGATTGAGTAGTTAATAGATATACAGCATATACCTGCAGTTAGGTTGGTTGATTGGTAGATTCATTAGCTGGTTAGTTGGTCGTGGAGGTGATTTGGAAAAGCCTGGGCAAAGGATGAGGAAGCCAGCCCTCTGCTGAAAGGTACCATATTGTTGCCCTTCCTGCTGGGGTCAGGTGGTGGTACTGGTATATAGTGAAGGTGGTTAAGGGGAGATTTCCACTTGAGGGATTTTTTTTTCTGGACCCCTTTCTCCCTCATGTTTAGCCCCATTGCTTTTGATATTTCAAGACGTTCGCCCCATAATTAAGAACTTTCGCCCCATTTCTGTCAATTTTAAGACCTTTCATGCAATTTAGGTGTCGATTTTTTCCTGGCGAGCGATAGCGAGCCTGTAATTTAATAGGAAGCGGCCTTTGGCCGGGACATTTTTCTACCGAAAAATGTACACATTTATCTTGAAAGGGGGCCTAGAGGGTGTAATTTTAAGCTTGATGGAGGTCTAGGGAACTAACTAAAAACCTCCCCTTAAGGTGGAATTGGTGCATCTATATACTAATTTATTTGTATTTTTACTTGTTTTTTACTTTCCTCCCTAGACTTTCATCAAGCTTAACAAAAGACCCCAAGACCCCCCTTCAAGCTAAATTTGTACATTTTTCGATAGGAAAATGTCCAAGCCGGAGTATCCGGTTACTGCTACATTACAGGGGGAAAAAATTGACCCCCTAAAATGTACGAAAGGTCTTAACATTGACACAAAAATGGGGTGAAAGTTCTTAAAATCGCGAAAATGATGGGGCCATAATGTCTTCAAATTTGAAAACTAGTGGGGCTAAGCATGAGGGAGAAGGGGGGCCAGCAAAAACTAACCCTCCCCCCCCCCCTCTCCCCCCCTTAAGGTGTAAGGTAGCTCGGTTGAATGGATGGTTGGTTGATTTGTACTGTGATGGTTGGAAGGTTAAGTTGGTTAGAATCAGTAAGAGATCGTAAGGTAGGGTTTATAGGATGGTCGGCGGGGTGGTTGGTAGGTGGAGGAGGAGGAGGAGGAGGTTGGTAGTTCGGTTATAGTCAGTAAGAGATCGTAAGGTAGGGTTTATAGGATGGTCGGCTGGGTGGTTGGTAGGTGGAGGAGGAGGAGGTTGGTAGTTCGGTTAAATGGCTGATTGGTAGGCTAGCTTGGTAGGTTGATATCAAGGTAGCTAGATTAATTGATAGGTAGGTAGGTTGGTTCGAGATAAATTTGTACATTTTTCGGTAGAAAACTGTGCCGGTTGAAGGCCGATTCCTACTGAATTACAGGCTCACCATTGCTCGCCAGGAAAGCATCGACATCTAAATGGCACGAAAGGTCTTAAATTGACAAAGAAATGGAGCGAAAGGTCTTATAATCGCCAAACTAATTAGGCGAACGTCTTAGAATCTCCCAACTAATGGGGCTAAACATGAGGGAGAAGGGGGTTCAGAAAAAGCAAATTAATCCCCTTAAGGCTGGTGGTGCTGAGAAATGGATATATATAATGATTTCCCGACATCGTACTATATCCTTACGTCGTCGTCGTCATCTTTTTCTTCGTCTTCGTCTTCTTTTTCTTCGTCTGTATTTTCTAAATTACACGAAATTACACGAAAAGGCTTAATATTAACAAAGAAACGGGGCGAAAGGTCTTAAACTCGCCAAACTAATGGGTCGAACGTCTTACGACCCATCTCCCCTCCAGAGGAAGAACCCCCTGCCGTAACGTTCTCTCCACCACAACATCCGGTACTCCACTGTAAACCTTTATAGTCACACGGAAATCTGTACGTCATGTTCATCCTATTCTGGTTACCATTAGACTATTTTCTTTGGTTTGTAATCTGCCTCGAGGCTTCGAAGGGGTAAGCACAATCTCGTTAATCCATCTAATTAACATTGGTTCTTCTTAAACTGCATAAAATCGTCTAATATTATCCAGAATTAAAGGTAAACGTACGTCATCATGCTGAAGGGGACAGAAACCACATAATGGATATATAGTCCATGAGCCAAGACCCGAATTTTGGGATATCGGTACCACCCGGGGTGACTAATTCTCTTAGGTGTTTTTAGCTTGCTACATGTCTCTAGTTTATGTTTTGATATGATAGCCCTTGCACATTGGTAGCTTAATGGTCGTTATCACTTCTTGAATAGACATACCCTACCGAAAATTCCGAATTTTTTTAAAATGTCAAATTTGGGGACAGGAATGCCTAAATGTCAACAAAATGCATATAGTAATTGTCACATTTAATACAAGTCCTGTAAATACACACTAAGCATGCCATGGGCTTGTACATACTATTATGGCAAATTACTACTCCTAAATATCATCTACGTCAGACTCGGAATCTGACTGTTGTGCCACCGGCTCTTCTTCAATAGCCTTGTTCTGACATGTCTGTAACCTGCACATGTCCGTGCATTTTAGACCATTGCTGAGGCAAGTACACTTAGGGAGTTCGCATGACCGCACACACTTGCAAGACAGTAGCTGCATAACAGCATCTGGTGCTGGTGAGCCTCGCATCCAGTTGACGGCAAGCTTACCGTCCTCATCTGTCATCCAACCGCAGTCTGTTGGGTTCGCAACAAATGGCTGGCTCTGAAGACTTCTCCTCCAGATCGCAGCCTGGTAGTTTGCACGCAGTGCATGCATGAAGAGGCAGTCCTCACAAGGAGGGAGTTGACTTGACTCTACCTCTCCACGTCTTGCACAGAACAGCTCATACCGAAGCTTGTTTACCTTAGTTGTGTGGGTAGATGGTAGGTACATGTGGCAGGTGATTTCCTGTAGCTTCTCAAAGAGTTCAGGAGACACTTCCCATGAGCGTCCAAGTTCGTGAAAAGCATGCTGGTATGTCTTGTCCATCTTCACCTGCTTGAGTGTCGTCATCTTCCCTCGGCCAGCGAATGCACTGACGGTATCACAGCCTGTAAAGGCATGCATACCAATCAATGAATCACACACGCTGCCTCCCAGTGTGCGGCTCAGTGTGGTGATATCCAGGAATCTTGTCCGGTTCTTCGTCCCGCACTTCTGGAACAGATGGGATGGGATCTTGTGGCACATGCCAAGACACAACACCATGACGTCTGTATCTTCTGCAGTGATGATGACAGACTTGTTCCCAGATTCTGCTGCATGAAGTGCATGGAGAAGAAGGCGTGTGTCTGCTTCTTCTTGAGTTGACTTAAGCTCAGGAGCCTCTTCCCACTGCTCTTTGGTGATCTTGAAGCAGCGCTGCTCACATGTGACATACAGCTCCTTGTCCTTGAGCTTCTCCCTGTGCTGTGGTGCCTTCCATTCTTCTACCAAGAACTTGATAAGACTTGCCTTGTTGGAGGAACTACCGAGTAACTTTCTCCACTGCTGGATGTTGTGCCCAGGTTGAATGTTCTTGAAATGAATTCCTGTGCCTGCACTTCTTTTGGCTCGTTCTGCATCCTTGATGGATGTCTCCTTGTAGATATCAAACACAACATCAATGCGCCTGCTCTTAGCACCTTCATGAACAGCGTGACTCAGTGCTGTACCTGCAAGCTGTGAAAAAGTTTTGTCGTTTCCCTTCAGTTTGTGGACCAGGCTCATCCCATCAATTATGGTAGCAGAGGGCTCGGGTATCACTTCTGCACGAGAAACATTCCTCTCTAACTCCTTTGCGAGGGCAGCCTTGTTGGTCTTGCGGAGGAGACCCATCACCGCTGGCAAGTGCCCAAGGCAAAGGCCCCAGGGGATGAGCCAAGACATCACTCATTTTGAGCTTTCTGTTCTCGGCAACAAGGATCATCTGGCCAAATAGGTTCCTGTCAGCCTTTAAGATAACCTCCTTGGCATGGTCTTGTGAGCGTGGCTTCATTCTGATGTTAGTGAACGTTCTCAGTTTCGTCTTCGTCATCGTGTCATGAAACTGTATAGTTGGCGTATCGATCTCCAGGCGCTCTTCCTTGAAGGCTTGATATGCATCCTCTCCTATTCTGTAGGCCCCTAGAAGGTCTTTGACAACTTCTGGTGGTGCCATAGTCGCAGTTGACAAACTGACAAGATCTTCTGCTCTGCGTTGAAGGGGTTCAACCAGCTGGTCTCCATCAGTTGAACTAAAGATTGGACATCGGCCTCATCTCTTCTAATCCTGGGCATCTGTAGGTCTGGGTGGCTGAAGTCAGTATACTTTTGGCCTACTACCATAGTCCTGAGCTGCCTTAAGTACCTGCTGCGATACTCCGATGTCAGGTAGTACCTGGCGACAGCTCCGCCTTTCAGGCTGAAGCCTTTTGTGCCCCCTGGTGTCTGGGTGTCTTTGTTGATCGTCTCTTCGATTGTCTGGTCCACAGGGATCCGTCCAAAGGGATTCTTGCTACCGATCTGGACCGAAAAGCCACCTTGCATGAAGTGTTCATGGACCTCTGGGTGTTCAATGGGCAGTCGAGACATCAAGGCATAGTAGTAGGTTAGGAACCGGGCATAGTTCACTTTGTCATAGGCAAAACACCACGGTATCATCTGTCGGATTGCTCCTAGGTGGAGCATCCAGTTGCCTTCTCTGGAGGCTCGAATTAAGTCCAGCATGATCTCAACCATGTCCAGGTATGACATCCAGAATGCTGAGAGGTTGTGTTCATCTCTGAGGGTCTCAAGATAAACTTGGAAAAGCTTCATGATATGTGTGCATGATTCACTCTCCATCAGCTCTTGAAAGAGTCCCTGAGACACATTGCTGTGAAAGCTGTTGATGTCCTTCAGTGTTTCATCTAGATGGTGTATGTCCCTTGAATGGTTTTCTTCTAGCCATGAAAGGAAGCCTTTCCATGCAAGCCTCATCAGTGCTTCATACACGAGCTTGTGTAGTCTCACTGCTCTGTTGTACCTCTTGCCGTTCATCACTCCTGACACTGATCCTTCTGCGATGATACCTGATTCCACACACAGATCTCTAAGACCTGCATCTTGAAACCTCTTTCCTATGGTGGAGATGAGATTACAGATTGTGTGGAAGACGCCCATCCTGATGATAATGTTCTTGAACTTCTCTTGTTTCCAGATAACTTCGGCAGCTTTGGCATAGAGTGCTTGATCAAACACGCACACAATCTTGTTAAGCTGTAAGGACTGCATGATAGCATGCGTTTGTTCCAAGATTTCATTAACGGTGGACATTTCTGTTGCGGGAGCATTGATAGTGGGCAGGTAGCTTACAGTGTCCTGAACCACTGCAATGTCTCTGCGCATTTTGATGTTGAACCCAGTCCAACTGCTGATGGACTGGTCCTCATGGTCTGACATTCGAGTAAGAAGCCAGATATGGTTCTTTGTCTTTGAATCCTGGACTTCCTTGGTAGTGTCGACATACGCAGTCTCAATCCTAGGTGGCCCTGCCCGCCGCCCAACATTGTATATTGGCAGCATTGATGATGTCTGAGTGATGCTTCTTATCTTGGACTTGGTAATCTCTGGCAGGACTTTCTCTGGCACAGAGCCTGCAACCTTGGACTGGACAGCAATGCCATTGACTCTATGAGAAGTACCTGCTCCACTTAGGGTCTCTTCAAGTCGGTCAATGTTATCCCAGGCCAGGGTTGTGAACACACCAGGGTAGATGTTTGCTGGCAGTGGAATGTCATCCTTTGAGCATTCCAGCTTCTGGATACAAAGGGCTGTATCGATCTCCTCAAACATTGAGTAAGACACACAGTGACCAAGACGATTCAGAGTTCGGATCAGTTCTGTGTTTCCTGTCAAAGACTTTACAGCATTGGTCAGCAGTACGTGCTTGGGTGGTTTTGTCTTGCCACTGGTAACAGCAAAGACCAAGTCACTGCCAAAGGAAGTGGCAAGACGTTGAGCTCTTTCAGAGGGAGTTTCACACTCACACTCTCCTGTCAGCAGGGTGTGCAGGAATTGAGTGACTGCTGCAGGAATGACATTCTGATCTGTATCGGGAGGCCATGGCTGACTCACATCTTGTTTATTGATCTCATTCCTCAGCTGCATTCCTGCTTTGGTTAAGACATCTTCAGAGTTAGCTGCTCTTGCTTCTTGCAGGTCTTTTGCCATTTTGTGTGCTTGCCGGGCAAGGTCGTCCATTGAGAGGCTGCGTGGATAGATTAGAAGCTTTCCTTTCTCATCTGGGACAAAGCGTAGTGATTCTCCAAACTCGGTTTCAATCTTTCGGCGAACATGTTTCTTTGTCGCTGGTTTCAGTTGGATAATACCACGGGACATCATGGATCTCTCAAGCCTAGATGTGAGGTTTGTCATAGGCAGTACCTCTGGGTTGGGGAATAATTTGGTCCTTATATACAAGCAGAGTTCCTCGAGGGCTTCTGTCTCAACCTCTTCGTAGCGTGCTTCCTCGCTTTCTTCCTGATTTTCACCTGCACCCGACCTGGCGGCCGCTGGGAAATCATCTTTTGTGAAGAGTTTGTAGCACGACTTGTGGTAGTGACCCTCTGCAGCAACAAGGTCTCTGCTAACTAAACCAAGGATTCTCTGGTTGAGTTTCCTTATTGCTGCTCTGCGAATCTTCTCATCTGCTCGTAGCTCAACACACTGTATGAGTGGCTCCCTTGTCTTTGTTGTTTTTATGTACTTGCTTGACTTCTCGCAGAAGATACATACTTTGGCATACACCCTGCTAGTACTAGGGGCATCCCTTGATGCCCTCCTCCTGGGGTCGACGCTTGCTGATTCTATCTTGACACCCTTGGCAAGGATAGAATCCAGTGACTTCTTCATTGTAAAGAGACTACGACATTTACGGTGATAATGTATGTGTGGTATTCCTCCTTCTTCAAGGCCCTTGGCTGCTTCCAGGACTGGATCATGCTGCCTGATTTCTGCAGCCCTGAGCAATGTGTTCCAGGAGTCCAAATCCTGTGGTGACACCAGAGCATCACTGTCATCATCAGAGCAGTGGATGATACAGTCGATCCGTGCTCTCTTCCTCGCAGATGGTTCCATCCTGCCGTCAAACAGTCGACACACACCTGCAAAAAATATCACCATTAAACCATGAACAAACAAACACATTACATGGAAACCACTCTACATATGTTTGCTCCTTCCAATAATAAATTATCCCCAAAATATAACAAAAAATCCCCAAATATGAAATAAACCCCTAAATATGGAGAAACTTGAAATACACATCGGAATAATTCTTGTAGAGAATCAAATAAGCTACAAGAGCTGTTAGAATATATTTTTCAATGTTCCCCATATTTAAGGATTTATTCTAGATTTAGAGGAAAATACCCAAAATATAGAGTATATTCCGAAATATGAGGAAATTTGAAAAATACCTAGGAACAACTCTGGTAGAGAATATAATTCTACATAGGTGTTCAAAGTTTCGCGATGATTGTGTGATGGATTTTTAAAAAAATGAGGAAAACGCCGAGCGTCACGCTAAAAATCTTTATTTTTGGGTAGCGCCCCTATTGCATCAAAAAAATTAGACTAAGCTACCAGTGCGAGAAGGCTATCATATCTTAATGTACTTACAGTCACTCTATAAACATTTTAGTACCATTCGTGTTTAGTCACCCCAGGTGGTACCGATATCTGGCCTGGCTCATGGACTAATAGTGTTTACGGTAAAGACAAGGCAGTTTCGATTCCTTCTTGAGCCCTATGCAAGTGAAGAGGGCCGCTGAAGGAAGTGCTGAAACTGTCGCGTTTTATATGGGGGAGTTAGTTTTATATGGGGGAGTTAGTTTTATATGGGGGAGTTAGTTTTATATGGGGGAGTTAGTTTTATATGGGGGAGTTAGTTTTATATGGGGGAGTTAGTTTTATATGGGGGAGTTAGTTTTATATGGGGGAGTTAGTTTTATATGGGGGAGTTAGTTTTATATGGGGGAGTTAGTTTTATATGGGGGAGTTAGTTTTATATGGGGGAGTTAGTTTTTGTTGTTTACCCCTCTTCTTCCTCATGTCTAGCCCCATTAGTTATGATATTTTAAGACTGACCTATTAGTTTGGCGATGTTAAGCCCTTTCGCCCATTTATTTGTCAATATTAAGACTTTTTGTGTCACTTAGGTGTCGATTTTTTCCTGGCGAGCGATAGCAAGCCTGTAATTAAGGAGGGAGCGTGGAAATTGTCTTCCGAAAAACATTACAAATATATCTATAAGGGGGACCTTGGGGATGTTTCATTATATTTGATGTAGGGCTCGGGAGGAAACTTAAAAACTAATATAGAGATGAAATTATCGACCAAAAAATATGCGCTTCCCACTTACGGGGAGACATGGCGCTTTTCTAGACCACCTTCTCCCTCATCTTTAGACCCATTAGTTTGGCGATTTTATGAAATTTCGCCCCATTTCTGTCAATTTCAAGACCTTTCCTGCCAATTAGGTCTCGATTTTTTCCTGGCGTGCGATAGCGAGCCTGTAATTTAAGAGGAATCGGCCTTCGGCCAGGACATTTTTCTACCGAAAAATTTACAAATTTATCTTGAAAGGGGGTCTAGGGGGCTTCATTATAAGCTGATGGAGGTCTAACGAGGAAACTAGAAAAATAATAAATAAATACAAAAATTACCAAAAAAATATACGCTTCCCACTTAAAATAATAGTTATATTCGCCTAATTTCTTTGTCTCTCCTCAGACACACACACACACACACACTCAGACTCTCTCTCTCTCTCTCTTTCTGTGTGTGTGTAAGTGTTTTTGTATATTGTAAGGCACAGGTAGAAATAGGTCCAAGACGAAATATGAGGAGCGGAAGACGACACAACACAGAGGGATAACAACAGTGCTAAGGGAGAGAGAGTCTTATACCAGGGGGGGGGGGGGGGGGGGGTCAACTGTTAGGGAGTTCTATTGTCTTTCATTTAGTCTGGCTATTCTTCTTCCTTCCTCCCTTCCTTCCTTCCTTCCTTCCTTGGGTTTCTTTCGTTTTGCTCCTCTCTCCCTTCCTTGTGAACCTACGCTCTGCTCTTCTTTCAGCCTCGGTATCCTTCCCTCCTCTCTCTCTCTCTCTCTCTCTCTCTCTCTCTCTCTCTCTCTCTCTCTCTCTCTCTCTCTCTCCTCTCCTCTCTCTCTCTCTCTCTCTCTCTCTCTCTCTCTCTCCTCTCTCATATCTCTCTCTCTCTCTCTCTCTCTCTTCATATATATATATACCCGGTATATAATTATATATATATATATATATATATAATATATATATATATATATATATATATATATATATATATAATATTATATATAATTATATATATATATAAAATAAATATATATATATATATATATTCCCCAAGAGTTAAGTATGCTCAACCGACTTCTTCACCCCGCACAGCTTCTTGCACTGAACCGGGGCACAGTGCGCCCCTGTATTGAGTATTGTTTGCGTGTGGGAAGGCTCCACCCATACAGCACTTTTCGAAAGAGTGAGTCCAAAGCATTTCGTCTCATCAACTAATTTCCTCTTACTAATTCCCTACAATATCCTGCTACACGCCGCAATGTTGCATCTCTTTCACTTTACTATCGCTATTACAACAATAAGTATTCTCTGGAGCTCTCTCAGTGCATACCCTCTCCCTTGCGGCGAGTATGTGGGTGCCACAGGCCCACTCCTATTCTGTCCAGCTCTCCAACCCAAGAATTGGCAAATTTTCTCAATCTTTCTTCAACTCAACAAGTGAACTCTGGAATTCTCTCCCACAATCAATCTGTCCTACATCTTATGACTTAAGCTGTTTTAAACTTCGTGTGTCCAGGCATTTTGACCCCAACGTCCTTTGAATTTGGCTCTCTGTCACTCTTTTTCTTCTTTGAGGGAGACACTCGTTACAGGCAACCTGTCTTTTGTCTCCTTCATAATAAATAAATAAATATATATATATACTGTATATATATTTATTAAAGACCAAGGCATATTTATTTTTTACTAACTTTTTACTTGTTTTTTCAATATTTCTCACTGTATGTCTGATTTCATCATTCAGATGATATATTAAGTTTCCAAAGTTCATGAAACTTAATATATCATTTGAATGATGAAATCAGACATTCAGTGAGAAATATTGAAAAAAACAAGTAAAAAGTTAGTAAAAAACAAATATGCCTTGGTCTTTAATAAATTTTGCCTCAATGAAAACATACTGCCTACTTATACATATATATATATATATATATATCATACAATTCTGTAGGTACGTATTTATCTAGAATAATATCCATGGTCTCTTGTAACGGTACGTTAGTGAACAATGATTGAACATCATAGCTAGCCATTAAGAAATTGGAGGGTAAATTTAACTGTTTAATTTCTTCAGCAAATGTTTTATAATTAGACAAAGTAGATTCATTAGTAGTGAGTGGCGATATTATTGGCAATACAAATTTAGACACATTATATGCAGCAGTCTTCAAACATGAAACAATCGGCCTTAATGGAATATCAGTTTTGTGAATCTTCGGTAACCCATAAATTTGACCTGGAATAGTTCCCGAAGCAAATAACCAGTCATACATATCCTACCTATTATGAGTTTTATGTTACGCAAAATTCTATTTAATTTGTCCTCTAATTTTAACACATATTCAAACATATCAACATTAATCTTCTTAAACTTAGTATTATCAGCTAGTATAGAATGCATTTTATCTAAATAATCCTTGTTATCAAGTAACACTACCCCTTTCCCTTTATTCGGTCTTACTATCACGATCGAGTCATCCTTACCTAAATTTTTCAAAAGTTCCTAGTCACTTTGGCTGAAAACAGACGATACAATACTCCCGTAATTCTTTTTAGCACCAGAAAAAATATTTGTACTGAGATCCTTAACCTTTTTCAAAAAATGTTCACTGTTTACTCCCGTCTTCATTAGTCCAGACTTAGACAAATGAACCACTGTTACATAATTTATCCAAAGAAACAAAATGCTTCAACCAGTCTGTTTTATAAAATGGAATGCAAACATTTAAACCTAATGCAAGTAGTTTCCTTTCCCGTCCACTTAGTACTCTACTGTACTCTACTCGCATCAAACCCGCGACTGACTGCGTTTGTAAATGAATAACTTTATTTTATCCCCCCCTCAGTTACTAACCCATCTGTCCCCTACTAACTTCCTAATCCTGCCACGGACATTAGTTCCAGGGCAGTAATTCCCTTTCCAATGTTCCCTTACCCACTCTAAACCACTGTTTGGACACTTGATCCTCAGTGTTTTGGAGGACAAGCAACCTAGAAGGGTCACTAGATCTGTTGTTGCTTGATTTCCTTTGTACTCCTTTGTACTGGAATAATTAAAGACGCAATTTTCATTGTAAACAATTTTCATAGCTAGCCATTAAGAAATTGAAGGGTAAATTTAACTTGAATTTCTTCAGCAAATGTTTTAGAATTGTATATTCATTAGTAGTGATTTAGATCGCAAAACTGTTGAGAAGTTACTAAGATTATATATATACCGGGTATATATATATATATATATATATATTATATATACCATGTTTGTAAGAATATCATCGGTGTCACATGAGCGATTCTTTGGGCATTTTTCAGCAATTTTGGTTTGCGTCTTCTAAATAAATTGATTTCTTTTAAATTAACTGGCCTAAGATGTTCTTCTTTCAGTCTAGTTGTCGATACTACAGATCAGTACAGAAGAGATCCGAGATATGCAGATAAGAAATACCGATCGGAAAATGCCAGAATAAAGACCCCAGTGACGCTTCCGCTACTAAAATTCTGTGTGACACCACCGTAGACAAAATCACTCGTAGCAGAACTCTCCGGTATTTCGCTGCCAAGTTACGTATACACGACAAAAATCCATGTCTATTTTATGGGGAAAGGGTTAATTTTTCTGGTCGATTATTTCATATATTAATTATTTTGTTCGTGTCCTCCCTAGACCTCCATCAAACTTTAAAAAACATCCATTAGATCCCCCTTCGAGATTAATTTGTACAGTTTTCGGTAGAAAAATGTCCCGGCCGAAATCCAGTTCTTCCAAAATTACAAACTCACTATCGTTCGCCAGGAAAAAAATCGACACCTAAATAGCTCGAAAGGTCTTAATATTGACAAATAAATGGGGCGAAAGGTCTTAAAATCGACAAACTAATTGGCCGAACGTCTTATAATCTAAAAACTAATGGGGCTAAATATGAAGAAGAAGGGGGGCCAGAAGAACGACCCATCTCCCCTTAAGATCGTGTTCATTAAACTTACCATAGTGAATCCCGACGAGTTGGCGAACGAAATATACAGAAATACATTTCAATTTATAAGAAGTTGGGTGAGTTGACATTCTAAATCGAAATCAACACTCAGTACCGTAGCCTGTTTGTCATGGTATATATTATAACGACCTCCCCACACGTTTAACAATACGACCTTTGCAAACATTTCTCAGTACAGTCACCTGCAGTGAAATGTGGTACACGTTTCACTGATCAGTTCTGGCTTAAAGGTGAAACATTATCAGCATAGACAGAGCCACCGTTTGTCGTCAGCCAGTGTTCACTGTGTACAGACACTTGTGCAGGAGATTATGCAACGTCGATGCCGAATCCAAGTGAAGTATCTCGGTGTTTTTTGTTTGTGTTTTTTTTTCTTCAGGAGAACGATTTGAAGTTGTTGCTCAAGTGTTTCCATTGACTGTTCTTTCATATTCGTTTCGTGACAATGGTCATAACTGGAGTTGCGTACAACCGTTAACATCTCAACGTGATGTGACGTGATGACGTCTCAAGTGACGGCGTCTCTTCCGTGGATTGACCTCCCAATCTACCAAGATTGGAAGCCAAAGCGTCACATTTTTCCTTTGCCCCTTAACTTTCTCTTCATAATTGCTGAGGGGCACAGGGCCCTGGGTGGGGCTTTGGTTTCCCGGGCATTTCCGCACCCTCCTCAGCTCCCCGCCATGGAGTGGCTTCGGTCACCCAGGCTTTATTGTGGTCGGCAGGGAGGGTTCTGTGGGGGCGCTCGGCTATGGCCTTGGCCTTGCTCGGGGCCTTGGGGCTGTTCGGCCAAGCAGCTTGGGGAACAACAACAACAACAACAACCGTTAACACTCACAGGTGTAATAGATATATTATTAATTATGATATTTTACCTTTACATGAGTAAATCAATGACACATGACAGCAGCAGAATTGTATAATCCAATGATTGAGGTGTTTGTGTCCAAATTTTGATTACCATTACTTCTAATAAAAACTGCCTTGATGGTGTTTAGAGTGTTTAAAATATGTTTGTGGTAACCCAGGTTCGAGTCCCGGTGGATCACATCCTTACTTTCATTAATTTATTTGGGAGTTGTTTGGTGTTGGAGTGAAATTAATACAAATAAAATATCTAATATTACATAGACAAAATGTGTTGTGTAACAATTACAACTGTTGGATGATGTATGTACGTCTGTATGTCATGAGACTGACCATCTTTTATATATATTCCTCAACACGTATGCATCTACTGCACCATAGAAACTGTATAGTCATTGTAATACGCCATTTATAGATCTGACTACGAGGAAAACAATGGGGGAATTATCTCAACTTCTCATTGTTGGAAATACTCGCCTTTGTCCTGGGAGTGAGTGTACGTATATATAGAATGATAGATGTACCGCAGACAATTGAGTGCATCTTAATAATTCATGTTAGAAGATGATTATGTTATTTATATATTCCATATACAGTACATATTTTAACTATTGATTGAAGTAGAAGATAGTCCATTCACTGTTGATTGTGAATACCACATTATTTTTGTATGCGTGTAATTGTAAAACAAAATGTAACTAATATATTCCAAAAACGATAGATTAGATCCCTCCAGTTGATTTGAGTCAGCTTAGGAAAGTTGTCTCTCAGTTAAGTGACTACAATAACTGTTTCAATCAGTTAGTAACATGTAGTATAGCTACCGCCAAACGGTTTTTATAAGCAACTTATTTACTGTAATTATCACACACACACACGATCTCTCACTGAAGAACTAGTACAAACACCAGCCCCCCCCCCCCCCTCTCTCTCTGTCAACCTTTATAACCCCCGCACGTGCATGTCCCTCTGGTAACATGACCCCCCTGAGATCTATCCCCCCCCCCCCCCTCCCCTATACGCCTTCATTTTCTTCACCTCTCTCTCCCCAACACATATCCTTCCCGTTACTTCCGTCTCTTTACCTCAATCGTTTTCCATTGCGGCTACAAGGGTTTCCGCTTATACTCGAGTTATATATACAGTATATACATTAGGTTAGACAATTGTCTCTTCATTATAAGTAGGCCATACATGTTGGCCACTAACCTCCATAACTCATATACGACTACTAGTTCTATCATCTGGGAAGAGGCAGCCAGGTAATAGGTGTGGCAATTTACAGCCCATTTGCTCTAGCCCTTATTTGTTTACATAGGTTAGTATTCACGATTTCTGGCCTATTTATAATTAATGGACATAATGTTCAGTTAGGCAGGGTTTGGATAAATTAGATAGATTTGCTATTTACAGCAACGTGATGTTAAGGGAAATTTTCACTTGAGGGATTATTTTTCCAACTTTCTTCTTCCTCATGTTAAGCCCCATTGCTTTTGAGATTTTAAGACGTTTGTCCCATTAGTTTGGCGATTTTAAGAACTTTCGCCCTATTTCTGTAAATTTTAAGACCTTTCCTGCCATTTAAGTGTCGACTTATTCTGGCGAGCGATAGCGATCCTGTAATTATGATGTTACCTCCACCAACCGATATTTTTTCTACTGAAAAATTTACACATTTATCTTGAAAGGGGGTCTAGGGGGTGTAATTTCAAGCTTGATGGAGGTTTAGGGAACAAACTATAAAAACCTCCCCTTAAATCTGGTAATGCTCGATGTTCTGTGTGCTTCTATGTATTAACTCCTTTTGTATTGTCCTAGGATCTATGTCTACGTGTATTCTCCACTTTCTTCCGTTACTAAGCTGACAAATTACCGAACACTTTGCTCACTCGTCATGTTATTGTTACTTTGTTTGTATATTCACTTTGCGTCACATTTTGTGTTCATTTATGAGGTTATCCGTTGATTTTCTGTTGTTATTTTTGTCATTGTATTTCGTTTTCCCCTTTGCCTTCCTCTCGGGTGTGTTTACGTGTGCGTGTGTGTGTGTGTGTGTGTGTGTGTGTGTGTGTGTGTGTGTGTGTGTGTGTGTGTGTGTGTGTATTGGGATCTTTGTGTCAGGCTGGGTGAATGGCTGCCTGTTTGTATGTGTGTCTGGCTGTCTGATGTGACCTCTGACCTCTTGACCCAACAGGAAGTGAGGCGGGGTCATTTAATCAGCTGTTTGACCTCACCTCGCCTCACTGCATGTCTACCGGTCCCTTTCCTCTCATACATTCTCCTTTTCACTCTCTCTTTTCTATTGTTTCATATTTGTTTTCTATTGTTTCATATTCTTCTGTTATCTAATCTGTTCTGTGCACTTCTGTAGATTGGCAGATGAACTTCAATGTAGACAAATGTAGTGCAATAAAAGTCGTAAATTAGTAAAAGCGATCGAATATGCAGATTGGGTAATATAGACATTGCTAACTCAGACTGAATTAGAATATTTAGGGTCGTTATCACTGGAGATCTGAAGCCAAGAATTCAATGTATCAGTATTCGAAAAAAGGCAAAATGAGGTCTTGGATGTATTCTTAAATGCATAAGTAACATGACAGTTTTGTTCGAGTTCGAGGAGATATGATACGGATGTTCAAATGGGCAATTTTCATTAATATAGAGGACATTAATTATGTATTGAAGCTAATTGACACCAAAAGAACTTCAATAAATTGACACCAAATGAACTTCAATAAATTATACTTTTTTGTTTTGGAAATACTGGTTTGGCGATAAACCTGTACATCAGGAAATAAAAAACCCACACTGGCATATGACAAATGTTTATTCAAAACAGTTTCAATGATAACTGTGACCCTCTTCAGTCAATGGATAGTTACAGTTGTCATCGAAACTGTTTGAAAAATATATATCGTCTTCCAGTGTGTTTTTGTTATTTGTTTTTGTATTTTTGTTTGTTTATATTTTTTGTCTCCGGTTCTGAGGATTACGACTTTCCTGCCAGACTCGTACATATAATATTATAATGTACAGTAGAATAAGTTTGCAACGTCTATCATAGGCTCAAGAAATAGGAAGAACTTGAAAATATAGTTAAATAGACATGGATGAGATGGGCTGGTAATAAGAAGGATCTACCTTGATGGGGTTAAAACTATTTGTAGCCCAACGTGGGGCTCGAACCCACGACCCCGAGATTAAGAGTCTCGTGCTCTACCGACTGAGCTAGCCGGGCAAGTGAATATCTAGCTATACATCTCCTACCCGTTCTCTCTCTCTCTCTCTCTCTCTCTCTCTCTCTCATACAAACTGACTGAAACACACACACACACACACATGACCCTGATTACGTACCCCTGCCGTGAGAGGTTATCTGGACTCCCTGGTGACCCTACCTCACTTAAGGGAGCCCACATCGCTTCTTTTCTCTTTCTCTCTCTCTCTCTTTGGCCATTCGGCCCCATTCAGCCTACTGTTTTAAGACGTTTACCCTCATCCAGGTGTCAACATTTTCCTGGCGAGCGGTAGCGAGCCAGCATATATATATATTTGTTTTGACAGAAAGCTAAATTTGTAAATTTTTCGATAGATAAATCTCTCCGGATTTCTCCATGCAATGATTTCTCCATGCAATGTTGGCTCGCTATCGCTCGCCAGGAAGAAATCGACACTTGGATGGGGATAAACGTCTTAATACAGTTGGCTGAATGGGTCCGAATGGATACAAGCCATGGAGAGAGAGAAAAGGAGAGAGAAAGATAAAAAAAAGCCGGTGACCCCCCTTAACCTAACCTGACCTGACCTGGCCGGCACATGTTGGACACTTGTGAGGTCAAGTCTGGGAGGGGGGGGGGGGGGGGGGGATAACATGTGGTGTTATTCGCTGTGGTATTCTGAATTTTAAAGTTACTTTCGGTCGGTGTGCTTATTGCAAAGGATACAATGATGGATTCACATATGTATACACACACACACACACACACATACACATACACATACACACACATACACACGCACACACACACACACACACACACACACACACACACACACACACACACACACACACACACACACCATGCAACATTAGGGAGAAGAGGATCCAGAAAGAAACAAACATCTCCCCTTATGAATATGGTTAATTTTATACATCTTCAATTTGGGTAATTTTGAATTAATTGGATCGTTATAACGATTTGCAATTATAATAATAAATTGCAACCAAGCCACAGTAAAAACACATAATATTTGCCTCCACCAACAAATTTGGACGGAGGTTGCGTTATCGCTTTCGTTTGTTTGTTGGTCTGCAAATATGATATCTGGTTATGATCTGATTATCACGGAATGTTGAGGACAGATAAGATATGCGCCAAGGAAGAACTGATTCAACTTAGGAGGCGGTCCTGATCATATGTCATACTGATGTCATTGTTGTGCATTTAAGTTTATAAGAACATAAGAACATAAGAAAATGGGAGTCTGCAGAAAGCCGATTAGCCTAAACAAGGCAGATCCCTGTCCCACACAACCCCAATTACAAAGCCCAATTATAGGCTCAACACTCTAATACCCTGAGGATCATCTTACCAAAACGGTTAGAGATTAACGCAGGATTACGGGGGTCTGCAGAGCGCTGATTGGCCCAACCCTGCTGATCCCCCTTCACACCCAACCCTTCTCGTCCATATGCTTATCCAATTTTATCTTAAAGCTCCCTATCGTTTTTAATCCCACTATAGCACTTGGTAGTCCATTCCACCCATCTACAACTCTGTTACCAAACCAATATTTGCCTATATCTTTTCTGAAACGAAATTTATCTAATTTGAAACCATTGGTACGAGTTCTTTCGCTATCACTGAGCTTTAGTACATTTGTCATGTCCCCTTTGTTAATCCCACTAACCCACTTGAACACCTCTATCACATCCTCTCTAACTCTGCGTCTCTCTAACGAATGTAAGCCTAATTTCTTCAACCTTTCTTTATACGGAAGATTTCTAATATTATGGATCATTTTTGTCATTCTACGTTGTACTCTCTCCAATGAATCTATGTCCATTCTGTAATAAGGACACCAAAATTGAACAGCATAATCCATATGGGGTCTCACTAATGACAAGTAAAGTTTTAAGATAACATCAGCAGTTCTGTTACTCACACTCCTTGAGATGAACCCGAGAATCCTGTTTGCCTTGTTTCGAACGCTTATACACTGTTGTCTAGGCTTCAAATCATTGCTAACAAACACACCTAGATCTTTCTCACAATTCGAGTTTTCTAATTCCACATTAGCTAGTTTATATTTAACATTTGTATGCATCTTCCCTATCTTTAATACCTTGCATTTGTCAATGTTAAACTTCATCTGCCAATTTACTGACCATTCGTGTAAGGTATCTAGATCCCTTTGGAGGCACTCTATATCTCTATCTGAATCAATTGTTCTCCCCATTTTGGTATCGTCTGCAAATTTACTTATCCTACTAGTTATACCTAAATCAAGGTAATTTATGTATATAACAAACAACAGAGAACCTAATACAGATCCCTGGGGGACACCACTTTTGACTGCTCCCCATTCATATCGTGACAAAGCCAGCGTAAGCCGAGGTATACGCTCTACCTGGTGCCCCTTTATTATAGAAATATATATTTGTATTCGATTTTGGTTGCTCGATTACTAGATTAATTTTGTAATACCGCATTGAAAGTACATATTATATTATGATAACTACGAATGTCATAAAGAAGAGAGTGTGTGTGTGTGTGTGAGTGTGTGAGTGAGTGAGTGAGTGAGTGAGTGAGTGAGCTAAAAAGACATTCCCGTTCACTTTCTTCTTCCGCACCACCAAGCATCCCACCTTCCCTTCCGTTTTTTATCCCACCACTTCCGTTTTTCCCTCTCCCTCATTTCCCTTTCCTTCACCCCATTCATTCACCTTTCTTTCTTCCTTCTCCTTCCTTCCTTCCTTCCTTCCTTCCTTCCTTCCTTCTTCCTTCCTTCCTTCCTTCCTTCCTTCCTTCCTTCCTTTCCTTCCTTCCTTCCTTCCTTCCTTCCTCCCTCCCTCCCTCCCTCCCTCCCTCCCTCCCTCCCCCCTCCTCCTCCCTCCCTTCCTTCCTACCTTCCTTCCTTCCCGGGACGCTACCTTGTTTAGTTCCCCCTTCAATGTACAACGAGTTCCGTTTCCTGTGTCTCTGTCTGGGCACCAATGCTCAGTTAAGGGAGGCCACCTCTCTTTTTCTTTTTTCTTTTTTTTTTTCTCCCTCTCTCTTAGGCTTGTATCCATTCGGCCCCATTCAGCCTACTGTTTTTAAACGTTTACCCCCATCCAGGTGTCAATATTTTCATGGCGAGCGGTAACGACCCAGCATATATATTTTTTTGTTTTGACAGCAAGCTAAAATTGTAAATTTTTCGATAAGAAAATGTCTCCGGCGAAGCCGGATTTCTCCATACAATGCTGGCTGGCTGTCGCTCGCCAGGAAGAAATCGACACCTGGATGGGGATAAGCGTCTTAAAACAGTTGGCTGAATGGGGCCGAATGGATACAAGCCAGGGAAAGAGAGAAAAGGAGAGAAGGATAAAAAAAAGCCGGTGACCCCCCTTAAGACCACCTCTACAGTACACTATGGCCCAGTACACCCCACACCTTCCAGTACAGTCACGGTGTAAAATTGTGCTCTACCTCCTTTATTTCGACTCGGGTTATCTCTCTAGTCATAGGTGAACTATTATCACAACAGGCATTCACAAACCCTCTTATGTTCAAGCAGTGTTCAGTGTTCTGGTTGAGTTTCTTTGTCTTAAACTAATATACGAAACACAAACCCTCTTATGTTCAAGCAGTGTTCAGTGTTCTGGTTGAGTTTCTTTGTCTTAAACTAATATACGAAACACAAACCCTCTTATGTTCAAGCAGTGTTCAGTGTTCTGGTTGAGTTTCTTTGTCTTAAACTAATATACGAAACACAAACCCTCTTATGTTCAAGCAGTGTTCAGTGTTCTGGTTGAGTTTCTTTGTCTTAAACTAATATACGAAACACAAACCCTCTATGTTCAAGCAGTGTTCAGTGTTCTGGTTGAGTTTCTTTGTCTTAAACTAATATACGAAACACAAACCCTCTTATGTTCAAGCAGTGTTCAGTGTTCTGGTTGAGTTTCTTTGTCTTAAACTAATATACGAAACACAAACCCTCTTATGTTCAAGCAGTGTTCAGTGTTCTGGTTGAGTTTCTTTGTCTTAAACTAATATACGAAACACAAACCCTCTATGTTCAAGCAGTGTTCAGTGTTCTGGTTGAGTTTCTTTGTCTTAAACTAATATACGAAACACAAACCTACGTGTTGTTAAATTACAGTTACCTTCTCGTAAATATAATCCTTATATTTTTGGGCGAAATGTGCCCCATATATTTAATAATATGTTTACGTTTATGTTTAGTTTCCTGTATTTGTTTACGTTTATGTTTAGTTTCCTTTATTTGTTTACGTTTATGTTTAGTTTCCTGTATTTGTTTACGTTTATGTTTAGTTTCCTTTATTTGTTTACGTTTATGTTTAGTTTCCTGTATTTGTTTACGTTTATGTTTAGTTTCCTGTATTTGTTACGTTTATGTTTAGTTTCCTGTATTTGTTTACGTTTATGTTTAGTTTCCTGTATTTGTTTACGTTTATGTTTAGTTTCCTGTATTTGTTTACGTTTATGTTTAGTTTCCTGTATTTGTTCATATTAACAGTATGTATACAACTTACAATATTTCACAATCATGGTGTTAAACTGAGAATAACCCACCTTAACATAACGTCTATTTATTTTCTGTAATTAATCTGGTAATGATGTTCTCCAAGTGTAATCTCCATAACGTTTTACAAGTCCATATTTATAGCATATCCGTACATAAGTTCGTTTCGGTATTATCAGATAATTTAGAGGACTTTTTTTTTAATTGAGTTTGGTGTACTTCCCAAGACAAGGCCTAAGTTGATTTAATCTTTTCAGTAACAAAGCGAGTTTTTCATCTTATTCTTGATTAGACTAGACGATCCTATATTGCTTAGGAAAGACCTCTAGCAATCAAAGGGGTACGTTTTACTTTTATTTTCACTTATACTCCAAGAGATCCTTTCGGAACATTGTATGATAGCTTAAGGGGAGATTTCCACTCGAGGGATTTTTTTCTGGACCCCCTTTCTCTCTCATGTTTAGCCCCATTGCCTTTGAGATTTTAAGACGTTCGCCCCATTCGTTTGGCGATTTTAAGAACTTTCACCCCATTTATGTCACTTTTAAGACCTGCCGTCCCATGTAGGTCTCAATTTTTTCTTGGCGAGCGACATTGAGCCTGTATTTTAAGAGGAACCGGCCTTCGGCCGGGAAATTTTTCTACCGAAAAATGTAAAAATGTATCTTGAAAGGGGGTCTAGGGGTTGCAATTTTAAGCTTGATGGAGGTCTAGGGAACAAATTAAATACCCCCTTAATATTATCCAGAATATGTTGAAATAGTGCGTCATGAAATGCCGTACTGAAATTATTAAGCCTTGAGGATTATGACGAATTATGACAGTTTATGCTGGCTACCATTAGACAATTGCATGCAGCTTAGGAAGGATTTTCAATTAACCCTCTGATTTCAATATACTCTTCTCAATCATAAATAAAATTGCATAATGACAGCCAGAATCAACTGTTAAAACGCGTCATCCTCCTCAAAGGGTTAAACAGATTGAGACGAACACATTATTTTGGCAACACGTATCTGGCACCTTCTGAATTAAGGGGATGTTTCTTCTGGACCCCCCCCCCCTTTTTCCTCCTGTTTAGCCCCATTAGTTTTGATATTTGAAGACGTGCTCCCCATTAGCTTGGCCATTGTATGACTTTTCGCCCCATTAGTTTGGCTATCGCCCCATTTCTGTTGACAGTTGTAAGTCCTTTCGTCCTTTCGTGCCATTTAGATGTCGATTTCTTTATCTGGCGAGCGAAAGCGAAAGATTAGTAGAAACCAGCCTTCGGCCACGGCATTTGCCTACCGAAAAATTTACAAATTTAACTCGAAGGAAGGTTTTGGGGGTGTTTTTTTAAGTTTGATGAAGGTCTAAAGAGGAAACTAAATAAATATATAGGCTTAAATACATTTATAAAAAAACTAAATAAATCAAATATAAAATTATCCCCTTAAATCTTGTATCAGGTTCATGTCTCAGCAACTGTACATGCAGTAGGTGATAGGATAATAATTAAAGGTCTAATTCAGTAGCTCTAAGATCATTATAGCCGCCGGAACCACATAATAGACCCAAAATCTCCCCTGGCATTTATCCGATGACAAGTTACTGATATAAGGGTGTGTGTAATGCATGTTTATATCAGGGTACAATGGATCTAGGTCATTCTAAGCATCAATTTGTCACAATGACCAGATAGCATAGAGGTATAGTGTAAAGTTAATTGTCAGTTTAACAAGATTTAATAATAACTTAAATAGACAGATGCGTAATTAATGTGTCATATTTCCATTTTTACACCGAAAAAATCGTCACACTTATTAACCACTTCTAAGAACATTACTTATTTTCAAAGGGTTAATCTTATGACTGCACTTTAAACCACATTACAAATCTATGAAAATATTTAATCGGTAGTCATGCACAACCTTAACAACCGTATTCCCCTAATGTGAGACACAGTTGATACCAAAAATAATGTGATTAACGTACCAGTTGATCTATTCAGTGGAGATATTTTCTGACTGACATACATGCTTGTATTTTGATGGTGACAGCAGGTCAATTATATGCCCCTTTCCTCTTTCTATTCTAGTCTTTCCTTTTCCCTATCTCCTTCTTATCTCCTTTGTTCTTTTCATTTCGTTATTTCGTCTTAATATTTTCTCTTCCCATCTCCCTTTCTCCTTCTTCTCTCCCCTTTTCCTTTCCTTTCGTTACTTCCTCTTTATATTTTTATCTTCCCAATTCCCTCATTTCTGTCCTTTCTCCCCTTTCCCTTTCCTTTCGTTACTTCTTTATATTCTCCTCTCCACTTCTCCTAGTTAATCTCATTTCGCTTCCCCCTTTCTTATTTTCGCTACTTCCTCTCTATACTTCCCTCCCCTCTCCTCCTTATTGTCTCATTCATTTCATCTTCTTTTCACCCCTTCCTCTTCATATTCTCCTCCCCCTTTTCCCATCTCCTTATTCTCTCCTCACTCTTGCTTCCAGACGCACGTGCAGCTTAAGTTCTGCACATGTTCTAGTGTTGGCCACGTGTTGCACATTCTAAGTGTGAGGGATAATAAAGCCGTAATCGACAGCTATACATTATGTCCCTTCGTACACATAGGTACACATACTGTACATCACACACACACACACACACACACACACACACACACACACACACACACACACACACACACACACACACACACACACACACACACACACACACACACACACACACACACACACACACACACACACACACACACACACACACACACACACACACACACACACACACACACCAATACATATTACAAGCACACTCCATTCTGAGGTTACAGTAATACATTGAGGTGAAGATTGTCTTGTATTGTAGTGGACAACGATTTTTTTCAATTATACAAGCTTTATCAAGGAAGTAACTTGATAAAGCTTGTATTAGCTAATAGTTGTCCACTTTATATAGATCCATTCTCAGAAGGTGTATTAACCCCATGAGGATTATGTTGCGTTTTGACAGTTTATTCTGGCTATTATTCGACGATTTTGTTCAGAATAGGAATGGTTTATTGAAGTCCGAGGGTTAATTGAGATAGTATTTACCCTTTTGTTGCACACAAATCCTTTCTAAGCTGTATGTAATAGTCTAATGATAGCCAGAATAAACTGTCAAGGCGCGGCATAATCCTCAAGGGGTTGTTGTTGTTCTCCAGGCTGTCTGGCCGAGTAGCCCCAAGGTCCCGAGCAAGGCCAAGGCCATAACCGAGCACCACAACAGTACCCTCCCTGCTTACCACTAATAAAGCCCAGGTGACCGAAGCCACTCCAAGGTGAGGAGCTGAGGAAGGTGCGGAAACGTCAGGGAAACCAAAGCCCCAACCAAGGCCCTGACCCCTCGGCAATTATGAAGGGAAAGTTGAGGGGCAACGGAAAAATTTGATGCTTTGGCTCCCAGTTCTGCCAACCTCTAGGTTGGCAGTAGGGAGGACAATCCACGGAAGAAACGCCGTCACTTGAGATCTAGAAAATATATAAGTAAAAGGAACAGTCAGAATAAGCTATGCTCTCACTCAGCTCTCACTCTGATAGGACCAGCCCATCACCTCAAGACTAGAACCCAATCCTCTCAGCATCAGCTAGGAAGGGCCCTAGAAAGCCGCCTTTGGCGGGGGGAAAGCTCCCCTATTTCAACTCCTTTCGGGGTTGGGCACCCGCCGTCCTCAAGGGGTTATCTCAATCTGTCGGTTTCAACGCCTTCCACCACACACTCCTTTCTCTTCCTTGGATGGATGTGCAGCCTTAGCTCTGCACGTGTTCTACTGTTGCCACGTGTTGCACATGTCCAGTGTCAGGATAAGGAACAACTTTATATCCGGTAGCGGTACACAAACCAGCGCACGTGCACACAAAACCTTACAAGCTCTTGCATTCACGAACACACGTATACTCCCATTCTAGAACAAACACAAACACACACACACACACACACACACACACACACACACACACACACACACACACACACACACACATTGCCATACGAAGATTCTAGGAATCTAAATGTTACCAATGTGCAACTCTCCAACCCAAGAGTGAAACGTTACTCTCAAACTTTCTTCTACTCAACAGCTGAGCTCTGGAACTCTCTCCCAGAATCAGTCTTTCCCTCTTCCTATGACTTAAATTGCTTCAAACTCCGTGTGTCCAGGCATTTTGGCTCGAACGTCCCTTGATTTTGGCCCGGTCACTCTTTCAACTATGGGGGAGGCACTCGCTATAGGCAGTTATGCCTTTTGCCTCCCTCAATCACATAGAAAAACAAAAATACGCTTCTTTTTTACGAGAAAAGATATTCCTACTTTTCTTATTTATATCGTCTTGAGCTAGCAATTAAAAGGCTTCGAACAACCCCACTCAACCCTTTTTTACATCCACATATCCTTCCTAAACTACACAAAATCGTCTACAGATAGCTAGAATAAAATTAATAGGACATGTGCGGTACAGAAGGGGTTAAGCTGATGACCACGACCGTACAGTTGACCACAGGAATTTGCAGACTCTCGGTAATTTTATGTATGGTAATTAAATTAGTATGATTGAATTACGAGTGTGGTTTCTGATGAAGTAGTTAATGAATACGATCATATAAAGCTTTCATTGCAAAATATTCTAGTAGTCAAACTATTTTCATTTCCATTCTCAAAATCTCGGAATGTGTGCGCATTTATGTGGACAACCGTACAGTGGATAAGATTAAATCATTGTACAGTCACGAGCGTAAATGCTGCGCCATCAACCAGATAACGTCAACTCCTTCATCACGAGAGGTTTATACGAAGCTGGATAAAATCGTCTGACGGTAGCTAGAATGAAATATAGAAATTATTGTGAGTTTGAATAACAAGTTTAGCAATACCTTTGGAGATGAAAGGGCGAACTTTATCTGGTTGATGTTGCAGTATTTATGCTCGTGTCTGTACATTACTAGCCTATGAAGCGCTATCTAAGTGAGTGAGTGAATCATAGGATGAGTCACAAGACTGAATCACCAGTGCTGAGAAAGGGGGACGGTAGGGATGACAGTGGCGGGGGGCGCTTAGGGAGGGAGGGAGGGAGGGAGGGGGCGGATATGTTGTAAGAGGGGTGTTGGAGATAAATGTTGGTGAGTGGAAGTGAGGAAAAATGGAAGATTAGGATATTCCATTCATTATATGTAGGCTAGAAATCGTGACCTCTAACCATTGTAACTCAAAAATAGATAGAGCAAATGGCTGACCCTTCCTAAATGGTAGACATATTAGTTCGATTACCCGTGTCATTAACGAGTTATAGAACCTACTGGTCAAGATTGTTGACCTAATTATAATGAATGGACTGAAACAATTAACAGTGAATTCGCGAGTGATAATAGGGAGGATATACGAGTAATTAGTTTATCACAGTCACACACACACACAGTCACACTCATACACACACACTCACGCCCACTCACGCACGCACACATACACACACCGCTCGATATAATTGTCTAGAATAAAAGGATGAAAGAGGTCAAAGTTAAAAACAAAATGTGTAGCCCAACGTGGGGCTCGAACCCACGACCCCGAGATTAAGAGTCTCGTGCTCTACCGACTGAGCTAGCCGGGCTGTTGTATATAGGGATTCTGTCTATCTATTTATCTATATACCTATCTATGTATCTATATAGATATAATATCAACAAATATACACAGGGTTCAAGGTATTATCTGCACCCTGGATATATTGATAAATATACACATCTTTAACATTTACGTTCCCCAGAGTGTTCGAGGCTTAACCCCTTGAGCACGATGACGTCTTTTTACCCTTGAATCAGGCTAATATTAGACGATTTTATTCAGTCTGAGAAGAACCCATGCTATTCGTAGGGTTTATTGAGATCGTTTATACCCCTTAGAGTCGTAGAGGTAGATTATAAACTATAGACAATCGTTTAATGGTACCCAAAACATTATGGACATTACGTCATCATGCTGAAGGGGTTAAGACAAGAAGGGAAATTTATGTAGATACATATAATAAACACATTATTTTAGAACAATGTAGTTTTGAATAATGAGTCTGGATATTTTTTCAATGACGTAGATAAAAGGGAAAAGGATTATAAGCGAAGAAACTATAACATTAAAGAGGAATTTGTTGTGTAATTAAGGGGGGTAGGGCTTAAAAGAAAACACCCCTTCGAGTTAAATTTGTACATTTTTCGTTAGAAATTTTCTGTGCGAGCGTAAGCGAGCCTGTAATTTAGAAGTAATCGTACGAGGCCCCGGACATGTTTCTAAAATAAAAAAAAATACAAATATAACTTAAATTGGTTCTGTTTTTTTTTTTTTTTTTTTTTTTTTCTTTTTTTTTTTTTCTTTTTTCTTTCCCCAAAGCTTGAAGGAAGTCTGAGAAGGCGTTTTTGTTAGCCTAGATGACACACTAAAACAAATATTTTCCTTAAAAGAGACAAAAGCTACCAACATTATCTATAATAATTTAACCAGATATCATAAAGACCCACAAGACGTCGGACCAGATAGTGTTAAATTATTGAATAGTGTCTTTGATAGAAACTAGATACAAAATTCTCGCTCTCGGAACATCCTCCTGGGAGCATTCATTGGTTTAAGTTAAATAATGTTAGATTGATCATATGTTAAGAAAAGTTATCATACTAATGTTAGATTGAATATAGTTAGCTTCTTCGTAATCCTATTCTGATAAATTAATGAAGGGGAAAGTGAATGCCTCCTCCGTGTACAAGACTACCCATTTGCGTGAAACAGGTAACGTGGAATGGAATGGCAGGAATAATGGACAACAGCTGCGAACCTGGAGTGTCTTGAGTCACCATTCACAAGTAAACATTGGAGTGAAGAGCCCCACCACCACCACCACCACCACCACCACCACCACCCATGCCACCACCACATACACCACCACCACCGCCACCGCCGCCACGCCTGACTCCCCATTCACTGCCAACCCTCTCCTGGATGGTTCACTTTTTGGGCGATTTTTGCATGTATTCATTATTTTTCTAGTTTCCTCCCTAAACCTCCATCAAATTTAGAAGAAACTTCCATTAGATCCCCCTTCTAGATTAATTTGTACATTTTTCGGTAGAAAAATGTCCCGGCCAAAGGCCGGTTCTTCCAACGTTACAGGCTCACTATCGTTCGCCAGAGAAATAATCGACACCTAAATAGCACGAAAGGTCTAAATATTGACGACGAAATGGGGCGAAAGGTCTTAAAATTGACTAACTAATGGGGCAAGCATCTTAACATCTGAAAACTAATGGGGCTAAACATGGGGGAGAAAGTGGTCCAGAAAACCGGCCTATCCCCCCTTAAACCCACAGTCACAACACCAATTTCCATGGCAACTTTTGATCGGTTACTTTATTGTAGCAAGATTTTTAATATATTCTTGCGTTAGAACTGGTGACTAGACTAGATAAATATTGCTGTAGGTGGATGAGTGCTTATGAATCTTCAATGAAGAAACTGTTAGAAACTAGGTTGCCGAAATTGGTTGCTGGGAAAGTAATCATGTGAATTTCTTTCGAAACTACCTTCCCACTAACCAGTCTCGGAGTGAACAGGAGTAGGATCCGTACGCTCTTGTTTATAGTCCTTATCAACGGGAATTTCGACCTTACGTCACGGTGTGGCTTGGCTGGGTCCCGCCCCGCCCTCTTCCGATCCTAGGCACTTGGCTTTTGTACGCTCGCATACCCAGGTGTTTATCTGAAGAAAAGTCGCGCGACGAGGGGCCAGCCACAACTGGAATACCCCCTCAAGCATTCTCGGCGCCAAGAGCATCGCATCGGGTATCACATGAGAGCTTTTATCGTCAATTTTCGACGGTCAACAGTTTTATGGCAGCATTTCTGGGCTCTTTCGCATTGATGTTAGAAACTGATTAAAGATAGATTAATGTTGGTGACATAATTAATATAAAACTTCACCTCATTAGGTGCCAGACTAGTGTTGACGATAAAATACTGAGGGAGAAAGAGCTCATGTGAACCCGCCATGAAAGACTCTCACCTATTGGTCCAAAAGGCTTCCTATAGGGGTGTGCTGGTTGGCCAAGATGATCCTTTTGCCACGAGACGGGATTCCAATCCTTTAGGAATGGCTTGAGAGGCTGGGTGAGTAGGGGGAGAGGGGAAGGGGGGTGGGGTGGGACCTTTGGCATCCTTTACTCTGTGTGTCTTGGAGAAATAATCGAGCTCTCTTGAAGAATAATCGCAGGAACTTTAATGAGCGCTTCAGGTGAGGTAGTGGTAGTAGCCGCATTCTCAGGTGCGTAAATGTTGGAAGAGAAAAGGGGGAAGATGGTAAAGAAAGGGAGGAAGGAGGGGGGCTGTCAAGGCTCCCACTGAGATGACACAAGGCACGGGAGGGATGAAGGGCAAATGCAATTCCCCGCAACAACAGGCACCTTTGTCTAGCTGTTCTTAAATCATGTCAAAATCCCTTCATTCCATCCCTCTCCTCCCCCTACCCCTCGTCTTCATTTTTGTCTTCGTCCTTCTTTCCTTTCCTCCCTTTCGATGTAGAAACGCCCGCTCCAATTAATCAACTTCGACGACCATTTTTCTCTGCCCTTAAACCATTCCTCCATATAGAAACTCCTGCGCCAATTAGACAGGGAGGAACTTTGAGGACCAAGCAGATCTTTTGAATCGCGGTCCAATAGTATAAACAACGTCTTGCGAGAACACAGAGAGAGGACAGAATTTAGGGGGTGGTGGTGACTGGTGTGGGAAACTGTGGGTGTAGGTGGTTCTCAAGCTGTTTGTTTGTTTGGGGGGCTAGGCATGCATGAATCAGTATTATAAGTTGCACGGAACGATAGTTTGGTATTAATTACAATGGCATTAATATTAATAACATTGCATTGATTATTTTTTGGGGTTAACTTAATTTCCTTGTCGTAGGACTAAATATTTATGGAGAAAGAAAATATTAGAGAGTGTATATTTTGTACAACACATTAATTTACACCAAACTAGTATAAGCTGAAAGATAGTCCTACTTTAACATTATATAACAATACAAATGGTCCAGGATTTTCAGGGGATATTTGTTTTGGTGTGGTTATCTCTCAACTTTTATATATTTAGTTTTGCAATTCAATATATATATATATATATATATATATATATATATATATATATATATATATATATATATATATATATATACCGGTATATATATATATATATACTGTATGTATGTATATATCCTGCCAGGAGATATAATGGGGGCGGAGGGAGGGGGTATATCTCCTACCTGTGATGATGTCAATACTAAACTGATTATAAATGTTTACTGGTTCTCTATGCATTTTGAATGTAATTAATTAATTTGCTCTCGCAAGTGGGAGCCCACCATTCTTCCGATTAATCCAACAATCACAACTTCCTGAACAACCATTTATCATGATATATTATCCATAATTTAATTCGATGTGATTTTTTTATCCACTTATTTCTACTAATGCTTCCCTCGTTTTGATAAGTGAGAACTCAATGTACTCTCTCAGTTCTTTATATTCAATGTTCTGCCATTTCCTCTTTTCCCTTCAGCTGCTCTTTTCCCTTTCTTTTCATTTCCACTCATTATTTTGGCCATTCATCCCATTTGTTGTTTTGTTATGCCCTCTGTTCTTTGTTTTCTTTTTGTTTTGTTCATTCCTTCCGCCTTCTGATTTTCCCTTTCTTAGCTAGCCTTTGCATTATCATTATTTTTATTTTTATATATACATGCACATCCATCCCTTATCTTCATCTTAATTATCAGTCATCCTCATCTCAACGTTACGTATATACCTTTTGTCTAGTCTATGCTTCTTTCCAATTCTTTCAATATACCATGACGTATTTTTATTATGGCCACTATTAGACAATAATGTATAGTTTAGAAGAGATTTTTTGAGAGTCTAAAGAGGGATTGATGTAGATTTTACCACTTTGATTGCTATTGGTCTTACCTTTCCTAAGCTATATAAAGTCCTCTATCATATAGCAGGGACACATGAACAGATCTGTTATTGAATAGGTTAGACATTTGTTTTATGTCGGATTTGTTATATTCTTTCTGCCTTGATGGTGTAATGGTTAGAGTGTTTAAAATATGTGTGTGGTAACCCAGGTTCGAATCCCGGTGGATAACATTCTTGCTTAAATAATAATAAAAATAATAAAATAATAAAATAATAAAAAATATTTCATTAATTTCTTTGGAAAGTGTTTGGTGTTGGAGTGAAATTGATAAAAATAGATTAAACAACGATATTTGTTTCCAGAATAACGTACTGTATGATTTAAGTATTCCTTTATAACTGCAATATTATATTATACATTATGCCTTCAGTATTTTACTCGTTTGTAATAAAAGTGTATCCTCTATCTCCTTGCCGTGTTCCCTTCTTCCTTACTTCCTTCGTTTTAATTGCCCTAAACTTCATAATTTCATTTCTTTTCCATCCCCTTCGTTCTGCCTGAAGTTTCTCAGGATGATCCTCCATATTTTTGTTTTCTCTCTCCATGTCATTTAATCTAACTTTTCTTCTCCCACCCCTTCTTCTTCTTCTCTGTTTACTCCTTTCTTACAATATCGGTATCTCCATTTCATTAATATAATTTCCCTTTTTTCTATTCTTTATCTGTTATATATCTTCCTTTTCAGTTTCTCCTACTTCTCCTTTCTTCCACTTACTTTCATCCTCCTCTTCCGTCTCCTCTCCTCTCCTTCGCCTCTCTTCCTATCTTACATCCTCCCTTTATTCTCCTCTTCCATCTCACCACCTCCCCCCTCCTATTCTCGCTATTGGTATGTGCCTGGACCAATTTTCTCCGCGGGGTGTCGGTGTGGTATGAGGGTGTGGTCGTGATGGTCGGGTTACAGGCAGGCACGCGTGGTTGTGGTCGATGTGGAAGCCGATATATGAGTGTTGATGCTACCTGATAGTGGTGGATGTGGTAGGCCGTATGGTGGTAGAGCCAAAGTATATAGAGTGTATATACTTTGGGTAGAGCAGCCGATATTTATTTGTGGATTACAGGAACTCGTGGTTGTGGTCGATGTGGAAGCCGATATATTAGTGTGGATGGTACCTGATAATGCTGGATTTGGTAGGCCGTATGGTGATGCCGATATATACTGTATATGTGGAATACAGGAGCTAGTGGTTTTGTTCGATCTTAAGGGGGGGGGCGGTCACCTGCTTTTTTTCCTCTTTCTGGGTTGTATCTATTCGGCCTTATTCAGCCTACTGTTTTAAGGCGTTTATCCCCATCCAGGTGTCGATTTAAACCTGTTGAGCGATAGCGAGCCACCATAATTTGGATAATGTGTTAGACAGCTGGCAAAATTTGTAAATTTTTCGATAGAAAAATGTCTCTGGCGAAGTCGGCTTTCTCCATAAAATTTTGGCTCGCTATCGCTCGCCAGGAAAAAATCGACACATGCATGGGGATAAATAACTTAAAACAGTAGGCTTAACGGGGCCGAATGGATACAACCAAGAGAGATAAAAAAAAGCAGGTCACCCACCTTAAAGCCGATATATTTTTGGTTGATTTGTTGGTAGCCGACAGTGGTTGATTTGGTAGTTGATATAGTGGTAGGGTGGTAGCTTGGTATCCAATGTACAATGTGTGGGGTTTCTTGGTGGCTGATAATGGTTGATGTGATAGTGGTTTTATTGGGTGTGGGTGTAGTATCGGGTGTGATCGGGTTACAGGGAAGCACGTGGGTTTGTGCTTGATCTGGAAGCTGATATATGGGTGTGGTTGATTGTGGTTAGTAGCTGATAATGGTTGATCTGGAAACTGGTTGATAATGGTTAGCAGTGAATGGTAGCTGATACAGTGGATGGTAGCCTATAATGTGGTGGATATATTAGCAGACATGTATGTGGTTGGTTGGTGCCTGATACTGCTTGATCTGGTGGGTAATATACTGTATTGATTTGGTAGTTGATCCAGTAGTTGTTTTAGTGGGTGTTGCTGGGGCATAGTCGGGATGGTTAGATCTGTGTGTGTGGAAGCTAATACTCTTGAACATTAACTTTAATAACTCACAAACGATTAGAGTAATCAATTTAGTATTTATACCGTTAGGGTAGTTAGAAGGAGAGAACAAACCTGAGAAAGCTAACTTTATCGATTTTTTAAAACATTTTTGATGTTTGGGTTAAGTTAGCCTCAGGTTTTCCATGTTTCCTCCTGGCTTGCTATTTTAACCTCTGATTTTTAGAGTTAGCCCTTTTCTTTATTTTCTTTATTTATTTATGAAGAACGAATTGGCTTGAAAATGCAATGTTATTTTAAGAATAACTTAAAGAACGCATTACGCTGAAATGTTTGTTTGATGAATTAGGTACCAAATACTAGCAAGTAATTAGGCTCCTAGACTCACAATCACTACCACTCCATTATATCCTATCATTCCACTCGATTTACTACCCAACTTACCTCCTTATCATAATATAACAGTTAGGCCAGTCCAGCACTATAGACTAACAGGGCTGGTGACTGACTAATTATGGGAGAACTACGTCAGCACCTGCTCCTAAATGACATACCCAATAATGATCACCTCATCAGTGGACGGTTACTTACACACCAACCCTGTCATTACGTTATAGCCCTGTTCACCTCTTAGTCTCAAATATTAGTGCCAACATATTTAAGGGGAGTCTCCACTTGAGGGATTTTCTTCTTGACCCCTTTCTCCCTCATGTTTAGTCCCATTGCTTTTGATATTATAAAACGTTTGCCCCAGTAGTTTAGCGATTTTAAGAACTTTCACCTCATATTAAGACCTTTTGTGCAATTCAGGTGTCGATTTTATCCTGGCGAGCGATAGCGAGCCTGTAATTTAAGAGGAACCTGCCTTCGGCCGGGAAATTTTTCTACCGAAAAATGTACAAATTTATCTTGAAAGGGACTCAAGGGGGTGTAATTTTAAGCTTGATGGAGGTCTAGGGAACAAACTAAATACCTCCCCTTAAATGCACACAGGTATTCCCACTAGCCACTCTATTCATCTTTCCTTTACCTGTCTTCTCTCTATATTTGATTTCCCATGTGTATGCTTTACCCTAAAAATTGTCATCGTTATTTTATTCGTATGCAACTATTTACACATTTAACCTATAAGTTATAAAACTCCCGTCATAATGGTGGCTAAGATTATCACACTTAAGAACATGCTGCCTTTTGTTTGGTTTTCTCGGAATTTAAGACTCTGAATAAATCCTCTGCTAACTTGTCCCGTGTGACACTGGCACACTGCCTAAAACCTGTGTGATAAATCTACAATATCTGCTCTTTTAAGGGGGGTCACCGGCTTTTTTTTTATCTTTCTCTCCTATTCTCTCTTTCCCTGGCTTGTATCCATTCGGCCCCATTCAGCCAACAATTTTAAAACGTTTATCCCCATCCAGGTGTCGATTTCTTCCTGGCGAGCGATAGCGAGCCAGCATTGTATAAAGAAAACCGGCTTCGCCGGAAACATTTTTCTATCGACAAATTTACAAATTTAGCTTGCTTTCAAAACAAAAATATATATATGCTGGCTCGCTACCGCTCGCCAGGAAATGTGTTGACACCTGGATGGGGGTAAACGTCTTAGAACAGTAGGCTATATGGGGCCGAATGGATACAAGCCAAAGAGAGAGTGAGAGAAAGAGATAAACAGCGAGATTGGCTCTTTTAACAACAGCCTTCTTAGTCGTGATCCTCTCATTAGTGGACGATTGGTCATCATTCAACCCTGTAATTATGATACCTCTTTTCACGTCCGATTTATAATATATCCAAACGAATCAAATTTGCAAAACTAATTTTCTATATCCCCTTTACATTCTTTCTTCCTTTTCTATGTTCTATTTTGAATTACATGTTTACCAAAATAATCCACGACATTTAATTGTTGTTGTCGTAGATTTCAATGTGATTTTCTAATGATAAGCTGCAAGATTCAATTTGGATCATTATTGAGGTAAAATCATAATTCACATGAGTATGAAATAGCTGGGAAAAGTCTTGTGTGACACTGGATTATAGCTGTGTGATAAAAGTCTTGTGTGACACTGGATTATAGCTGTGTGATAAAAGTCTTGTGTGACACTGGATTATAGCTGTGTGATAAAAGTCTTGTGTGACACTGGATTATAGCTGTGTGATAAAAGTACAGCAGCTGCTCTTATAACAACAACAGTCCTAGTGGTTATCCTTCCATCAGTCAAAGATTGCTCATATGCCAACCCAGTAATTACGCCGAGGCTCTTTTCACGTCCGATTCTCAGTAGTGCCAAACGTTTAACCCCTTTAAGGCGATTTCATTATTTCCATGTTATCTTGGCTACCACTAAGCGATTTTATTAAGGCCGATAAATTCTTCTTGGGATCTAAGGACACTCAACTATTAAAGGTACTGTATTTATTTGGCTCTCACAGACCTTTCCTAATCTGATTAAAATCGTATAAAACAGCCAGAACGAGATCTTAAATATGGCATCATCGTACGTAAAGGATTAAAATGTGCATAGGTATTTTCATTCACCCACCTTTTCACCTTTCCCCTTGCAAATTAGGCCCCCTGTGGCGTTTTACAAGTCTGAGCATCTGCCCTTCTGTTTCTTAGCTGGACATCTGTTCTGCTGTTCATTTAATTTGGTCCCTCGGTTCTCGTATGACTGTTGTTCATTTGTTCTGTTCCTTCCGTCTGTCATGGGAAGGGGTTATCCGTCTCGTTTATATATATATATATTTGATATAGCGATGTGTATAGCCTTTTAGTAATATTTTTGTTGTTTGTAGGTAGCTATGTCTACTAGTATAATATTTCCTTCTTCAAAAATATATATATATTTTCAGCTTTTCACTTAATGCTGCAAATGTGTTTTGATATTATTATCAGTTTTATTCCCGATCATTTGGTTAGATTATGTTACAATTAAAGTTACAAGTGTGCAGAATACCATGAATAAGCTGAAGGAGAGAGAGAGAGAGAGAGAGAGAGAGAGAGAGAGAGAGAGAGAGAGAGAGAGAGAGAGAGAGAGAGAGAGAGAGAGAGAGAGAGAGAGAGAGAGAGAGAGGTTTTCTATGCAAACGCTCGTAGCATACGCAACAAATTTTCAGATTTAGAGGAACTAGTGTTTACTGAAAATTATGATGTGATTGGTATAACAGAATCTTGGCTCAATACAGTAGATAGAGACTTTTTAGCAGAGTATTCACTTCCCGGTTATGTAATGTTTGAGAAAAGCCGAATAAATAAAAATGGAGGTGGCGTTTTATTTTATATCAAAGAAAGTCTTAACCCGACCCTCTTGTCAAAACCTCAAATTGTGAACGTCGATACATCTTTTTTGCTAATAAAGAATAATAAAGGTACACAAATAATACTTGCATTAATATACAGACCTCCAGCTCAATCAGTGCAAACTGACCGAGAAATTTATGAACAAATTGCAGATGTAAGTAACTCACAAGATACCGTATTTTTTGGCGACTTTAATTTACCCGTGACCAAGTGGGGCAATACTCTTACTTCACACTCCGGACATGACTTGTATACGAACTTGCAAGAGAGTTCGCTTTATCAATTTGTTCGAACACCGACCCGTGGTAATAACGTTCTTGACATTGTACTTGCAACAAAAGAAGAATTAATAGAGAATTTGAATGTTGGTGATGAATTCAGTAACAGCGACCATCGTACGATAACGTTCACTTTAAACTTTACTAGTAACGAACCAAATAGTAGCATCGAAAAAGTCCCTAATTTCAAGAAAGCAAACTTTCATAAACTTAGAGCTATGTTTAAAGAAACTGACTGGAGCTTTTTAATTAACAATAACGACATAAATACATCTTGGAAGTTATTCGAAACCACTTACCTAAAAGCAGTGCAAGACTGCATACCATCGAAAATACGGCGTCCAGGCCATAATAATAAGCCCAAATGGTGGAATAAAGATATTTCAATCTGCCTGCTTGCTAAAAAATTTGCTAATGATAGATTAAAATCCTCACAAAATGACGAAGAACGGGTGAAATTTGTAGAGCTACGACGCAAAGCCAAAAAGTTAATTAAGCAAAGTAAAAAGACCCTAGAGTTACATATTGCGAATCAAAGTAAAACAAACCCGAAAGAATTCTATAGTTATATCAGAAAGAAAAAAGTAGTTACTTCAACTGTTGGACCGTTAGTCGATGAAAATGGAGAATACACCAAAGACGAAGTACAAATGAGTAATGCCCTCAATACCTTCTTTGCATCAGTTTTTACAACAGAAGACCTCAGTGATATCCCTACACCATCGCCGATTCAGATTGATAATTCAGATGTTCTAAGCAATATCACCGTTACAGAGAGAGAAGTATTGAATTGTTTAGATAAACTCAAGGTAAATAAAACGCCTGGACCTGATACAATCTCGCCTAGAGTTCTAAAGGAAGCTAAGGATGAGCTCTCCAAACCACTGACATTACTATTCAATAAATCCTTGCAGTCTGGAACTATGCCTGATCAGTGGAAGATATCCAACGTAACACCGATATTCAAAAAAGGCAGCAAATCCCTACCCAGTAACTATCGTCCAATTAGCTTAACCTCAGTTGTATGTAAAATGCTAGAAATGGTCATAAGAGACAGACTCGTAAATCACTTAGAGGAAAATAACATACTTAAAGATACTCAACACGGCTTTCGTAAAAAACGTTCCTGTTTAACAAACCTCTTAGACTTCTTCCACGATATCCTCAACCTCTACGATGAGAGTAAAGCTGTAGATATTATATACCTTGATTTTCAAAAGGCCTTTGACAAAGTTCCCCACAAACGTTTACTGCTAAAACTAAAAGCGCATGGAATACAAGACGGTGTGTTGAAATGGATAGAAAATTGGCTCAGCGACAGAAAGCAAAGAGTAGTCATATAGGTTAAGGCATTTAAATGGACCAATGTAAGTAGCGGGGTACCCCAGGGATCGGTATCAATGGTACCAATTCTCTTTCTAATTTACATCAACAACATAGATGAGGGTCTCACCTGTACAATCTCAATATTTGCTGACGATTTTAAAATTGCAAATAGCGTACTCTCAAAAGATCACGTTGACGATATGCAACACAATCTAGATAAATTGTCACATTGGGCCCAAATTTGGCAAATGAGTTTCAATGCGGATAAATGTAAAGTACTACATATCGGATACCTAAATGAGAAAGCAAACTATTCGATGAATGGCACTCAGCTTAAGAATGTAAACAGAGAAACCGATCTGGGAGTAACAATATCGAGTAACCTAAAACCGAGTCAACAATGTTCAGAAGTTGTTAAGAAGGCAAACAAAATAATTGGCTTTATAGGCAGGTCATTTGAGCATAAATCCAAAGACTTATCCTAACCCTTTACAATTCCTTAGTCCGCCCTCTTCTGGAATACTGCGTTCAATCCTGGTGCCCTTATTACCAAAAAGACATAAACAAGCTAGAACGAGTTCAACGTAGAGTTACCAAAATGATACCTAGCCTAAAGAACAAACCATACGAAGAGCGTCTTAGAGAATTAAATCTATTTCCTTTAACCCAGCGCAGATTAAGAGGCGACTTAATTCAAGTGTTCAAAATCATCAAAGGCATCGACAATATGAACTGTAGTAAGTACTTCACTATCGACCAATCTAATTACACGCGGGGAAATGGTTGCAAAATTATTGGTAAATCTTTTAACTCACACGAATCTAAGAATTTCTTCTTCAATCGAGTTGTCAACTTGTGGAATGGGCTTCCCCGAGACGTTATAGACTGCAGCACCGTTGATTCATTTAAACTCCGCCTAGGCAAATATCTCGCATCAAACCCGCGACTGACTGCGTTTGTAAATGAATAACTTTATTTTATCCTCCCCTCAGTTACTAACCCATATGTCCCCTACTAACTTCCTAGTCCTGCCACGGACATTAGTTCCAGGGCAGTAGTTCCCTTTCCAATGTTCCCTTACCCACTAAACCACTGTTTGGACACTTGATCCTCAGTGTTTTGGAGGACAAGCAGCCTAGAAGGGTCACTAGACCTGTTGTTGCTTGATTTCCTTTGTACTCCTTTGAGAGAGAGAGAGAGAGAGAGAGAGAGGCCAGCCAAAGCTTCGGCCTCTGAATTATATCATTAGACCATTCCAAGGTGGCCAGGTGGGATAAGTGAGCCTTTAGTCATAACAACAATGGTACGATATGTTCTTTTGGTTTGGTGATTGGTGTGTGTGTAGTCGGCCCTCTTACCGCTCTTTTTATGGTACTCCTTTTCTTCCTGCTTTTCTGTTCTTCCTTCCTGCTTTCCTTTTTGTCTTCCTTCCTTCCTTCCTTCCTTCCTTCAATCCTTTCTTCCTTCCTTCTTCCTTCTCTCTTTTGTTCAGTCCTTTCACCATTTGTGTGCCGTATTGAAATCACTTAATTGTGCACAGGAATATCATTATAAAACATAAACGGGTGTATATTATTAAGAGGAAGGAGAGCCTACACATACCCCTTTAACTCTCATACTCTACTTCTTTCATCCTTTCTACTTTTTCCTTCAAGCATCCCTCTGACAACATTGATCTCCTCTGCCTATCTTTACCCAACCCTATATTATTAAGAAATATATTACATTTTCCATAGAGAGAGAGAGAGAGTGTGAACGAGTGAGTGAGTGAGAGGGAGGGTGTGTGTGTGTGCGTGTGTGTGAGCTTGGAATCTCACGGTAGAGCTATAGACTAATTATATCATTAAAACATTCCAAGGTTCCCAGGTGGCATAAGCGAGCCTTCCATCATAACAATAATAATGGTGGGTTATATTCTGTGGGTTATGTGATCTGTGTGTGTGTGTCTGTGTGTGTGTGTGTGTTCCGGCAATGGGGAGGGGGGGGGGGAGATAGCCTTATTACAGCTCTTTCTCTACCGGGATTTCTTTTCTGCCTTCCTTCCTTCCGTCCCCTTTTCTAGTTCCACCCTTTCATCATTTGATTGCTTATTTTCCCATATATATATATATATATATATATATATATATATATATATATATATATATATATATATATATATATATATATATATATTAATTTTTCCCCACCATTCTACCATCGCGTTTCCATATTTGTTATTATTATAGTCCATGCATTATAGTTAGCTCAGAACTCGCAAACCTTAGCCTCTGAAACAACAAAAATGCTAAAACAAATGAGTTGCAAAATGTTCTTCCCTTACTGACTCTTCCCAAATGGTATAAATATTACTGGTAGCTCCATTACTCTGGTCGTGTTTTAATTATAAGAGATTAATTTCTGGATCTGTGGCCTACATATAATGAAGAGGGTTTGGTATATGTTTTTACCGTATCATATTATTCTCATACTTTCCGTCCTTCTGATTTGTTTCTGATTCCTAGCATCCACACTTCACCCATTTCCTAGCATCCACACTTCACCCATTTCCGTGTATTATAATTTCCTTCCAACCTTCATTGATTCCTGATGCCTTATCCAATCTTCCTTATATATTCATAGGAATCCGTTCCTCTAGCTTATGTTATGAACATTCCTCCCTTCCAATATTGTTATTTTTTTGTTCATTCCTGTACCTATTTCTTAACTTATTTTCTGTATCCGTCTTACCGTTGTTGCTTTACTACACATACACATACACACACGCGCGCTTACACACACACACACACACACACACACACACACACACACACACACACACAGCCCGTAGCCTAGTAGGTAGAGCTCTCGTCTCACACACGAGGGGTCGGGGTTCAATCCCCGGCCGGGCGGAGCAAATTGGGCTTGTCTCCTTTCATGTGTTAGCCTCAGTTCACCTAGCTGTAAATAGGTACCTGGAATAAGTGGACGACGTTGTGACGTCCCATCTGGGGTTGGCAAAAATGGTACAAGGCGAGATGGGTATCATATGGTTCACCTAAGCTGATGGCTACCTAAGCCTTCGGGCGAGACGGTACCGTCTATAGTGAGAATGGTACCATACAGATCCACCCTAAGCTTTCGTTTCCGATGTCGCCAATTGGCTAAAAATACAGACTACACACACATCCACAGCCATTCCAACGATACATATAACACTACACATATAGGAGGCGGGAAATAACGAGCATGCTCACTCTCGCAATACAACTAGAGTAAATACAACTAGAGTAAGTACACACACACACACACAAATAAAATAAAAAATACCATTAATAAATAAATATATACGTTATTATACTGTATATAAATATATATATATATATATATATATATATATATATATATATATATATATACAGTATATGAGAGAGTGAGAGCTGGAGGGAAAGAGCGAAACCCACACACACAAACACAACACTTCCTCCCACCCCCTCCCGTCTCCTTCCTTTCCTCACCTCCCACCCTCTCATTATACGTAACCCAACCCAGACATTGAGAAGAAGGAATCCACGCGCATTCCAAGGGGCCGGGAATGGGAACGGGGGACGCGGCTGGGAGTGGGAATCTGATCTGGGCAGGAAGTTACGTGTGCGTGTGTGTGAGTTTATGAATGAGTGTAAGGGAGCCGGAAGGAGGAGGAGGAGGAGGAGAATTAGTAGTAGTAGTAGGAGGGGAAGATGCAGCGGAAGTAGAAGTGAATAGGTAGGAAGTGGTGGAATAAGAAGAAGATAAATATGTAAGGAATCGGGAAACGGATGGACAAAAATTAAGGGAGGAAGAAGAGGAAGCGGACATAGAGGAGAAGAAGTAGGAAGTAATCGAGGAGGGAGGAAGTGAAGAGGAAGAAAGGGAGGAAAAGAGTAGGAGGAGAGGAGGAATAGAAATAGACAAGCAGGTAGTGTGGATGAGGAAAGAGGTGTGGACAAGTAAGGATTTGAGTTTTTTTAATGTTATTGAAATACTTTTATTAACCAATAAATATACATACATTGCATAATAGTACATATTTCATATTGTTAAAAGGCTGAGCCTTATGAGAGTTAACTCTCTGCCTTGAGTTTAATGTCATATAACAAAAATATTCATATTTTGGTTAATTCGGTACATAAGCACACTGCACATATACTGCATACACCCATATACACACCCACATAATATGTGGGTGTGTATGAATGTATCTAAGAATGTATGTGCACTGCACATACATTCATAGATACACAGGCATCTGCACATAAATACACAGTTATGCACACTCATCCACTTACCGTACCGTACACTTACACAAAGCCGGTACATAGATTCAAACACATACGTACACATACCGAAATAATATTATGCACCTACAGTATGCACATAATTATGTCAGTTAGTGAAGTTACTCTTAGTTCATATTAACATATAATTTTGCCTACAAAATCACACACATCCACATCTACATACAAGTGTACACATATACTCACTAGCATACTTTCACACAGTTGAAAGACATAAGAACATAAGAAAATGGGAGTCTGCAAAAAGCCGATCGGCCCACACAAGGCAGATCCCTGTCACACCAACCCCAATTACATAACAACATAAGGTCATAAGATCGCGGGAAACTGCATATGGCCATGCGGCCCACATGAAGCAGCTCCCATTCACACCCAGCCCATATCACCCATATGGGAATCCAACTTATGCTTAAAGCTTTCAACTGTTTCTGAGCTAATTACTGTTCTGGGCAATGCATTCCACATGTTAACAACTCTATTTCCAAACCAGTGCTTTCCTATATTTTTCCTAAATCTAAACTTATCTAACTTGAAACCACTTGAGCGGGTTATGTCGCCGTTCTTTTGCTTTAATACCTCATCTATATCGCCCTTATTTAAACCTTTATCCATTTCAATACCTCTATCATGTCTCCCCTACATCTTCGTCTCTCTAGTGAGTGCAGGCCTAAGACTTTCAACCTCTCCTCATACGATAAATTTCTAATATTATGTATCTTTTTGGTCATTCTTCTTTGGACTGCCTCTAAAGGGTCGATATCCATTCTATAATAAGGGCACCAAAATTGAACAGCATAGTCCAAATGGGGTCTTACTAGAGCTAAGTATAGTTTTAAGAAAACTTCAGCAGTCCTGTTGCTAACACTCCTAGATATGAATCCTAGAATTCTATTTGCCCTATTCCTAACACTTATACACTGTTTTCTGGGTTTCAGATCATTACTAACGAGCACCCCCAGATCCTTCTCACACTCTGAGTTATCCAATTCTACATTGTCTAGTTTGTATTTTGCATCTAAATTACGATTTCCAATCCTTAATACCCTTACATTTGTCTACATTGAAACTCATCTGCCAATTTATGGCAAGTATTTGCAACAATAAAAAGAACAATTTACCCTCTTCATCTCCAGTATCCCCTCCAATCATAACCTTATATCTGTTACCTGTCCTGTCTACCAAGCTGTCTAAGGTCCAGTATGGCCTTCTGACCCACCCAGCCGGCGGCCCTTATGGCATTTTGGCACTAAAGACTGGGAGGCTCTACGGCAGTACTTCTTCGTTTGAGGTAATCTTTTCGAGTATGGAAGCATCCCCTTTTCTTTCTGTCAAACTAACTCACAAAAATCTTGGTTTACTCACACTTGTTCTACTGCTGTCTGCAATAAGTAGGAAGCATGCAAACGGTAGGCCTATCGTTGCCTGCAAACTTGAGAATCTCGTACTTTTCATGTTTCTGCCCGTAATCATGCCAAATCTGTTTTTCGACTCGCCACAAACTCTTTCATCAATAATAAATATGCTATGAACTTTTCACAGAGTTCTTCACAAGCTTTCTGGCATCTAGCCAAAAACCTCTCAGCAATTATGCTTCCTCATATTTCCTCCTCTTTTCCACTCTGACGGCACTGCCACGTCTTACTCTGACAATCTGAACTCTTCACTCGAACTTTTACTAAAAACTTCACCTTGGGTGATTCTGGGGCTGTTCCTCCCTCTTCAGCGCCCTCTCTTATTTATGCCTAATATCATAATCTCTTTTAAGGATGTACTTTCTGCCCTCTCTGGGCTTAATCCTAAGAAGGCGTATGGATCAGACGGTGTTCCTTTTGTTGTACTCGATAACTATTCTCCATGTTGACTCCCGCCTAGGCAAAACATTTTGTCTGTCTTTCTTCTGGTGTCTTTCCTTCTTTGCTGGAAGTTTACTCTCATTCAGCCTGCCCCTAATAGGATGACTGCTCTCAACTCCTACTATCGTCTAATTGATCTCATTTCTTGCATCTCTAAAAAAAATTATACTATTCTTAATTCAAAATTCTTAAGCATTATTCTTCCCATAATCTACTTTCAGATCGCAAGTATGGTGTGTCTGTGTGTGTGTGTGTGTGTGTGTGTGTGTGTGTGTGTGTATGTATGTGTGTGTGTGTGTTACTCAGTTACTCAGTTACTTGTTCGTCAAGGGGAATCCACGCAATGCGAGCTAAGCTCATTATTTTCGCGCCTCCTTAACTGGGATGTATTGCGTGAAATGCATGTTAAGTGTTTATGTATTGTTGGAATGGCTGTGGATGTGTGTAGTCTGTATTTTAGCCAATTGGCGACATCGGAAACGAAGGCTTAGGGTGGATCTGTATGGTACCATTCTCACTATAGGCGGTACTGTCTCGCCCGAAGGCTTAGGTAGCCATCAGCTTAGGTGAACCATATGATACCCATCTCGCCTTGTACCATTTTTACCAACCCCAGATGGGACGTCACAACGTCGTCCACTTATTCCAGGTACCTATTTACAGCTAGGTGAACTGAGGCTAACACATGAAAGGAGACAAGCCCAATTTGTCTCCGCCCGGCCGGGGATTGAACCCCCGACCCTGCGTGTGTGAGACGAGAGCACTACCTACAAGGCTACGGCCTGGGTGTGTGTGTGTCTCTTTCACTCCTCTGTCGCTATTGCAAAAATCAGTGTTCTTCAGAGCTCTCTCAGTGCATACCCTCTCCCTTACGTCGAGTGGGAGGCACCCGCCTTTTAGCACAATTCCCCTCCTATTCTGACCAGCTTTCCAACCCAAAGAATTAAAAAATTGTCTCAGTCTTGTTTTCTACTCAACAAGTGTGCTCTGAAATTCTCTCCCTCAATCAATTTGTCCTTCATAAAATGACTTAGACTGCTTTAAGCTTCTTGAGTCTAGGCATTTTGACCCCAACATCCTTTGAATTTGGCTCTCTGTCAGAGGCTTTGACTTTGAGGGAGACACTTGTTACAGGTAGCCTTCCTTTTGTCTCCTTCATTCACAGAAAAACAAAAACTAAATACGCAAGTTGTTAACCACTGTGTGTGTGTGTGTGTGTGTGTGTGTGTGGGTGCTCTACTGGTGATATTTTTTCTTATCTTAATAACACTTGGTCATCTTCCTTTCGGGACTTTGGTGAGACCTTCTCTAATGTGCTAAATATATCGAAAGCCTTCAATAGAGTCTGGCACAAATCTTTAATTTCATCTTCTCTCAGTATTCTCGATGTTTCTTTTTCTCCCAACCTTTCTTGGAAAGCTCAATATTCATACTACCACTCTAGGTATAACATCTTCCAGAAGTTAGGTTTGCTCAACCGTCTCCGTGGGTTCTACACCCCCGCACAGCTTCTTGCTCTGTATAGGTGCACTGTGCGCTCATGTATCGAGTATTGTTCGCTGTGTGGGGAAGTTCACCCATGCCACACTTCTCGAAAAGGTAGAGTCAAAAAGCATTTTGCTTAATCAACTCGTTTCCTCTTTCTAGTTCCCTACAATCTCTTTCTACACGCTACAAAGTTGCATATCTTTCACTCCTCTGTTGCTATTGCAAAAATCAGTGTTCTTCAGAGCTCTCTCAGTGCTTACCCTCTCCCTTACGTCGAGTGGGAGGCACCCGCCTTTTAACACAATTCCCCTCCTATTCTGACCAGCTTTCCACCCAAAAGAATTAAAACAAATTCTAGGTCTTGGTTTCTACTCAACAAGTGAGCTCTGGAATTCTCTCCCTCAATCAATTTGTCCTTCATAAAATGACTTAGACTGCTTTAAGCTTCTTGAGTCTAGGCATTTTGACCCCAACATCCCTTGAATTTGGCTCTCTGTCAGAGGCTTGGACTTTGAGGGAGACACTCGTTACAGGTAGCCTTCCTTTTGTCTCCTTCATTCACAGAAAAACAAAAACTAAATACGCAAGTTGTTAACCACTGCGCCTGTCTCAACAATATCAACACCAGCAATACAATCAACAGTAACAACACAAATATAGCAGAGTAAAACAACCCAATAACAACCATTTACCCTCTTCACCCCCAGAAGTTGTCAACCACTGTCCTCTGTCTCATATTACTACCCCTATCTCTGGGGGGGGGCCCCATCTTCGTCCCTCCTGCCAAATCCCCGGCCAAACAAACCGGGGATAGCATTATTTCACCCTCTCCCAATCCCCCCTTCCGGTAAGGGGAGATGTCCACTTGAGGGACTTTTTTCTGGACTCCTTTCTTCCTCATGTTTAGCCCCATTGCTTTTTCTAATTTTAAGACGTTCGCCCCCATTATTTTGATGATTTTAAGACCTTTCACCCAATTTATGTCACTTTTAAGACCTTTCGTCCCATTTAGGTGTCAATTTTTTCCTGGCGAGCGATAGCGAGCCTGCAATTTAAGAGGAATCGGCCTTCGGCCGGGACATTTTTCTACCGAAAAATTTACAAATTTATCTTGAAAGGGGGTCAAGGGGGTGTAATTTCATGCTTGATGGAAGTCTAGGAAACACACTAAAAACCTCCCCTTAACCTGTTTCCTGTACGGTTTCCTGTATTCAGTGCTTAATTTAATTTGTACCGGGTTGATTTAATATTCTGTATTGATTTTGTTTTACGTTGATTACATGCAATTCATATTTTGATATATTACATTACATGCCCCAATCTCTCTTACTGTACTTTATCGACCTCTTCTCATTCCTTCTGATCAGTTCGTTAAGAGGCCCACCTCGATTTGTTTTGTCTCTCTCTTCTCCCTTATCTCTGGGTTGTATCCATTCAGCCCCATTCCGCCTACTGTTTTAAGACGTTTATCCCCATCCAGGTGTCGTTTTTTTCCTGGGGAGTGGTAGCAAGCCAGCATATTTTATACAATGTTTTCGACAGTATGCTAAATTTTTACATTTTTCGATAGAAAAGTGTCTCCGGCGAAGCCGGATTTCTCCATACAATACTGGCGGGCTATAAGAAATCGACACCTGGATGGGGATAAACGTCTTAAAACAGTAGGCTGAATGGGACCAAATGGATACAAGCCAGAGAAAGAGAGAAATGGAGAGATATAAAACAAATCACCCCCTTAAGGCGGATTTACATTAGTGATGTTTCCCGATACTTTGATCTGGCATCCTTTGATATAATTATACTGTACTTATTATATGAATATTGTCACCTATTATAATCTGTCTCCAGTCTAGTGTCCGATGCCAGTGCTATATAGTTTCAAAATGTTGCCATAATATGTAAAATTTGTGGATCAATGCTTACCGAATGATAATCGAATGAATCCACTAATGTATTCGAAGGTTATCGGAGATTTGAAATATAATTATTTGAAAATATAATTATCTTAGCTACTTTTTAAGCAGTTTAGTTATCATTCATTGCCTGATCTTATTATGTAACTATGCTAGAAGTATCTACTGTTTTTATCCTTTATATTTCGTGATTGTTTCTTATTTTACGTAAAGTCTTCATTTGTCATTTTTTTCTCATTTATCTACACATTTCATTTCCTTCCTTAAGTCTTCATTCAAGTTATACTTGTCTTGTCACTTTACCCTTCTATTTGTATTATTTCCTGTTATATTGTCCTTTCTTGTCATTTCCCTTAGGTCCCTATATCTATATAATTACTATTACCACATTCCTATCTATCTATCTATCAATCTATCTATCTATCTATCTATCTATCTATCTATCTATCTATCTATCTATCTATCTATCTATCTATCTATCTATCTATCTCTATCTATCTATCTATCTATCTACTTTTTTATTATTATTGTTTTGTTTTTCAAATTTCTTCAGTCTTTGATATCATGCCTCCTCATTGTTTTGTTTTTCCTTTATTATTTTTAGCATTGGATATTTTCAAACTTTTTGTCATTTCTTCCTAGTACCATTTGTTCTCATCGTTCCCGTATATTCTTCTTTATCATATTCACAATCTATTGTATTGCTTTCCATACCTATTCTATCTCTCCCCTATTCCTTCCTCTGTTTCTCACTGGACCTCTCATCCTTAAGGTAATACCAGCATTTTGTTTTCCTGCATCTTTGCTCGTCATATCTGGTCTGGAATTTTATTATTTTAACTTTTGTGACATTTTAGATAAGCAATCTCATTCCCATATTTGTCGATAAGAATGCAAAACAAAATCGAAAATATTACCAACAATAATGTGGGCACTGATCGACAGTTGCCGGAAAAGGTGCCAATGTGAACCCGCCTTACCCATCCACCAAGCCCTCCTCCTGCCCTGCCTCCTTCCCTCCCCATCAATGTTACTTAATATCTTCTTTTTGCCATCAACTGTCTCCAGGTTTTGGGCGGAAGTGGGCGTGCTCGGGCGTGCTGAGTGAATGGCCAGACATCGGGGACATGGGCGGCCGGGAGCATGAATGGAGGGGCAGTGAATGAAGAGGGCTATAGTCAATGAATGAAGAGGGTATAGTGAAGGAAGCTTGTGAATGGGAGAGTATACACGTGCACTTTGACGGTGGGGTAGGGAGAAGAAGAGGACATATTTTGAGATGTGTACTATTTCCTAGATTAATGTATACCGTATGTACTCCATATGTTAAGTATGTAAGGACAATTAGGTTGAATTTTAAGTGTCTCCTCGTATGCAGTAGTTCATTAATGTAATCAATTAAAAACAAAATCTAATTATTATTGCACATCAATACCACTACTTTTACATGTATACATAATATCACATACTGGGTAGGAATTCACATGGGCTACTGTAAGGGTGTGTGTGTGTATGTATGTTTGCGTGCGTAAGTGTGTGTATGTATGTTTGCGTGCGTAAGTGTGTGTATGTATGTTTGCGTGCGTGAGTGTGTGTGTGTGTGTGTGTGTGTGTGTTTGTTTGTGTGTTAATCTTCATTAAAATATAATTTACTATATATCATCAGATATTCTCTAAATCCATTCAAAATAAACCAGTGTATTTAGCCATCGTCAATATCTTAACCCCTTGAGTACCGGTGACATAAGAACATAAGAAAATGGGAGTCTGCAAAAAGCCGATCGGCCCATACAAGGCACACCCCTGTCACACCCAACCCCAATTACAAGGCCCAATTATAGGCCCAACTCACTAATACCTTGAGTACTGCCCCCACCAAAATGGATTAACACAAGATTACGGGGGTCTGCTGAGCGCCGATTGGCCCACACCTGGTAGATCCCCCTCACACCCAACCCATCTCGTCCATATGCCTATCTAATTTTATCTTAAAGCTCTCTATCGTTCTTGATCCCACATGCTTTTCATTATATTCTGGTAACTAATCGACGGTTTTATTCAGCTGAGGAAGAATGTCTACTCGTTAAAAGATTACAGACTATCTCAATCAATAAGTTTAGCTACCATAATTATATCTTTCCTAAACTTAATAAAATCGTCTAAATATAGCTGAAATAAAAACAAAAATACGTCGCCGGTACTGTAAGGGTTAATAAATATAGCTAAATATTGAGATAAAGACAATATTTCTTGGGAATCATCTATAAATTGGAGAATTTTAAGGGATCAGACAGTTTTTTTTTTTATGATATTCGATATTTTCACAATGTCAGTTGATTCCATGTATGGCCATACAAATGTATAGAGTTTCCTTTTGTGAGTATGTATCATGATGTTTTGTGAGTATGTATCATGATGTTTTGTGAGTATGTATCATGATGTTTTGTGAGTATGTATCATGATGTTTTTGAGTATGTATCATGATGTTTTTGAGTATGTATCATGATGTTTTGTGAGTATGTATCATGATGTTTTGTGAGTATGTATCATGATGTTTTTCTATCTAGCTAATTAATATATTTTTCTTATAATATGCTAACAAATTTTGGTTGGTGCACCTTGTGATATGGTCATCAATATTCAATGACATATTATTTTGTTTATCAGAGCTTGTGTTTTAATCTATATCATATTATATTTTGCGTAAAGTCGGTGTTGTGTCCATACACATATATTGCGTTTTATAAATTGCTATGTGCAGATCAATTTTCTAATCGTTCTAATATGTCTTGTGTATATTATTTAACCGAACGGTAAAACTTCTAATGATGGAATTATAATACCAGTTTTTCAATATATTCACATTATTAATTAATCTTATTTTTATTTCAGGTATGTGGTGGCGGAAATTTTTCAGTACATGGGACAGGTAAAGTACTGTATGGTAATGCATAGTACTGTATGGTAATGCATAGTACTGTATGGTAATGCATAGTTTGATTATATCGGTGATTCCCTTTCCAAAAATATTTTTCCGCTAACCCCTGGGGGGACTCGAACCCCCAATCCCTGGCTTAGGAGGCCAATGCCTTATCCATTAGGCCACAGGGGCGGCTTGATTAACTTGTTTGGTTTGACGGTTAGGTACATGATTTTGTTTTATTCGGTACCATTCAATGAGGGCAATCTGCTACCATTAGCTCTGAAGAAACGGATACTAACGTTTGTATTCTTAAACACATATTTAGCTTCGCAGCGCCGTTAGTGGACGAAACATCTTGAAAAATGACGCTACCTGGATATGGGAATGCTAATGTGTGTACTCTCTGTAAACAACACTCATGCCCACATAACTCGTTTTGTGTCAGTAGTTGCGAAGGAAAACAACAATATCTATAGAGTCTTTTGATCTTGGTTAAAAGAAACATGCTTAAGTGGATAGTGGTTATTTTGGGGGTCTATTTATTCTTCATTAATGTTGTGTTTAGTTTCCTCGCTAGACCTCCATTAAACTTAAAAAGACACCCCATAGACCTCCCTTCAAGATAAATTTGTAAATTTGTCGATAAAAAAATGTCCCGGCCGAAGGCCGATTCATCTTAAAATTTCAGGCTCGCTATGGCTCTCCAGGAAAAAATCGACACCTAAATGGCACGAAAGGTCTTATAATTGACAACGAAATGGGTCGAAAGGTGTTAAAATAGCCAAACTAATGGGCCAAACGTCTTATAATCTCAAAAAAGGGGGCTTAACACGAGGGAGAAAGGAGACCAGAAAAACGACCCATATTTTTTTTTCCTGTAATTGTCTTCCGCAATCTTGAGCTGGCAGCTGGCAGCTTCTTAAATATAATTATATATGAATGTCGTCACTTATATTAGTGTACCTATTGCCGATACCAGTGCAAAATAGTCAAACTTTTTTAATCTAATGGGGAAAATGACAAAAATAATGTCACGGAATAAATGTCACAGACAAATAGTCACGTAGGAGTAAAATTGCGAATACAAAATTGTCGGAAATATCCCTTGTCTAAATCCACTTTTTCTCCCCACCGAAGTGAGCAGCTGCCCTGCATACTTGCACACGTAAAGCATGGGAGGGGTTGGTTGAAGGGTGGAGGGGAGTGGGAGGGGGGGGGGGAGCAGATGGACGGAAGGAGACAGGGAAGAGACCAGAGATGAGGCAGACGGGCAAGCATAAACTACCTCACTGACTCACTCATTCACTATTTTACTGACTCACTTGATAACTCACTCACTACACTTAATGAATGACTCCCTCACTTGTAGACACAGACAAACAGAAAGACACACGGACAGACACACTGCTGGATAAACAGACTACAAACAGACTGGCACTTGTACGGTATATAGTTTACATGCTGCTACATTGTGTGCATTGATATACACATACAGTATATAATATTATGTCTTATATTTATCATTCAATTGAGTAACTATTTATAAAGTCTTTCTCTTCAACTGACGATAAATTGCAAAGTTCGTATACATTTTTTTTTTTTTTTTTTAAATTGTCTAACGAATTATGGTGCTAATTATATAAACTTGATTTTTATATGATGCAGAGACATTGTAGTTTCAGATTTGTCCATTAAGGGGAAGTTTTTAGTTTGGTCCGTAGATATCCTTCAAGCTTAAGATTACACCCCCTTGAGCCCCTTTCAAGATAAATTTGTAAATTTTTCGGTAGAAAAATCTCCCGGCTGAAAGCCGGTTCCTCTTAAATTACAGGCTCGCTATCGCTCGCCAGGATAAAATCGACATCTAAATGGCACGAAAGGTCTTAAAATTGACAAATGGGTTGAAAGTTCTTAATATCGTCAAAATAATGGGGCGAACGTCTTAACATTAGGAAAACAATGGGGCTAAACATGAGGGAATAAGGAGTCTAAAAAAAAATCCCTCAAGTGGATATCTCTCCTTAAGTATCGATAAATGAACTGTAAAGAGATTACATTTCTCGTCAGCTGAACATAAAACAGAGTATAGCCATCGAATGAAAACCGTTTATAAATTCGTGTTTATTTTTATGTTTTGTCAACCAATCACTTTATCTGAATTCAACTTGGATACACTTCGTTTTAGAAATGGTATAGGCAAAATACTGAATTGATAACATTATTATAGATGAATGATAGAGGTTGCCTATTGGTATAGTAGGCTCAAGAACGGTAGAGATCTTCAAGGTAAAAATTACACACATGGTTGAGATGGGCTGGGTATGAGAGGGATCTACCTTACGTGAGCCTGTTGGCATTCTGAAGACCCCGTTTTCTTTATGTTCTCTCTCTATATGTATTTATATATATCTATCACTCTATTTATATGTACCAATCAATCTATCTATCTCTCTCTCTCTCTCTCTCTCTCTCTCTCTCTCTCTCTCTCTCTCTCTCTCTCTCTCTCTCTCTATCTATCTATCTATCTATCTATCTATCTATCTATCTATCTATCTATCTATCTATCTATCTATCTATCTATCTATCTATCTATCTATCTATCTATCTATCTATCTATCTATCTATCTATCTATCTATCTATCTATCTCATATAGTCTTCCTCAATCTACCGCCGCACTTCCCCTACCTACCTACCAACGTCCGCGCACCTCCATTTTGATAGTTGACGCCGCTCGACCTCCTTCCTGTTCAGTCGAGGGGAACCTGGGAAAATGGTGGGGCGGAGTGGAAGAATAAGTTTGGTTGCTACCGTTTATTTACTGTACAACCATGCACTTAAGTTTGGGGCGCGAGTCTACCCTAATTCACCGAAGCTTTGCACAACGCTTAAGGGGGGTGACCTGCTTTTTTTTATTTCTGTCCTTTTTTTCTCTTTCTCTGGCGTGTATCCATTCGGCCCCATTCAGCCAACTATTTTAAGACGTTTATCCCCATCTAGGTGTCAATTTCTTCCTGGCGAGCGTTAGCGAGCCAGCATTATATGAAGAAATCCGGCTTCGCCGGAGATATTTTTCTATCGAAAAATGTACAAATTTAGGCTCCTGTCAAACCAAAATAAAAAATATGCTGACTCGCTACCGCTCACCAGTAAAAACTTGACACCTGGATGGGGATAAACGTCTTAAAACAGTAGGCTGAATGGGGCCATAGGGATACAAGCCAGAGAAAGATAGAAAATGAAATAACAAAAACAGGTCAAAACAGGGAACGTTATATTATATATTGGTTTTATATTTATTTATTTATTTTTATTTTTATTTTCATTTTACCGGTACATATATATTTGTTTTTGTTTGCTCCCTAGACCCCCATCAACCTTAAACAAAATAGCTCCTTCGAGATAAATGTGTAATTTTTTCAGTAGAAAAATTTCCTGGGCGAAAGCCGAATATCCCTGAATTACAGGCTCGCTACTGCTCGCCAGGAAAAAAATAGTCACCTAGATAAGGCGAAAGGTCTTAAAATCACCAATCTAATGGAGCGAACATTTTAAAATCTCATAAATAATTGGGCTAAACATGAAGGAGAAGGGGTCCAGGCAAAATAACAAATACCTCCCCTTAAGGGGAGGTTTTTAGTGTGTTTCCTAGACTTCCATCAAGCTTGAAATTATACCCCCTTGACTCCCTTTCAAGATAATTTTGTACATTTTTCGGTAGAAAAATTTCCCGGCCGAAGGCCGGTTCCTCTTAAATTACAGGCTCGCTATCGCCCGCCAGGAAAAAATCGACACCTAAATGGGACGAAAGGTCTTAAAAGTGACATAAATGGGGCAAAAGTTCTTTAAAACTCCAAACTAATGGGGCGAACGTCTTAAAAGCTCAAAAGCAATGGGGCTAAACATGAGGGAGAAAGGGGTCCAGAAAAAAATCCCTCAAGTGGAAATCTCCCCTTAAGGGTTAAATGTATCAATTTGCTAAACCTTTTACTGAGCTAAGTTCTTGGTTAGGTAGTTGGTGGTATATTGCTTGTAGCTGTTTGTTATTTAGACAGATTGGAAGGTATTTACTTTGACTGACCGATTATATACTCTCGTTTTCAGTTTGCCTTGTACACACACACATACACAGGTAAATACACGCATACGCACTGATGTATACCCAGCATATACGATAAAATATTGTACATACACACATAAATAAATAAACACACACACACACACACACACACACACACACACACACACACACAAATACAAATACACGGTATCTCTCTCTCCCTCTCTCTCTCCCTCTCTCTCTCACTCAAACTAATCAAAACAACTACACTATATACCCACTAATCTTCCTCCCCCCTCCTCCCCCCCCCCCCCTTTCCATCTTTGTGTACCCAGATAAGATCAATTAAGGGGGGTGGTTCACTTTTTGGGCATTTTTTGCATGTATTCATTATTTTTTTAGTTTTCTCCCTAGACCTCCATCAAATTTAAAAAAACATCCATTAGATCCCCCTTCTAGATTAATTTGTACATTTTTCGGTAGAAAAATGTCCCGGCTGAAGGCCAGTTCTTCCAACATTACAGGCTCACTATCGTTCGCCAGGGAAAAAATCGACACCTAAATAGCACGAAAGGTCTAAATATTGACGAAGAAATTTGGCGAAAGGTCTTAAAATCGACTAATTAATGGGGCAAAAATCTTAACATCTGAAAACTAATGGGGCTAAACATGAGTGAGAAAGTGGTCCAGAAAACCGGCCCATCCCCCCTTAAGAATCAATTATTGCCTTAACCCTCCACGCACCGGTGTTCCCCAGGTAAATACAGGTGAGGGAGGGTTTAATAAAAGTAAAGCCTTAAAAGCTTGGTTCACACATGCACGAATTAACGTCCCGTCCGGCCACGACCAAAAAACTAGGCAGGACGGCATCAATCTGGAGGCCCCATGGTACACATGCACGAATTAACATCCCGTCCGTCCCCGACCCCTATTGCTCGGTTCACACATGCACGAATTAACGTTCTGTCCATCCCTGACCCCTTAATTTGCCTGCAAACGAGCAAGGACGCCAGTAAAATCGCCTATGGTCGGTACACGGACGTGCGGTGGTGACACTGCGGTGCCACATCGCCGACTCTCCTTCCAACGTTTTTTTGCCGCCGTTCTCATCCCGTTCGTCGGCGTCTAGACGCAGTTTGTCGGCGTCTAGACGCTGAATGCTCCCGTGTGTGTCCCGTGGGTGTCCCGGCCTGACACGTCCTGACACGTTTTGTGGCAGTTGCCCCGGCCCACGCCGACCATTTTATGCATGCACAAAATGTTCGCCGCCTCCCGCCCCGCGTCCCGTGTGCTGGCGACACCACACGTCCCTGTACCGACCATGGGCGATTTTGCCAGCGTCCTTGCCCGCTCGGTTCACACATACACGAATTAACATCCCGTCCGGCCCCGACCTCTTAATTCGCCTGCAAACGGGCAAGGACGCTGGCAACATCGCCTATGGTCGGTACAGGGACGTGTGGTGTCGCCAGCACACGGGACGCGGGGCGGGAGGCGGTGAACATTTTGTGCATGCATAAAATGGTCGGCGTGGGCCGGGGCAACTGCCACAAAACGTGTCAGGCCGGGACACCCACGGGAGCATTCGGCGTCTAGACGCCGACGAACGGGATGAGAATGGCGGCAAAAAACCGTTGGAAGGAGAGTCGGCGATGTGGCACCGTCGTGTCACGTGAGCTGGTGACACAGCACATCCGTGTACCGACCATAGGCGATTTTGCCGGCGTCCTTGCTCGTTTGCAGGCGAATTATGGGGTCGGAGACGGATGGAACGTTAATTCGTGCATGTGTGAACCGAGCAAAAGAGGTCGGGGATGGACGGGATGTTAATTCGTGCAGGTGTACAGCTCGGTTCACACATACACGAATTAACATCCCGTCCGGCCCCGACGTCTTAATTCGCTTGCTAACGGGCAAGGACGCCGGCAAAATCGCCTATGGTCAGTACAGGGACGTGTGGTGTCGCCAGCACACGGGAGGGGGGGATGGAGGCGGCGACCGTTTTGTGCATACATAAAATGGTCGGCGTGGGCCTGGGCAACTGCCACAAAACGTGTCAGGCCGGGACACACATGGGAGCAGTCGACGTCTAGACGGCGACAGACTGCGTCTAGACGTCAACTGGCGGCGTCTAGATGCCGACGAACGGGATAAGAACGGCGGCAAAAAAACGTTGGAAGGAGAGTCAGCGATGTGGCACCGTCGCGTCACGTGAGCTGGCGACACCGCATGTCCGTGTACCGACCATAGGCGATTTTACCGGCGTTCTTGCTCGTTTGCAGGCGAATTAAGGGATCAGGGACGGACGGGACGTTAATTCGTGCATGTGTGAACCGAGCAAAAGGGGACGGGGACGGACGGTACGTTAATTCGTGCATGTGTACCATGGGACCTCCAGATTGATGCCGTCCTGTCTATTTTTTGGGTCGTGGCCGGACGGGACGTTAATTCGTGCATGTGTGAACCGAGCTTAAGGGAGCCCACCTCGCTTTTTTTTGTGTATCTTTTTCTCCCTCTCTCTTTGGCTTGTATCTATTTCGCCCCATTCAGCCTACTGTTTAAAGACCTTTACCCCCATCTAGGTGTCAATATTTTCCTGGCGAGCGGTAGCGAGCATATATGTTTTTTTTTTTGTACAGCAAGCTAAATTTGTAAATTTTTCGATAGGAAAATGTCTCCGGCGAAGCCGGATTTCTCCATAAATTGCTTGCTCGCTATCGCTCTGCAGGAAGAAATCAACACCTGGATGGGGATAAACGTCTTAAAACAGTAGGCTGAATGGGGCCGAATGGATACAAGCCAGAGAAAGAGAGAAAAGGAGAGAAAGAAAAAACAAGCAGGTGACCCCCCCTTAATACAGAAGGGTTTAATAAAGAAGGTTTTAACAGAAGGGTTTAATTAAGAAGTGTTTATTAGAAATGGGGTTTAGTAAAGAAGTGTTTAAAGGAGAAGGGTTTATTAAATTAGGGTTTAATGCAGAAGGTAGGAATATGTCTCTAATCCTTTTATCTAGATTTATCCTTATTCCTTTATGGGTGCTGCGTTAGCGTGCAGCTGTCTACCTCTACCTACTGGGTACTATGAACCCGCACTAGCTGGTAGGTGAGAGTTAGTTTTGTATCCAATTTACTGGGTATTAGTAACCCGCACAAGCTGATAGGTAAGGGTTAGTTTTGTATCCCACCTTTTAGGTCTAAGTGAGGTTGGGTTGTTTGGTTAGATTAATCTCAAAACACTAGGACTCAGAAGCAATAATCATTACTAACACACTTCTGGATGATCTTTAATGTAAGTGACTCGGTAGACATAATAATAATGATAATAATATTTTTTTTATTTCCACTTACAAGTGGTTATTCTGCTCATAATTACAATAACAAAGTGTACATTAAGCATTAACTTAGGTATAAACTTAGGTATAAGGTATAAACTTAGATTGTACATACACATTCAGATGCATATACAGTATACACGCAATACATACATATATATACCAATATGCCCATACATACACACATAATATATACATACATATACCGTACATATACATACGCACACATATATATATATATACATATATATACATACAGTATATACGCACATATGCACATACAGCGTACACACATATACATCCACACACATATACGTATATACACATACAATGACACATACACATACCCACATGCATATACATATATATACATACACATATACACATACTGTACATACACACATATACATACATACTCACATGGATACAACTGTATATATACACAAACACAAACACATACATATACATACGCACATACGCATTACATACAGTACATACCCATACAACATATATACATATATATGCATGCAATCTTGTAGATATAGAAGCATATATTCATACTTGAATACATTAATTAATATACAGTATACTGCAAAATAAGGACGGACATATTGAATAGCCCTAATGTACAATACATGCATTACATAAATATAAGAACATAAGAAAATGGGAGTCTGCAGAAAGCCGATTGGCCTAAGCAAGGCAGATCCCTGTCCCACACAACCCCAATTACAAAGCCCAATTATAGGCTCAACACTCTAATACCCTGAGGATCATCTTACCAAAACGGTTAGAGATTAACGCAGGATTACGGGGGTCTGCAGAGCGCTGATTGGCCCAACCCTGCTGATCCCCCTTCACACCCAACCCTTCTCGTCCATATGCTTATCCAATTTTATCTTAAAGCTCCCTATCGTTTTTAATCCCACTATAGCACTTGGTAGTCCATTCCACCCATCTACAACTCTGTTACCAAACCAATATTTGCCTATATCTTTTCTGAAACGAAATTTATCTAATTTGAAACCATTGGTACGAGTTCTTTCGCTATCACTGAGCTTTAGTACATTTGTCATGTCCCCTTTGTTAATCCCACTAACCCACTTGAACACCTCTATCATATCCCCTCTAACTCTGCGTCTCTCTAACGAATGTAAGCCTAATTTCTTCAACCTTTCTTTATACGGAAGATTTCTAATATTATGGATCATTTTTGTCATTCTACGTTGTACTCTCTCCAATGAATCTATGTCCATTCTGTAATAAGGACACCAAAATTGAACAGCATAATCCATATGGGGTCTCACTAATGACAAGTAAAGTTTTAAGATAACATCAGCAGCTCTGTTACTCACACTCCTTGAGATGAACCCGAGAATCCTGTTTGCCTTGTTTCGAACGCTTATACACTGTTGTCTAGGCTTCAAATCATTGCTAACAAACACACCTAGATCTTTCTCACAATTCGAGTTTTCTAATTCCACATTAGCTAGTTTATATTTAACATTTGTATGCATCTTCCCTATCTTTAATACCTTGCATTTGTCAATGTTAAACTTCATCTGCCAATTTACTGCCCATTCGTGTGTAAGGTATCTAGATCCCTTTGGAGGCTCTCTATATCTCTATCTGAATCAATTGTTCTCCCCATCTTGGTATCGTCTGCAAATTTACTTATCCTACTAGTTATACCTAAATCAAGGTCATTTATGTATATAACAAACAACAGAGGACCTAATACAGATCCCTGGGGGACACCACTTTTGACTGCTCCCCATTCTGACTTCGTACCATTTATGCTGACTCTCTGTTTCCTACCAATTAGCCATGACCTAATCCATCCCAACAACGCCCCACCTATTCCATGCGCCTCAACCTTTCTCATCAATCTCTCGTGGGGGACTCTGTCGAAAGCTTTACTGAAATCTAAATATATTATATTAATATATTAATATGTGCGTAGACTTACATACTTTTACACACACATTCATATTTGTTTGACTGTATATAGTTTATATGTATCTATATTGAAATACCCACATATATACAGTCATAAAAATATGAATAAGAATATAAAGGACATCATATTACCATAGAGAACAATGAGCCCGATATTTAGATTATGTATTATTTAATAAGTTCTTTTTCAACTTTGATTTAAACGCACGTACGGTATTTGCCTCTTTGATATCCGATGGTAGTTGATTCCATAACTTAGGATCTGTTACAGACATAGCTCTGGCTCCCAAGTCAGTCTTGGTTCTGGGGACATAAAGATTGTGTCGTTGTCTTGTATTACTATCGGTAATATTGATAACAGTTTGGAGAAGTAGGAAGTGATCTGGGTAGTGGTGGGTGACTTTAAACAAAATAGTTACTACTGAATTAAAAGTAATTTGTTTCTTTATGCTTAGCCATTGTAATTCTTTGAAAATGGGTGTAACGTGATCATACTTCCTAGCTTTACCATCTGCAACTCTTGCCGCAAAGTTTTGCAACCTTTGACCCTTCGTGATTAGTGATGCATTAGTCGTCCCCCAAATCATATTACAGTAGTTCAGAATGCTTAAGGGGAGGTATTTAGTTTGTTCCCTAGACCTCCATCAAGCTTAAAATTACACCCCCTGGAGTCCCTTTCAAGATAAATTTGTACATTTTTCGGTAGAAAAATTTCTCGGTCGAAGGCCGGTTCCTCTTAAATTACAGGCTCGCTATCGCTCGCCAGGATAAAATTGACACCTGAATGGCACGAAAGGTCTTAATATGAGGTGAAAGTTCTTAAAATCGCTAAACTAATGGGGCAAACGTTTTATAATATCAAAAGCAATGGGGCTAAACATGAGGGAGAAATGGGTCAAGAAAAAAATCCCTCGAGTGGAGATCTCCCCTTAATACTAGTGATTGTACAACTGCGATTCGAGTTGATTTATCAAAATAATGTTTTGTTCTATTTATGTATAATATGGATATGGCCCCCAATACTTGTGTTGTTGTTTGGCTTATATGTTTGTCGAAGGACATACTGTATATTGATCGCACGCTAAAGTGTAAATGTCCAGGTAGACCGCACGCTAAAGCGGCACTGATATATATATATATATATATATATATATATATATATATATATATATTTGAGAGAGAGAGAGAAAGTGTGAGAGAGAGAGACCGGTATATACCTGTAGATGAGAGAGAGAGAGAGAGAGAGAGACCGGTATATACCTGTAGATAGATTAGTGAGTACGAAAATAGGTAGGACAATAGTCGGGTGGGTTGGTAGATTATTAGTCAGATAGATCCATAGATAAATAAACTGGCTACTCATCGCAAGTAGGTGTTCAGGACTTAACCTAAAAATATGGACACAAAACACCTAATAAAGTATAAGTCCTGAAGATAATTCCAGACAAAATGAAAAAAAAAATCTCGTTGTGTTGCTATAATTTTCCTAGAATTATTAATTAAGCTTAAAATATCCCCCCCCCCCCCCTAGACCCCCTTTTGAGATAGATTTGTACATCTTTCGATAGAAAAATATCCCGGCCGAAGGCCGATTCCTTCTAAAATTACAGGGTCGCTATTGCTCGCCTGGGAAAAATCGACACCTAAATGGCACGAAAGGTCTTAATATTGACACATAAATGGGTCGAAAGGTCTTAAAATCGCCAACCTAATGGAACGAATTACTTAAAATCTCAAAACTAATCCAAATAAAAGCGACTACCTCCCCTTAACTAAAAAAAAACTAAAAAAAAAATAATCCTGTACCAGCATTGTCGAATATACAGTATATTGTGGGAATGGATGTCGTGGAATGTAAACAAATAAACATAAATAAAACACAATCATAAATAATAATAATAATAATAATAATATTAATAATAATAGTGATAATAATGACAGCTGTGGCACCAATATGGCGGATGTTGGCCGATCTCTGGTATTACAGGGTCTCTCTGGAATGAAGGACTCCTTGGCTATGACCTTTGACCTGTGGGAATTGGGTCAATGTTTTAGGTGAGGCTGGTCAGTTTACCCCCTTCCTCTCTCTCACCCCACACTTGGCTGTCATATACCTGGTCTATTCGTACAGTCGTGGTCAGAAACTCGTGGACCGTTTAAAGAAGCAACATATACTTGATATAAGAACATAAGAACATAAGAAAATGGGAGTCTGCAGAAAGCCGATTGGCCTAAGCAAGGCAGATCCCTGTCCCACACAACCCCAATTACAAAGCCCAATTATAGGCTCAACACTCTAATACCCTGAGGATCATCTTACCAAAACGGTTAGAGATTAACGCAGGATTACGGGGGTCTGCAGAGCGCTGATTGGCCCAACCCTGCTGATCCCCCTTCACACCCAACCCTTCTCGTCCATATGCTTATCCAATTTTATCTTAAAGCTCCCTATCGTTTTTAATCCCACTATAGCACTTGGTAGTCCATTCCACCCATCTACAACTCTGTTACCAAACCAATATTTGCCTATATCTTTTCTGAAACGAAATTTATCTAATTTGAAAACCATTGGTACGAGTTCTTTCGCTATCACTGAGCTTTAGTACATTTGTCATGTCCCCTTTGTTAATCCCACTAACCCACTTGAAACACCTCTATCATATCCCCTCTAACTCTGCGTCTCTCTAACGAATGTAAGCCTAATTTCTTCAACCTTTCTTTATACGGAAGATTTCTAATATTGGATCATTTTTGTCATTCTACGTTGTACTCTCTCCAATGAATCTATGTCCATTCTGTAATAAGGACACCAAAATTGAACAGCATAATCCATATGGGGTATCACTAATGACAAGTAAAGTTTTAAGATAACATCAGCAGTTCTGTTACTCACACTCCTTGAGATGATCCCGAGAATCCTGTTTGCCTTGTTTCGAACGCTTATACACTGTTGTCTAGGCTTCAAATCATTGCTAACAAACACACCTAGATCTTTCTCACAATTCGAGTTTTCTAATTCCACATTAGCTAGTTTATATTTAACATTTGTATGCATTCTTCCCTATCTTTAATACCTTGCATTTGTCAATGTTAAACTTCATCTGCCAATTACTGACCATTCGTGTAAGGTATCTAGATCCCTTTGGAGGCACTCTATATCTCTATCTGAATCAATTGTTCTCCCCATCTTGGTATCGTCTGCAAATTTACTTATCCTACTAGTTATAACCAAATCAAGGTCATTTATGTATATAACAAACAACAGAGGACCTAATACAGATCCCTGGGGGACACCACTTTTGACTGCTCCCCATTCTGACTTCGTACCATTTATGCTGACTCTCTGCTTCCTACCAATTAGCCATGACCTAATCCATCCCAACAACGCCCCACCTATTCCATGCGCCTCAACCTTTCTCATCAATCTCTCGTGGGGGACTCTGTCGAAAGCTTTACTGAAATCTAAATATATTATATCATATGACTTGTCATTATCTACTGCTTCATATACCTCTGAGAAAAAACTAAGCAAATTAGTAAGGCAAGAACGTCCCTGAGTGAATCCATGCTGAGAAGAATTTATTAAATTAAATGTATCTAAGTGGTTTCTAATTTTACTAGCAATAATTGACTCTAGTAGCTTTCCTATGATTGATGTAAGACTAATGGGACGGTAATTGGATGCTATTGATTTGTCACCTTTTTTGAAGATCGGAACTACGTTTGCAAGCTTCCAAGCTTCTGGAACTATACCTGTCTCCAATGACTTGTTAAATAAAAATGTTAATGGGTAACTTAACTCATCCCTACATTCTTTTAATACTCTAGCATATACCTCATCAGGACCAGGCGATTTATGAGGTTTCAGTCTGTCAATTTCCTTAAGCACATCATTTCTACTTATAGTAACCGTACTTAACCTATTTTCTATACTATCGCTATATACCTTACGGACTTCTGGAAACTGTGCCAAATTTGCATTAGTGAAAACGGAAAGAAATTGACCATTTAATGTACTGCACATTTCTAAATCATTTTCTGTCATTTCTCCTATCGAAGTTTTAAGGGGACCAATTACATCTCTAACCTTGGATTTATATAGTTGGTAAAAAGCTTTAGGATTATTTTTTGAGTCATGGCAACCTTAATTTCATAATTTCTTTTTTCTTTCCTAATATCCTTTTTTACCTGTCTTGATAGATTCTGATAGTAAGCAAGTAGGTGAATTTCGCCTTTTCTAATTTTTCTATATATTCCTCTCTTTTGTCCTAGAAGATCTAATAGTCTATTATTCATCCATTTGGGTTGGTTCTGTGTTGATCTAAATTTTCTTTTGGGGATGTATTTATTTTGTGCATTGAATACTGACTTGATAAAATTATCGTATGTATCTACCAAGGTTGACGTCTCTTCCTGACTTAAGATGACAGGTGCCTGAGAAGGGGTACACTCATTTGGACACCTGGATCGACTTAATTTTTTGACCATAGGGTCCGCTAATAGGGCTCTTCTTAACCCACCATAATTGGCTTTTCTAAAGTCAGGTATTAATGTTGTATTCTCTCTGGTATTACCTTTCCATTGTATATTAAAATACACAGAATTGTGGTCACTATTTCCTAGGTGGTCCCCTATCTCTACATTATTTACCATATGTTCATTGTTACTGAAAACTAAATCGAGAATATTATTACCTCTAGTCGGCCTATCTATGAATTGAAATAAAAAACTATCTTGTACTACCTCTATAAACTCCTCAGAATCAGAGTCTCCTATTTGATGCTGCCAATCTATATTCGGAAAATTAAAATCCCCCATAATGCACACATTGCTAAACCTTGATGCCATTTTAATTTCCTCCCATAATGACTTTCCGTCATTTCTACTCATATTTGGCGGTCTATACATAACTCCAATAACTATGGTCTCACTACCTTCGTTAACCTCTACCCAAACACTTTCATTATCGTTATTTAGTCTAATACCTGATTTAATACAGCTTTTTAATGTACTCCTGACAAACACTGCTATACCGCCACCCCTCTTACTTGTTCGGTCATATTTAAACAAACTATATC
>CM064487.1:23580805-23598305 GCA_032716605.1 Paralithodes platypus
GTTGCGGGAGCATTGATAGTGGGCATGTAGCTTACAGTGTCCTGAACCACTGCAATGGCTCTTGCGCATGGTTTGATGTTGAACCCAGGCCAACTGCTGATGGCCTGGTCCTCATGGTCTGACATTCGAGTAAGAAGCCGATTATGGTTCTATGTCTTTGAATCCTGGACTTCCTTGGTAGTGTCGACCATACGCAGGTACCTCAATCGCTAGGTGGCCCCTTGCCCGCCGCCCAACATTGTATATTGGCAGCATTGATGATGTCTGAGTGGATGCTTCTTATCTTGGACTTGGTAATCTCTGGCAGGACTTTCTCTGGCACAGAGTCCTGCAACCTTGGACTGGGACAGCAATGCCCAATTGACTCTATGAGAAGTACCACTGCCTCCACTTAGGGTCTCTTCAAGTCGGTCAAATGTTATCCACAGGCCAGGGGTGTGAACACACCAGGGTAATGGTTGCTGGCAGTGGAATGTCCATCCTTTGAGCATTCCATCTTCTGGATACAAAGGGCTGTCTCCATCTCCTCAAACATTGATTAGGACACTCAGTGACCAATACGATTCAGAGTTCGGATCAGTTCTATGTTTCCTGTCAAAGACTTTACAGCATTGGTCAGCAGTACGTGCTTGGGTGGTTTTGTCTTGCCACTGGTAACAGCAAAGACCAAGTCACTGCCAAAGGAAGTGGCAAGACGTTGAGCTCTTTCAGAGGGAGTTTCACACTCACACTCTCCTGTCCGCAGAGAGGGCAGGAATTGAGGGACTGCTGCAGGAATGTCATCCTGATCTGTGTCGGGAGGCCATGCCTGCCTCACACCTTGTTTCTCGATCTCATTCCTCAGCTGCATTCCTGCTTTGGTTAAGACATCTTCAGAGTTAGCTGCTCTTGCTTCTTGCAGGTCTTTGGCCATTTTGTGTGCTTGCCGGGCAAGGTCGTCCATTGAGAGGCTGCGTGGATAGATTAGAAGCTTTCCTTTCTCATCTGGGACAAAGCGTAGTGATTCTCCACACACGGTTACAATCTTTCGGCGAGCATGTTTCTTTGTCGCTGGTTTCATTTGGATAATACCACGGGACATCATGGATCTCTCAAGCCTAGATGTGAGGTTTGTCATAGGCAGTACCTCTGGGTTGGGGAATAATTTGGTCCTTATATACAAGCAGAGTTCCTCGAGGGCTTCTGTCTCAACCTCTTCGTAGCGTGCTTCCTCGCTTTCTTCCTGATTTTCACCTGCACCCGACCTGGCGGCCGGCTGGGAAATCATCTTTTGTGAAGAGTTTGTAGCACGACTTGTGGTAGTGACCCTCTGCAGCAACAAGGTCTCTGCTAACTACACCAAGACTTCTCTCTTTGAGTTTCCTTATTGCTTCGCTGCGAAATCTTCTCATCTGCTCGTAGCTCAACACACTGTATGAGTGGCTCCCTTGTCTTTTGTTGTTTTTATGTACTTTGCTTGACTTCTCGCAGAAGATACATACTTTGGCATACACCCTGCTAGTACTAGGGGCATCCCTTGATGCCCTCCTCCTGGGGTCGACGCTTGCTGATTCTATCTTGACACCCTTGGCAAGGATAGAATCCAGTGACTTCTTCATTGTAAAGAGACTACGACATTTACGGTGATAATGTATGTGTGGTATTCCTCCTTCTTCAAGGCCCTTGGCTTGCTTCCAGGACTGGATCATGCTGCCTGATTTCTGCAGCCCTGAGCAATGTGTTCCAGGAGTCCAAATCCTGTGGTGACACCAGAGCATCACTGTCATCATCAGAGCAGTGGATGATACAGTCGATCCGTGCTCTCTTTCTCGCAGATGGTTCCATCCTGCCGTCAAACAGTCGACACACACCTGCAAAAAATATCACCATTAAACCATGAACAAACAAACACATTACATGGAAACCACTCTACATATGTTTGCTCCTTCCAATAATAAATTATCCCCAAAATATAACAAAAAATCCCCAAATATGAATAAACCCCTAAATATGGAGAAACTTGAAATACACATCGGAATAATTCTTGTAGAGAATCAAATAAGCTACAAGAGCTGTTAGAATATATTTTTCAATGTTCCCCATATTTAAGGATTTATTCTAGATTTAAGAGGAAAATACCCAAAATATAGAGTATATTCCGAAATATGAGGAAATTTGAAAAATACCTAGGAACAACTCTGGTAGAGAATATAATTCTACATAGGTGTTCAAAGTTTCGCGATGATTGTGTGAGGGATTTTTAAGAAAATGAGGAAAACGCCGAGCGTCACGCTAAAAATCTTTATTTTTGGGTAGCGCCCCTATTGCATCAAAAAAATTAGACTAAGCTACCAGTGCGAGAAGGCTATCATATCTTAATGTACTTACAGTCCACTCTATAAAACATTTTAGTACCATTCGTGTTTAGTCACCCCAGGTGGTACCGATAATCTGGCCTGGCTCATGGACTAATAGTGTGTACGGTAAAGACAAGGCAGTTTCGATTCCTTCTTGAGCCCTATGCAAGTGAAGAGGGCCGCTGAAGGAAGTGCTGAAACTGTCGCGTTTTATATGGGGGAGTTAGTTTTATATGGGGGAGTTAGTTTTATATGGGGGAGTTAGTTTATATGGGGGAGTTAGTTTTATATGGGGGATTTAGTTTTATATGGGGGAGTTAGTTTTATATGGGGGAGTTAGTTTTATATGGGGGAGTTAGTTTTATATGGGGAGTTAGTTTTATATGGGGGAGTTAGTTTTATATGGGGGAGTTAGTTTTATATGGGGGAGTTAGTTTTTGTTGTTTACCCCTCTTCTTCCTCATGTCTAGCCCCATTAGTTATGATATTTTAAGACTGACCTATTAGTTTGGCGATGTTAAGACCATTCGCCCCATTTCTTTGTCAATATTAAGACTTTTTGTGTCACTTAGGTGTCGATTTTTTCCTGGCGAGCGATAGCAAGCCTGTAATTAAGGAGGGAGCGTGGAAATTGTCTTCCGAAAAACATTACAAATATATCTATAAGGGGGACCTTGGGGATGTTTCATTATATTTGATGTAGGGCTCGGGAGGAAACTTAAAAACTAATATAGAGATGAAATTATCGACCAAAAAATATGCGCTTCCCACTTACGGGGAGACATGGCGCTTTTCTAGACCACCTTCTCCCTCATCTTTAGACCCATTAGTTTGGCGATTTTATGAAATTTCGCCCCATTTCTGTCAATTTCAAGACCTTTCCTGCCAATTAGGTCTCGATTTTTTCCTGGCGAGCGATAGCCAGCCTGTAATTTAATAGGAAACGGCCTTGGGCCAGGACATAATTCTACCGGAAAAATTTACAAATTTATCTTGAAAGGGGGTCTAGGGGGCTTCATTATAAGCTGATGGAGGTCTAACGAGGAAACTAGAAAAATAATAAATAAATACAAAAATTACCAAAAAAATATACGCTTCCCACTTAAAATAATAGTTATATTCGCCTAATTTCTTTGTCTCTCCTCAGACACACACACACACACACACTCAGACTCTCTCTCTCTCTCTCTTTCTGTGTGTGTGTAAGTGTTTTTGTATATTGTAAGGCACAGGTAGAAATAGGTCCAAGACGAAATATGAGGAGCGGAAGACGACACAACACAGAGGGATAACAACAGTGCTAAGGGAGAGAGAGTCTTATACCAGGGGGGGGGGGGGGGTTCAACTGTTAGGGAGTTCTATTGTCTTTCATTTAGTCTGGCTATTCTTCTTCCTTCCTCCCTTCCTTCCTTCCTTCCTTCCTTGGGTTTCTTTCGTTTTGCTCCTCTCTCCCTTCCTTGTGAACCTACGCTCTGCTCTTCTTTCAGCCTCGGTATCCTTCCCTCCTCTCTCTCTCTCTCTCTCTCTCTCTCTCTCTCTCTCTCTCTCTCTCTCTCTCTCTCTCTCTCTCTCTCTCTCTCTCTCTCTCTCTCTCTCTCTCTCTCTCTCTCTCTCTCTCTCTCTCTCTCTCTCTCTCTCTTCATATATATATATACCCGGTATATATATATATATATATATATATATATATATATATATATATATATATATATATATATATATATATATATATATATATATATATATATAAATATATATATATATATATATATATTCCCAAGAGTTAAGTATGCTCAACCGACTTCTTCACCCCGCACAGCTTCTTGCTCTGTACCGGGGCACAGTGCGCCCCTGTATTGAGTATTGTTTGCGTGTGTGGGAAGGCTCCACCCATACAGCACTTTTCGAAAGAGTGAGTCCAAAGCATTTCGTCTCATCAACTAATTTCCTCTTACTAATTCCCTACAATATCCTGCTACACGCCGCAATGTTGCATCTCTTTCACTTTACTATCGCTATTACAACAATAAGTATTCTCTGGAGCTCTCTCAGTGCATACCCTCTCCCTTGCGGCGAGTATGTGGGTGCCACAGGCCCACTCCTATTCTGTCCAGCTCTCCAACCCAAGAATTGGCAAATTTTCTCAATCTTTCTTCAACTCAACAAGTGAACTCTGGAATTCTCTCCCACAATCAATCTGTCCTACATCTTATGACTTAAGCTGTTTTAAACTTCGTGTGTCCAGGCATTTTGACCCCAACGTCCTTTGAATTTGGCTCTCTGTCACTCTTTTTCTTCTTTGAGGGAGACACTCGTTACAGGCAACCTGTCTTTTGTCTCCTTCATAATAAATAAATAAATATATATATATACTGTATATATATTTATTAAAGACCAAGGCATATTTGTTTTTTACTAACTTTTTACTTGTTTTTTTCAATATTTCTCACTGTATGTCTGATTTCATCATTCAAATGATATATTAAGTTTCCAAAGTTCATGAAACTTAATATATCATTTGAATGATGAAATCAGACATACAGTGAGAAATAATGAAAAAAATAAGTGAAAAGTTGGTAAAAAAACAAATATGCCTTGGTCTTTAATAAATTTTGCCTCAATGAAAACATACTGCCTACTTATACACATATATATATATATATCATACAATTCTGTAGGTACGTATTTATCTAGAATAATATCCATGGTCTCTTGTAACGGTACGTTAGTGAACAATGATTGAACATCATAGCTAGCCATTAAGAAATTGGAGGGTAAATTTAACTGTTTAATTTCTTCAGCAAATGTTTTATAATTAGACAAAGTAGATTCATTAGTAGTGAGTGGCGATATTATTGGCAATACAAATTTAGACATTATATGCAGCAGTCTTCAAACATGAAACAATCGGCCTTAATGGAATATCAGTTTTGTGAATCTTCGGTAACCCATAAATTTTACCTGGAATAGTTCCCGAAGCAAATAACCAGTCATACCTATTTTGAGTTTTATGTTACGCAAAATTCTATTTAATTTGTCCTCTAATTTTAACACATATTCAAACATATCAACATTAATCTTCTTAAACTTAGTATTATCAGCTAGTATAGAATGCATTTTATCTAAATAATCCTTGTTATCAAGTAACACTACCCCTTTCCCTTTATTCGGTCTTACTATCACGATCGAGTCATCCTTACCTAAATTTTTCAAAAGTTCCTAGTCACTTTGGCTGAAAACAGACGATACAATACTCCCGTAATTCTTTTTAGCACCAGAAAAAATATTTGTACTGAGATCCTTAACCTTTTTCAAAAAATGTTCACTGTTTACTCCCGTCTTCATTAGTCCAGACTTAGACAAATCAACCACTGTTTACATAATTTATCCAAAGAAACAAAATGCTTCAACCAGTCTGTTTTATAAAATGGAATGCAAACATTTAAACCTAATGCAAGTAGTTTCCTTTCCCGTCCACTTAGTACTCTACTGTACTCTACTCGCATCAAACCCGCGACTGACTGCGTTTGTAAATGAATACTTTATTTTATCCCCCCCTCAGTTACTAACCCATCTGTCCCCTACTAACTTCCTAATCCTGCCACGGACATTAGTTCCAGGGCAGTAATTCCCTTTCCAATGTTCCCTTACCCACTCTAAACCACTGTTTGGACACTTGATCCTCAGTGTTTGGAGGACAAGCAACCTAGAAGGGTCACTAGATCTGTTGTTGCTTGATTTCCTTTGTACTCCTTTGTACTGGAATAATTAAAGACGCAATTTCATTGTAAACAATTTTCATAGCTAGCCATTAAGAAATTGAAGGGTAAATTTAACTTGAATTTCTTCAGCAAATGTTTTAGAATTGTATATTCATTAGTAGTGATTTAGATCGCAAAACTGTTGAGAAGTTACTAAGATTATATATATACCGGGTATATATATATATATATATATTATATATACCATGTTTGTAAGAATATCATCGGTGTCACATGAGCGATTCTTTGGGCATTTTTCAGCAATTTTGGTTTGCGTCTTCTAAATAAATTGATTTCTTTTAAATTAACTGGCCTAAGATGTTCTTCTTTCAGTCTAGTTGTCGATACTACAGATCAGTACAGAAGAGATCCGAGATATGCAGATAAGAAATACCGATCGGAAAATGCCAGAATAAAGACCCCAGTGACGCTTCCGCTACTAAAATTCTGTGTGACACCACCGTAGACAAAATCACTCGTAGCAGAACTCTCCGGTATTTCGCTGCCAAGTTACGTATACACGACAAAAATCCATGTCTATTTTATGGGGAAAGGGTTAATTTTTCTGGTCGATTATTTCATATATTAATTATTTTGTTCGTGTCCTCCCTAGACCTCCATCAAACTTTAAAAAACATCCATTAGATCCCCCTTCGAGATTAATTTGTACAGTTTTCGGTAGAAAAATGTCCCGGCCGAAATCCAGTTCTTCCAAAATTACAAACTCACTATCGTTCGCCAGGAAAAAAATCGACACCTAAATAGCTCGAAAGGTCTTAATATTGACAAATAAATGGGGCGAAAGGTCTTAAAATCGACAAACTAATTGGCCGAACGTCTTATAATCTAAAAACTAATGGGGCTAAATATGAAGAAGAAGGGGGGCCAGAAGAACGACCCATCTCCCCTTAAGATCGTGTTCATTAAACTTACCATAGTGAATCCCGACGAGTTGGCGAACGAAATATACAGAAATACATTTCAATTTATAAGAAGTTGGGTGAGTTGACATTCTAAATCGAAATCAACACTCAGTACCGTAGCCTGTTTGTCATGGTATATATTATAACGACCTCCCCACACGTTTAACAATACGACCTTTGCAAACATTTCTCAGTACAGTCACCTGCAGTGAAATGTGGTACACGTTTCACTGATCAGTTCTGGCTTAAAGGTGAAACATTATCAGCATAGACAGAGCCACCGTTTGTCGTCAGCCAGTGTTCACTGTGTACAGACACTTGTGCAGGAGATTATGCAACGTCGATGCCGAATCCAAGTGAAGTATCTCGGTGTTTTTTGTTTGTGTTTTTTTTTCTTCAGGAGAACGATTTGAAGTTGTTGCTCAAGTGTTTCCATTGACTGTTCTTTCATATTCGTTTCGTGACAATGGTCATAACTGGAGTTGCGTACAACCGTTAACATCTCAACGTGATGTGACGTGATGACGTCTCAAGTGACGGCGTCTCTTCCGTGGATTGACCTCCCAATCTACCAAGATTGGAAGCCAAAGCGTCACATTTTTCCTTTGCCCCTTAACTTTCTCTTCATAATTGCTGAGGGGCACAGGGCCCTGGGTGGGGCTTTGGTTTCCCGGGCATTTCCGCACCCTCCTCAGCTCCCCGCCATGGAGTGGCTTCGGTCACCCAGGCTTTATTGTGGTCGGCAGGGAGGGTTCTGTGGGGGCGCTCGGCTATGGCCTTGGCCTTGCTCGGGGCCTTGGGGCTGTTCGGCCAAGCAGCTTGGGGAACAACAACAACAACAACAACCGTTAACACTCACAGGTGTAATAGATATATTATTAATTATGATATTTTACCTTTACATGAGTAAATCAATGACACATGACAGCAGCAGAATTGTATAATCCAATGATTGAGGTGTTTGTGTCCAAATTTTGATTACCATTACTTCTAATAAAAAACTGCCTTGATGGTGTTTAGAGTGTTTAAAATATGTTTGTGGTAACCCAGGTTCGAGTCCCGGTGGATCACATCCTTACTTTCATTAATTTATTTGGGAGTTGTTTGGTGTTGGAGTGAAATTAATACAAATAAAATATCTAATATTACATAGACAAAATGTGTTGTGTAACAATTACAACTGTTGGATGATGTATGTACGTCTGTATGTCATGAGACTGACCATCTTTTATATATATTCCTCAACACGTATGCATCTACTGCACCATAGAAACTGTATAGTCATTGTAATACGCCATTTATAGATCTGACTACGAGGAAAACAATGGGGGAATTATCTCAACTTCTCATTGTTGGAAATACTCGCCTTTGTCCTGGGAGTGAGTGTACGTATATATAGAATGATAGATGTACCGCAGACAATTGAGTGCATCTTAATAATTCATGTTAGAAGATGATTATGTTATTTATATATTCCATATACAGTACATATTTTAACTATTGATTGAAGTAGAAGATAGTCCATTCACTGTTGATTGTGAATACCACATTATTTTTGTATGCGTGTAATTGTAAAACAAAATGTAACTAATATATTCCAAAAACGATAGATTAGATCCCTCCAGTTGATTTGAGTCAGCTTAGGAAAGTTGTCTCTCAGTTAAGTGACTACAATAACTGTTTCAATCAGTTAGTAACATGTAGTATAGCTACCGCCAAACGGTTTTTATAAGCAACTTATTTACTGTAATTATCACACACACACACGATCTCTCACTGAAGAACTAGTACAAACACCAGCCCCCCCCCCCCCCCCTCTCTCTCTGTCAACCTTTATAACCCCCGCACGTGCATGTCCCTCTGGTAACATGACCCCCCTGAGAACTATCCCCCCCCCCCCCCTCCCCTATACGCCTTCATTTTCTTCACCTCTCTCTCCCCAACACATATCCTTCCCGTTACTTCCGTCTCTTTACCTCAATCGTTTTCCATTGCGGCTACAAGGGTTTCCGCTTATACTCGAGTTATATATACAGTATATACATTAGGTTAGACAATTGTCTCTTCATTATAAGTAGGCCATACATGTTGGCCACTAACCTCCATAACTCATATACGACTACTAGTTCTATCATCTGGGAAGAGGCAGCCAGGTAATAGGTGTGGCAATTTACAGCCCATTTGCTCTAGCCCTTATTTGTTTACATAGGTTAGTATTCACGATTTCTGGCCTATTTATAATTAATGGACATAATGTTCAGTTAGGCAGGGTTTGGATAAATTAGATAGATTTGCTATTTACAGCAACGTGATGTTAAGGGAAATTTTCACTTGAGGGATTATTTTTCCAACTTTCTTCTTCCTCATGTTAAGCCCCATTGCTTTTGAGATTTTAAGACGTTTGTCCCATTAGTTTGGCGATTTTAAGAACTTTCGCCCTATTTCTGTAAATTTTAAGACCTTTCCTGCCATTTAAGTGTCGACTTATTCTGGCGAGCGATAGCGAGCCTGTAATTATGATGTTACCTCCACCAACCGATATTTTTTCTACTGACAAATTTACACATTTATCTTGAAAGGGGGTCTAGGGGGTGTAATTTCAAGCTTGATGGAGGTTTAGGGAACAAACTATAAAAACCTCCCCTTAAATCTGGTAATGCTCGATGTTCTGTGTGCTTCTATGTATTAACTCCTTTTGTATTGTCCTAGGATCTATGTCTACGTGTATTCTCCACTTTCTTCCGTTACTAAGCTGACAAATTACCGAACACTTTGCTCACTCGTCATGTTATTGTTACTTTGTTTGTATATTCACTTTGCGTCACATTTTGTGTTCATTTATGAGGTTATCCGTTGATTTTCTGTTGTTATTTTTGTCATTGTATTTCGTTTTCCCCTTTGCCTTCCTCTCGGGTGTGTTTACGTGTGCGTGTGTGTGTGTGTGTGTGTGTGTGTGTGTGTGTGTGTGTGTGTGTGTGTGTGTGTGTGTGTATTGATATCTTTGTGTCAGGCTGGGTGAATGGCTGCCTGTTTGTATGTGTGTCTGGCTGTCTGATGTGACCTCTGACCTCTTGACCCAACAGGAAGTGAGGCGGGGTCATTTAATCAGCTGTTTGACCTCACCTCGCCTCACTGCATGTCTACCGGTCCCTTTCCTCTCATACATTCTCCTTTTCACTCTCTCTTTTCTATTGTTTCATATTTGTTTTCTATTGTTTCATATTCTTCTGTTATCTAATCTGTTCTGTGCACTTCTGTAGATTGGCAGATGAACTTCAATGTAGACAAATGTAGTGCAATAAAAGTCGTAAATTAGTAAAAGCGATCGAATATGCAGATTGGGTAATATAGACATTGCTAACTCAGACTGAATTAGAATATTTAGGGTCGTTATCACTGGAGATCTGAAGCCAAGAATTCAATGTATCAGTATTCGAAAAAAGGCAAAATGAGGTCTTGGATGTATTCTTAAATGCATAAGTAACATGACAGTTTTGTTCGAGTTCGAGGAGATATGATACGGATGTTCAAATGGGCAATTTTCATTAATATAGAGGACATTAATTATGTATTGAAGCTAATTGACACCAAAAGAACTTCAATAAATTGACACCAAATGAACTTCAATAAATTATACTTTTTTGTTTTGGAAATACTGGTTTGGCGATAAACCTGTACATCAGGAAATAAAAAACCCACACTGGCATATGACAAATGTTTATTCAAAACAGTTTCAATGATAACTGTGACCCTCTTCAGTCAATGGATAGTTACAGTTGTCATCGAAACTGTTTGAAAAATATATATCGTCTTCCAGTGTGTTTTTGTTATTTGTTTTTGTATTTTTGTTTGTTTATATTTTTTTGTCTCCGGTTCTGAGGATTACGACTTTCCTGCCAGACTCGTACATATAATATTATAATGTACAGTAGAATAAGTTTGCAACGTCTATCATAGGCTCAAGAAATAGGAAGAACTTGAAAATATAGTTAAATAGACATGGATGAGATGGGCTGGTAATAAGAAGGATCTACCTTGATGGGGTTAAAACTATTTGTAGCCCAACGTGGGGCTCGAACCCACGACCCCGAGATTAAGAGTCTCGTGCTCTACCGACTGAGCTAGCCGGGCAAGTGAATATCTAGCTATACATCTCCTACCCGTTCTCTCTCTCTCTCTCTCTCTCTCTCTCATACAAACTGACTGAAACACACACACACACACACACACATGACCCTGATTACGTACCCCTGCCGTGAGAGGTTATCTGGACTCCCTGGTGACCCTACCTCACTTAAGGGAGCCCACATCGCTTCTTTTCTCTTTCTCTCTCTCTCTCTCTTTGGCCATTCGGCCCCATTCAGCCTACTGTTTTAAGACGTTTACCCTCATCCAGGTGTCAACATTTTCCTGGCGAGCGGTAGCGACCCAGCATATATATATATTTGTTTTGACAGAAAGCTAAATTTGTAAATTTTTCGATAGATAAATCTCTCCGGATTTCTCCATGCAATGATTTCTCCATGCAATGTTGGCTCGCTATCGCTCGCCAGGAAGAAATCGACACTTGGATGGGGATAAACGTCTTAATACAGTTGGCTGAATGGGTCCGAATGGATACAAGCCATGGAGAGAGAGAAAAGGAGAGAAAGATAACAAAAAAGCCGGTGACCCCCCTTAACCTAACCTGACCTGACCTGGCCGGCACATGTTGGACACTTGTGAGGTCAAGTCTGGGAGACGGGGGGGGGGGGGGGGGATAACATGTGGTGTTATTCGCTGTGGTATTCTGAATTTTAAAGTTACTTTCGGTCGGTGTGCTTATTGCAAAGGATACAATGATGGATTCACATATGTATACACAGACACACACACACACATACACATACACATACACACACATACACACGCACACACACACACACACACACACACACACACACACACACACACACACACACACACCATGCAACATTAGGGAGAAGAGGATCCAGAAAGAAACAAACATCTCCCCTTATGAATATGGTTAATTTTATACATCTTCAATTTGGGTAATTTTGAATTAATTGGATCGTTATAACGATTTGCAATTATAATAATAAATTGCAACCAAGCCACAGTAAGAACACATAATATTTGCCTCCACCAACAAATTTGGACGGAGGTTGCGTTATCGCTTTCGTTTGTTTGTTTGTCTGCAAATATGATATCTGGTTATGATCTGATTATCACGGAATGTTGAGGACAGATAAGATATGCGCCAAGGAAGAACTGATTCAACTTAGGAGGCGGTCCTGATCATATGTCATACTGATGTCATTGTTGTGCATTTAAGTTTATAAGAACATAAGAACATAAGAAAATGGGAGTCTGCAGAAAGCCGATTAGCCTAAACAAGGCAGATCCCTGTCCCACACAACCCCAATTACAAAGCCCAATTATAGGCTCAACACTCTAATACCCTGAGGATCATCTTACCAAAACGGTTAGAGATTAACGCAGGATTACGGGGGTCTACAGAGCGCTGATAGGCCCAACCCTGCTGATCCCCCTTCACACCCAACCCTTCTCGTCCATATGCTTATCCAATTTTATCTTAAAGCTCCCTATCGTTTTTAATCCCACTATAGCACTTGGTAGTCCATTCCACCCATCTACAACTCTGTTACCAAACCAATATTTGCCTATATCTTTTCTGAAACGAAATTTATCTAATTTGAAACCATTGGTACGAGTTCTTTCGCTATCACTGAGCTATAGTACATTTGTCATGTCCCCTTTGTTAATCCCACTAACCCACTTGAACACCTCTATCACATCCCCTCTAACTCTGCGTCTCTCTAACGAATGTAAGCCTAATTTCTTCAACCTTTCTTTATACGGAAGATTTCTAATATTATGGATCATTTTTGTCATTCTACGTTGTACTCTCTCCAATGAATCTATGTCCATTCTGTAATAAGGACACCAAAATTGAACAGCATAATCCATATGGGGTCTCACTAATGACAAGTAAAGTTTTAAGATAACATCAGCAGTTCTGTTACTCACACTCCTTGAGATGAACCCGAGAATCCTGTTTGCCTTGTTTCGAACGCTTATACACTGTTGTCTAGGCTTCAAATCATTGCTAACAAACACACCTAGATCTTTCTCACAATTCGAGTTTTCTAATTCCACATTAGCTAGTTTATATTTAACATTTGTATGCATCTTCCCTATCTTTAATACCTTGCATTTGTCAATGTTAAACTTCATCTGCCAATTTACTGACCATTCGTGTAAGGTATCTAGATCCCTTTGGAGGCACTCTATATCTCTATCTGAATCAATTGTTCTCCCCATTTTGGTATCGTCTGCAAATTTACTTATCCTACTAGTTATACCTAAATCAAGGTAATTTATGTATATAACAAACAACAGAGAACCTAATACAGATCCCTGGGGGACACCACTTTTGACTGCTCCCCATTCATATCGTGACAAAGCCAGCGTAAGCCGAGGTATACGCTCTACCTGGTGCCCCTTTATTATAGAAATATATATTTGTATTCGATTTTGGTTGCTCGATTACTAGATTAATTTTGTAATACCGCATTGAAAGTACATATTATATTATGATAACTACGAATGTCATAAAGAAGAGAGTGTGTGTGTGTGTGTGTGTGTGAGTGTGTGAGTGAGTGAGTGAGTGAGTGAGTGAGTGAGTGAGCTAAAAAGACATTCCCGTTCACTTTCTTCTTCCGCACCACCAAGCATCCCACCTTCCCTTCCGTTTTTTATCCCACCACTTCCGTTTTTCCCTCTCCCTCATTTCCCTTTCCTTCACCCCATTCATTCACCTTTCCTTCCTTCTTTCCTTCCTTCCTTCCTTCATTCCTTCCTTCCTTCCTTCCTTCCTTCCTTCCTTCCTTCCTTCCTTCCTTCCTTCCTTCCTTCCTTCCTTCCTTCCTCCCTCCCTCCCTCCCTCCCTCCCTCCCTCCCTCCCTCCCTCCCTCCCTCCCTCCCTCCCTTCCTTCCTACCTTCCTTCCTTCCCGGGACGCTACCTTGTTTAGTTCCCCCTTCAATGTACACCGAGTTCCGTTTCCTGTGTCTCTGTCTGGGCACCAATGCTCAGTTAAGGGAGGCCACCTCTCTTTTTCTTTTTTCTTTTTTTTTTTCTCCCTCTCTCTTAGGCTTGTATCCATTCGGCCCCATTCAGCCTACTGTTTTTAAACGTTTACCCCCATCCAGGTGTCAATATTTTCATGGCGAGCGGTAACGACCCAGCATATATATATTTTTGTTTTGACAGCAAGCTAAAATTGTAAATTTTTCGATAGGAAAATGTCTCCGGCGAAGCCGGATTTCTCCATACAATGCTGGCTGGCTGTCGCTCGCCAGGAAGAAATCGACACCTGGATGGGGATAAGCGTCTTAAAACAGTTGGCTGAATGGGGCCGAATGGATACAAGCCAGGGAAAGAGAGAAAAGGAGAGAAGGATAAAAAAAAGCCGGTGACCCCCCTTAAGACCACCTCTACAGTACACTATGGCCCAGTACACCCCACACCTTCCAGTACAGTCACGGTGTAAAATTGTGCTCTACCTCCTTTATTTCGACTCGGGTTATCTCTCTAGTCATAGGTGAACTATTATCACAACAGGCATTCACAAACCCTCTTATGTTCAAGCAGTGTTCAGTGTTCTGGTTGAGTTCTTTGTCTTAAACTAATATACGAAACACAAACCCTCTTATGTTCAAGCAGTGTTCAGTGTTCTGGTTGAGTTTCTTTGTCTTAAACTAATATACGAAACACAAACCCTCTTATGTTCAAGCAGTGTTCAGTGTTCTGGTTGAGTTTCTTTGTCTTAAACTAATATACGAAACACAAACCCTCTTATGTTCAAGCAGTGTTCAGTGTTCTGGTTGAGTTTCTTTGTCTTAAACTAATATACGAAACACAAACCCTCTATGTTCAAGCAGTGTTCAGTGTTCTGGTTGAGTTTCTTTGTCTTAAACTAATATACGAAACACAAACCCTCTTATGTTCAAGCAGTGTTCAGTGTTCTGGTTGAGTTTCTTTGTCTTAAACTAATATACGAAACACAAACCCTCTTATGTTCAAGTGTTCTAAACTAATATACGAAACACAAACCTACGTGTTGTTAAATTACAGTTACCTTCTCGTAAATATAATCCTTATATTTTTGGGCGAAATGTGCCCCATATATTTAATATGTATACATTTATGTTTAGTTTCCTGTATTTGTTTACGTTTATGTTTAGTTTCCTGTATTTGTTTACGTTTATGTTTAGTTTCCTGTATTTGTTTACGTTTATGTTTAGTTTCCTGTATTTGTTTACGTTTATGTTTAGTTTCCTTTATTTGTTTACGTTTATGTTTAGTTTCATAAGAACATAAGAACATAAGAACATAAGAAAATGGGAGTCTGCAGAAAGCCGATTGGCCTAAGCAAGGCAGATCCCTGTCCCACACAACCCCAATTACAAAGCCCAATTATAGGCTCAACACTCTACTACCCTGAGGATCATCTTACCAAAACGGTTAGAGATTAACGCAGGATTACGGGGGTCTGCAGAGCGCTGATTGGCCCAACCCTGCTGATCCCCCTTCACACCCAACCCTTCTCGTCCATATGCTTATCCAATTTTATCTTAAAGCTCCCTATCGTTTTTAATCCCACTATAGCACTTGGTAGTCCATTCCACCCATCTACAACTCTGTTACCAAACCAATATTTGCCTATATCTTTTCTGAAACGAAATTTATCTAATTTGAAACCATTGGTACGAGTTCTTTCGCTATCACTGAGCTTTAGTACATTTGTCATGTCCCCTTTGTTAATCCCACTAACCCACTTGAACACCTCTATCATATCCCCTCTAACTCTGCGTCTCTCTAACGAATGTAAGCCTAATTTCTTCAACCTTTCTTTATACGGAAGATTTATAATATTATGGATCATTTTTGTCATTCTACGTTGTACTCTCTCCAATGAATCTATGTCCATTCTGTAATAAGGACACCAAAATTGAACAGCATAATCCATATGGGGTCTCACTAATGACAAGTAAAGTTTTAAGATAACATCATAACATATTTCCTGTATTTGTTTACGTTTATGTTTAGTTTCCTGTATTTGTTTACGTTTATGTTTAGTTTCCTGTATTTGTTCATATTAACAGTATGTATACAACTTACAATATTTCACAATCATGGTGTTAAACTGAGAATAACCCACCTTAACATAACGTCTATTTATTTTCTGTAATTAATCTGGTAATGATGTTCTCCAAGTGTAATCTCCATAACGTTTTACAAGTCCATATTTATAGCATATCCGTACATAAGTTCGTTTCGGTATTATCAGATAATTTAGAGGACTTTTTTTTTAATTGAGTTTGGTGTACTTCCCAAGACAAGGCCTAAGTTGATTTAATCTTTTCAGTAACAAAGCGAGTTTTTCATCTTATTCTTGATAAGACTAGACGATCCTATATTGCTTAGGAAAGACCTCTAGCAATCAAAGGGGTACGTTTTACTTTCATTTTCACTTATACTCCAAGAGATCCTTTCGGAACATTGTATGATAGCTTAAGGGGAGATTTCCACTCGAGGGATTTTTTTCTGGACCCCCTTTCTCTCTCATGTTTAGCCCCATTGCCTTTGAGATTTTAAGACGTTCGCCCCATTCGTTTGGCGATTTTAAGAACTTTCACCCCATTTATGTCACTTTTAAGACCTGCCGTCCCATGTAGGTCTCAATTTTTTCTTGGCGAGCGACATTGAGCCTGTATTTTAAGAGGAACCGGCCTTCGGCCGGGAAATTTTTTTACCGAAAAATGTAAAAATGTATCTTGAAAGGGGGTCTAGGGGTTGCAATTTTAAGCTTGATGGAGGTCTAGGGAACAAATTAAATACCTCCCCTTAATATTATCCAGAATATGTTGAAATAGTGCGTCATGAAATGCCGTACTGAAATTATTAAGCCTTGAGGATTATGACGAATTATGACAGTTTATGCTGGCTACCATTAGACAATTGCATGCAGCTTAGGAACGATTTTCAATTAACCCTCTGATTTCAATATACTCTTCTCAATCATAAATAAAATTGCATAATGACAGCCAGAATCAACTGTTAAAACGCGTCATCCTCCTCAAAGGGTTAAACAGATTGAGACGAACACATTATTTTGGCAACACGTATCTGGCACCTTCTGAATTAAGGGGATGTTTCTTCTGGACCCCCCCCCCCCCCCCTTTTCCTCCTGTTTAGCCCCATTAGTTTTGATATTTGAAGACGTGCTCCCCATTAGCTTGGCCATTGTATGACCTTTCGCCCCATTAGTTTGGCTATCGCCCCATTTCTGTTGACAGTTGTAAGTCCTTTCGTCCTTTCGTGCCATTTAGATGTCGATTTCTCTATCTGGCGAGCGAAAGCGAAAGATTAGTAGAAACCAGCCTTCGGCCACG
>CM064487.1:23603305-23643070 GCA_032716605.1 Paralithodes platypus
ATGTTACCAATGTGCAACTCTCCAACCCAAGAGTGAAACGTTACTCTCAAACTTTCTTCTACTCAACAGCTGAGCTCTGGAACTCTCTCCCAGAATCAGTCTTTCCCTCTTCCTATGACTTAAATTGCTTCAAACTCCGTGTGTCCAGGCATTTTGGCTCGAACGTCCCTTGATTTTGGCCCTGTCACTCTTTTAACTATGGGGGAGGCACTCGCTATAGGCAGTTATGCCTTTTGCCTCCCTCAATCACATAGAAGAAAAAAAATACGCTTCTTTTTTACGAGAAAATATATTCCTACTTTTCTTATTTATATCGTCTTGAGCTAGCAATTAAAAGGCTTCGAACAACCCCACTCAACCCTTTTTTACATCCACATATCCTTCCTAAACTACACAAAATCGTCTACAGATAGCTAGAATAAAATTAATAGGACATGTGCGGTACAGAAGGGGTTAAGCTGATGACCACGACCGTACAGTTGACCACAGGAATTTGCAGACTCTCGGTAATTTTATGTATGGTAATTAAATTAGTATGATTGAATTACGAGTGTGGTTTCTGATGAAGTAGTTAATGAATACGATCATATAAAGCTTTCATTGCAAAATATTCTAGTAGTCAAACTATTTTCATTTCCATTCTCAAAATCTCGGAATGGGTGCGCATTTATGTGGACAACCGTACAGTGGATAAGATTAAATCATTGTACAGTCACGAGCGTAAATGCTGCGCCATCAACCAGATAACGTCAACTCCTTCATCACGAGAGGTTTATACGAAGCTGGATAAAATCGTCTGACGGTAGCTAGAATGAAATATAGAAATTATTGTGAGTTTGAATAACAAGTTTAGCAATACCTTTGGAGATGAAAGGGCGAACTTTATCTGGTTGATGTTGCAGTATTTATGCTCGTGTCTGTACATTACTAGCCTATGAAGCGCTATCTAAGTGAGTGAATCATAGGATGAGTCACAAGGCTGAATCACCAGTGCTGAGAAATGGGGACGGTAGGGATGACAGTGGTGGGGGGCGGGGGGCGCTTAGGGAGGGAGGGAGGGAGGGGGCGGATATGTTGTAAGAGGGGTGTTGGAGATGAATGTGGGTGAGTGGAAGTGAGGAAAAATGGAAGATTAGGATAGTCCATTCATTATAGGTAGGCTATAAATCGTGACCTCTAACCATTGTAACTCAAAAAGAGATTGAGCAAATGGCTGACCCTTCCTAAATGGTAGACATATTAGTTCGATTACCCGTGTCATTAACGAGTTATAGAACCTACTGGTCAAGATTGTTGACCTAATTATAATGAATGGACTGAAACAATTAACAGTGAATTCGCGAGTGATAATAGGGAGGATATACGAGTAATTAGTTTATCACAGTCACACACACACAGTCACACTCATACACACACACTCACGCACACATACACACACCGCTCGATATAATTGTATGTTTAGGTCTAGAATAAAAGGATGAAAGAGGTCAAAGTTAAAAACAAAATGTGTAGCCCAACGTGGGGCTCGAACCCACGACCCCGAGATTAAGAGTCTCGTGCTCTACCGACTGAGCTAGCCGGGCTGTTGTATATAGGGATTCTGTCTATCTATTTATCTATATACCTATCTATGTATCTATATAGATATAATATCAACAAATATACACAGGGTTCAAGGTATTATCTGCACCCTGGATATATTGATAAATATACACATCTTTAACATGTACGTTCCCCAGAGTGTTCGAGGCTTAACCCCTTGAGCACGATGACGTCTTTTTACCCTTGAATCAGGCTAATATTAGACGATTTTATTCAGTCTGAGAAGAACCTATGCTATTCGTAGGGTTTATTGAGATCGTTTATACCCCTTAGAGTCGTAGAGGTAGATTATAAACTATAGACAATCGTTTAATGGTATCCAAAAAATTATGGACATTACGTCATCATGCTGAAGGGGTTAAGACAAGAAGGGAAATTTATGTAGATACATATAATAAACACATTATTTTAGAACAATGTAGTTTTGAATAATGAGTCTGGATATTTTTTCAATGACGTAGATAAAAGGGAAAAGGATTATAAGCGAAGAAACTATAACATTAAAGAGGAATTTGTTGTGTAATTAAGGGGGGTAGGGCTTAAAAGAAAACACCCCTTCGAGTTAAATTTGTACATTTTTCGTTAGACATTTTCTATGCGAGCGTAAGCGAGCCTGTAATTTAGAAGTAATCGTACGAGGCCCCGGACATTTTTCTAAAATAAAAAAAATAAAAATAGCCTATAACTTAAATTGGTTCTGTTTTTTTTTTTTTTTTTTTTTTTTCCCAAAGCTTGAAGGAAGTCTGAGAAGGCGTTTTTGTTAGCCTAGATGACACACTAAAACAAATATTTTCCTTAAAAGAGACAAAAGCAACCAACATTATCTATAATAATTTAACCAGATATCATAAAGACCCACAAGACGTCGGACCAGATAGTGTTAAATTATTGAATAGTGTCTTTGATAGAAACTAGATACAAAATTCTCGCTCTCGGAACATCCTCCTGGGAGCATTCATTGGTTTAAGTTAAATAATGTTAGATTGATCATATTATGTTAAGAAAAGTTATCATACTAATGTTAGATTGAATATAGTTAGCTTTTTCGTAATCCTATTCTGATAAATTAATGAAGGGGAAAGTGAATGCCTCCTCCGTGTACAAGACTACCCATTTGCGTGAAACAGGTAACGTGGAATGGAATGGCAGGAATAATGGACAACAGCTGCGAACCTGGAGTGTCTTGAGTCACCATTCACAAGTAAACATTGGAGTGAAGAGCCCCACCACCACCACCACCACCCATGCCACCACCACATCACCACCACCACCGCCACCGCCGCCACGCCTGACTCCCCATTCACTGCCAACCCTCTCCTGGATGGTTCACTTTTTGGGCGATTTTTGCATGTATTCATTATTTTTCTAGTTTCCTCCCTAAACCTCCATCAAATTTAGAAGAAACTTCCATTAGATCCCCCTTCTAGATTAATTTGTACATTTTTCGGTAGAAAAATTTCCCGGCCAAAGGCCGGTTCTTCCAACGTTACAGGCTCACTATCGTTCGCCAGAGAAATAATCGACACCTAAATAGCAAGAAAGGTCTAAATATTGACGACGAAATGGGGCGAAAGGTCTTAAAATTGACTAACTAATGGGGCAAGCATCTTAACATCTGAAAACTAATGGGGCTAAACATGGGGGAGAAAGTGGTCCAGAAAACCGGCCTATCCCCCCTTAAACCCACAGTCACAACACCAATTTCCATGGCAACTTTTGATCGGTTACTTTATTGTAGCAAGATTTTTAATATATTCTTGCGTTAGAACTGGTGACTAGACTAGATAAATATTGCTGTAGGTGGATGAGTGCTTATGAATCTTCAATGAAGAAGCTGTTAGAAACTAGGTTGCCGAAATTGGTTGCTGGGAAAGTAATCATGTGAATTTCTTTCGAAACTACCTTCCCACTAACCAGTCTCGGAGTGAACAGGAGTAGGATCCGTACGCTCTTGTTTATAGTCCTTATCAACGGGAATTTCGACCTTACGTCACGGTGTGGCTTGGCTGGGTCCCGCCCCGCCCTCTTCCGATCCTAGGCACTTGGCTTTTGTACGCTCGCATACCCAGGTGTTTATCTGAAGAAAAGTCGCGCGACGAGGGGCCAGCCACAACTGGAATACCCCCTCAAGCATTCTCGGCGCCAAGAGCATCGCAACGGGTATCACATGAGAGCTTTTATCGTCAATTTTCGACGGTCAACAGTTTTATGGCAGCATTTCTGGGCTCTTTCGCATTGATGTTAGAAACTGATTAAAGATAGATTAATGTTGGTGACATAATTAATATAAAACTTCACCTCATTAGGTGCCAGACTAGTGTTGACGATAAAATACTGAGGGAGAAAGAGCTCATGTGAACCCGCCATGAAAGACTCTCACCTATTGGTCCAAAAGGCTTCCTATAGGGGCGTGCTGGTTGGCCAAGATGATCCTTTTGCCACGAGACGGGATTCCAATCCTTTAGGAATGGCTTGAGAGGCTGGGTGAGTAGTGGGAGAGGGGAATGGGGTTTGGGTGGGACCTTTGGCATCCTTTACTCTGTGTGTCTTGGAGAAATAATCGAGCTCTCTTGAAGAATAATCGCAGGAACTTTAATGAGCGCTTCAGGTGAGGTAGTGGTAGTAGCCGCATTCTCAGGTGCGTAAATGTTGGAAGAGAAAAGGGGGAAGATGGTAAAGAAAGGGAGGAAGGAGGGGGGCTGTCAAGGCTCCCACTGAGATGACACAAGGCACGGGAGGGATGAAGGGCAAATGCAATTCCCCGCAACAACAGGCACCTTTGTCTAGCTGTTCTTAAATCATGTCAAAATCCCTTCATTCCATCCCTCTCCTCCCCCTACCCCTCGTCTTCATTTTTGTCTTCGTCCTTCTTTCCTTTCCTCCCTTTCGATGTAGAAACGCCCGCTCCAATTAATCAACTTCGACGACCATTTTTCTCTGCCCTTAAACCATTCCTCCATATAGAAACTCCTGCGCCAATTAGACAGGGAGGAACTTTGAGGACCAAGCAGATCTTTTGAATCGCGGTCCAATAGTATAAACAACGTCTTGCGAGAACACAGAGAGAGGACAGAATTTAGGGGGTGGTGGTGACTGGTGTGGGAAACTGTGGGTGTAGGTGGTTCTCAAGCTGTTTGTTTGTTTGGGGGGCTAGGCATGCATGAATCAGTATTATAAGTTGCACGGAACGATAGTTTGGTATTAATTACAATGGCATTAATATTAATAACATTGCATTGATTATTTTTTGGGGTTAACTTAATTTCCTTGTCGTAGGACTAAATATTTATGGAGAAAGAAAATATTAGAGAGTGTATATTTTGTACAACACATTAATTTACACCAAACTAGTATAAGCTGAAAGATAGTCCTACTTTAACATTATATAACAATACAAATGGTCCAGGATTTTCAGGGGATATTTGTTTTGGTGTGGTTATCTCTCAACTTTTATATATTTAGTTTTGCAATTCAATATATATATATATATATATATATATATATATATATATATATATATATATATATATATATATATATATATATACCGGTATATATATATATATACTGTATGTATGTATATATCCTGCCAGGAGATATAATGGGGGCGGAGGGAGGGGGTATATCTCATCCTACCTGTGATGATGTCAATACTAAACTGATTATAAATGTTTACTGGTTCTCTATGCATTTTGAATGTAATTAATTAATTTGCTCTCGCAAGTGGGAGCCCACCATTCTTCCGATTAATCCAACAATCACAACTTCCTGAACAACCATTTATCATGATATATTATCCATAATTTAATTCGATGTGATTTTTGTATCCACTTATTTCTACTAATGCTTCCCTCGTTTTGATAAGTGAGAACTCAATGTACTCTCTCAGTTCTTTATATTCAATGTTCTGCCATTTCCTCTTTTCCCTTCAGCTGCTCTTTTCCCTTTCTTTTCATTTCCACTCATTATTTTGGCCATTCATCCCATTTGTTGTTTTGTTATGCCCTCTGTTCTTTGTTTTCTTTTTGTTTTGTTCATTCCTTCCGCCTTCTGATTTTCCCTTTCTTAGCTAGCCTTTGCATTATCATTATTTTTATTTTTATATATACATGCACATCCATCCCTTATCTTCATCTTAATTATCAGTCATCCTCATCTCAACGTTACGTATATACCTTTTGTCTAGTCTATGCTTCTTTCCAATTCTTTCAATATACCATGACGTATTTTTATTATGGCCACTATTAGACAATAATGTATAGTTTAGAAGAGATTTTTTGAGAGTCTAAAGAGGGATTGATGTAGATTTTACCACTTTGATTGCTATTGGTCTTACCTTTCCTAAGCTATATAAAGTCCTCTATCATATAGCAGGGACACATGAACAGATCTGTTATTGAATAGGTTAGACATTTGTTTTATGTCGGATTTGTTATATTCTTTCTGCCTTGATGGTGTAATGGTTAGAGTGTTTAAAATATGTGTGTGGTAACCCAGGTTCGAATCCCGGTGGATAACATTCTTGCTTAAATAATAATAAAATAATAAAATAATAAAATAATAAAAATATTTCATTAATTTCTTTGGAAAGTGTTTGGTGTTGGAGTGAAATTGATAAAAATAGATTAAACAACGATATTTGTTTCCAGAATAACGTACTGTATGATTTAAGTATTCCTTTATAACTGCAATATTATATTATACATTATGCCTTCAGTATTTTACTCGTTTGTAATAAAAGTGTATCCTCTATCTCCTTGCCGTGTTCCCTTCTTCCTTACTTCCTTCGTTTTAATTGCCCTAAACTTCATAATTTCATTTCTTTTCCATCCCCTTCGTTCTGCCTGAAGTTTCTCAGGATGATCCTCCATATTTTTGTTTTCTCTCTCCATGTCATTTAATCTAACTTTTCTTCTCCCACCCCTTCTTCTTCTTCTCTGTTTACTCCTTTCTTACAATATCGGTATCTCCATTTCATTAATATAATTTCCCTTTTTTCTATTCTTTATCTGTTATATATCTTCCTTTTCAGTTTCTCCTACTTCTCCTTTCTGCCACTTACTTTCATCCTCCTCTTCCGTCTCCTCTCCTCTCCTTCGCCTCTCTTCCTATCTTACATCCTCCCTTTATTCTCCTCTTCCATCTCACCACCTCCCCCCTCCTATTCTCGCTATTGGTATGTGCCTGGACCAATTTTCTCCGCGGGGTGTCGGTGTGGTATGAGGGTGTGGTCGTGATGGTCGGGTTACAGGCAGGCACGCGTGGTTGTGGTTGATCTGGAAGCCGACATATGAGTGTTGATGCTACCTGATAGTGGTGGATGTGGTAGGCCGTATGGTGGTAGAGCCAATGTATATAGAGTGTATATACTTTGGGTAGAGCAGCCGATATTTATTTGTGGATTACAGGAACTCGTGGTTGTGGTCGATGTGGAAGCCGATATATGAGTGTGGATGATACCTGATTGTGGTGGATGTGGTAAGCCGTATGGTGGTAGAGATACCGATATTTATATGTGGATTACAGGAGCTCGTGGTTGTGGTTGATCTTAAGGGGGGGTCACCTGCTTTATTTTGTCTCTCTTGGTTGTATCCATTCAGCCCCATGCGGCCTACTGTTTTAAGACTTTTATCCCCATCCAGGTGTCGATTTATACCTGGCGAGCGATAGCGAGCCATCATATTTTGGATAATATGTTAGACAGCTGCCTATATTTGTGGTGTGGTGGATATATTAGCAGACATGTATGTGGTTGGTTGGTGCCTGATACTGCTTGATCTGGTGGGTAATATACTGTATTGATTTGGTAGTTGATGTAGTAGTTGTTTTTGTGGGTGGATGGTTATATACGTGTGTGTGTAAGCTAAAACTGTTGAACATTAACTTTAATACCTCACAAACGACTAGAGTAATCAAGCTAGTATTTCTACCAATTGGCTATATACAAGGATTAACAAAACCTGAGAAAGCTAACTTTATAGATTTGTTTTGAAAATGTTTCATGTTTGGGTTAAGTTAGCCTCTGTTTTTCCATGTTTCCTCCTGCCTTGCTATTTTAACCTCTTTAGCTCTTTTCTTCTTTTTATTTATTTATTTGTGAAGAACGAGTCCTAGAAGTTATTTATGAACTCTCGTAGAGGACCTAATAAGAGTGAAACTGCATATACTGTACTTGCGACTGAAGTTGGACTGCTACAGCTACCAGATTGAATTTGCTAAAAACATGATTCCTAGCACCGATGTGTTACTTAATGATCAAATATGGTAATAATGACAAATATGTATATTGGGTAAAATGCAAACCATTAATAAAACCCCTTTATTAGTGTTCATGGGTAAGAATGTATACAAATTGGCTTGAAAATGGCAATGTTATTTTAAGGGGAGATTTCCACACTTGAGGGATTTTTTTCTTGACTCCTTTCTCCCTCATGTTTAGCCCCATTGCTTTTCTAATTGTAAGACGTTCGCCCCATTATTTTGATGATTTTAAGAACTTTCAACCCATTTCTGTCAATTTTAAGACCTTTCGTGCAATTTAGGTGTCGATTTTATCCTGGCGAGCGATAGCGAGCCTGAATTTAAGAGGACCCGGCTTTCAGCCGGGACATTTTTCTACCGAAAAATGTACAAATTTATCTTGAAAGGGGCTTAAGGGGGTGTAATCTTAAGCTTGATAGATATCTAGGAAACACACTAAAAACCTCCCCTTAAGAATATCATAAGATACGCGTTACGCTGAGTGTTTTGTTTTTATGAATTAGGTACCAAATACTTGCAAGTGATTACGATCCTAGATTCACAATCACTACCACTCCATTATATCCTATCATTCCACACGATCTACAACCCAACTTACCTCCTTATTGTAACTGTTAGGCCAGTCCAGCACTATAGACTAACAGGGCTGGTGACTGACTAATTATGGGAGAACTACGTCAGCACCTGCTCCTAAATGACATACCCAATAATGATCACCTCATCAGTGGACGGTTACTTACACACCAACCCTGTCATTACGTTATAGCCCTGTTCACCTCTTAGTCTCAAATATTAGTGCCAACATATTTAAGGGGAGATCTCCACTTGAGGGATTTTTTTCTTGACCCCTTTCTCCCTCATGTTTAGCCCCATTGCTTTTGATATTATAAAACGTTTGCCCCATTAGTTTAGCGATTTTAAGAACTTTCACCCCATATTAAGACCTTTTGTGCAATTCAGGTGTCGATTTTATCCTGGCGAGCGATAGCGAGCCTGTAATTTAAGAGGAACCTGCCTTCGGCCGGGAAATTTTTCTACCGAAAAATGTACAAATTTATCTTGAAAGGGACTCAAGGGGGTGTAATTTTAAGCTTGATGGAGGTCTAGGGAACAAACTAAATACCTCCCCTTAAATGCACACAGGTATTCCCACTAGCCACTCTATTCATCTTTCCTTTACCTGTCTTCTCTCTATATTTGATTTCCCATGTGTATGCTTTACCCTAAAAATTGCCATCGTTATTTTATTCGTATGCAACTATTTAAACATTTAACCTATAAGTTATAAAACTCCCGTCATAATGGTGGCTAAGATTATCACACTTAAGAACATGCTGCCTTTTGTTTGGTTTTCTCGGAATTTAAGACTCTGAATAAATCCTCTGCTAACTTGTCCCGTGTGACACTGGCACACTGCCTAAAACCTGTGTGATAAATCTACAATATCTTCTCTTTTAAGGGGGGTCACCGTTTTTTTTTTTTTTTTTTTTTTTTTTTTTTTTTTTATCATCTTTCTCTCCTATTCTCTCTTTCCCTGGCTTGTATCCATTCGGCCCCATTCAGCCAACAATTTTACAACGTTTATACCCATCCAGGTGTCGATTTCTTCCTGGCGAGCGATAGCGAGCCAGCATTGTATAAAGAAAACCGGCTTCGCCGGAAACATTTTTCTATCGACAAATTTACAAATTTAGCTTGCTTTCAAAACAAAAATATATATATTCTGGCTCGCTACCGCTCGCCAGGAAATATTGACACCTGGATGGGGGTAAACGTCTTAGAACAGTAGGCTATAGGGGCCGAATGGATACAAGCCAAAGAGAGAGTGAGAGAAAGAGATAAACAGCGAGATTGGCTCTTCTAACAACAGCCTTCTTAGTCGTGATCCTCTCATCAGTGGACGATTGGTCAACAACCAACCCTGTAATTATGATACCTCTTTTCACGTCCGATTTATAATATAGCCAAACGAATCAAATTTGCAAAACTAATTTTCTATATCCCCTTTACATTATTTCTTCCTTTTCTATGTTCTATTTTGAATTACATGTTTACCAAAATAATCCACGACATTTAATTGTTGTTGTCGTAGATTTCAATGTGATTTTCTAATGATAAGCTGCAAGATTCAATTTGGATCATTATTGAGGTAAAATCATAATTCACATGAGTATGAAATAGCTGGGAAAAGTCTTGTGTGACACTGGATTATAGCTGTGTGATAAAAGTCTTGTGTGACACTGGATTATAGCTGTGTGATAAAAGTCTTGTGTGACACTGGATTATAGCTGTGTGATAAAAGTCTTGTGTGACACTGGATTATAGCTGTGTGATAAAAGTCTTGTGTGACACTGGATTATAGCTGTGTGATAAAAGTACAGCAGCTGCTCTTATAACAACAACAGTCCTAGTGGTTATCATTCCATCAGTCAAAGATTACTCATATGCCAACCCAGTAATTACGCCGAGGCTCTTTTCACGTCCGATTCTCAATAGTGCCAAACGTTTAACCCCTTTAAGGCATTTTATTATTTCCATGTTATCTTGGCTACCACTAAGCGATTTTATTAAGGCCGATAAATTCTTCTTGGGATCTAAGGACACTCAACTATTAAAGGTACCGGTACTGTATTTATTTGGCTCTCACAGACCTTTCCTAATCTGATTAAAATCGTATAAAACAGCCAGAACGAGATCTTAAATATGGCATCATCGTACGTAAAGGATTAAAATGTGCAAAGGTATTTTCATTCACCCACCTTTTCACCTTTCCCCTTGCAAATTAGGCCCCCTGTGGCGTTTTACAAGTCTGAGCATCTGCCCTTCTGTTTCTTAGCTGGACATCTGTTCTGCTGTTCATTTAATTTGGTCCCTCGGTTCTCGTATGACTGTTGTTCATTTGTTCTGTTCCTTCCGTCTGTCATGGGAAGGGGTTATCCGTCTCGTTTATATATATATATATATATATATATATATATATATTTGATATAGCGATGTGTATAGCCTTTTAGTAATATTTTTGTTGTTTGTAGGTAGCTATGTCTACTAGTATAATATTTCCTTCTTCAAAAATATATATATATTTTCAGCTTTTCACTTAATGCTGCAAATGTGTTTTGATATTATTATCAGTTTTATTACCGATCATTTGGTTAGATTATGTTACAATTAAAGTTACAAGTGTGCAGAATACCATGAATAAGCTGAAGGAGAGAGAGAGAGAGAGAGAGAGAGAGAGAGAGAGAGAGAGAGAGAGAGAGAGAGAGAGAGAGAGAGAGAACGAGAGAACGAGAGAGAGAGAGAGGTTTTCTATGCAAACGCTCGTAGCATACGCAACAAATTTTCAGATTTAGAGGAACTAGTGTTTACTGAAAATTATGATGTGATTGGTATAACAGAATCTTGGCTCAATACAGTAGATAGAGACTTTTTAGCAGAGTATTCACTTCCCGGTTATGTAATGTTTGAGAAAAGCCGAATAAATAAAAATGGAGGTGGCGTTTTATTTTATATCAAAGAAAGTCTTAACCCGACCCTCTTGTCAAAACCTCAAATTGTGAACGTCGATACATCTTTTTTGCTAATAAAGAATAATAAAGGTACACAAATAATACTTGCATTAATATACAGACCTCCAGCTCAATCAGTGCAAACTGACCGAGAAATTTATGAACAAATTGCAGATGTAAGTAACTCACAAGATACCGTATTTTTTGGCGACTTTAATTTACCCGTGACCAAGTGGGCCAATACTCTTACTTCACACTCCGGACATGACTTGTATACGAACTTGCAAGAGAGTTCGCTTTATCAATTTGTTCGAACACCGACCCGTGGTAATAACGTTCTTGACATTGTACTTGCAACAAAAGAAGAATTAATAGAGAATTTGAATGTTGGTGATGAATTCAGTAACAGCGACCATCGTACGATAACGTTCACTTTAAACTTTACTAGTAACGAACCAAATAGTAGCATCGAAAAAGTCCCTAATTTCAAGAAAGCAAACTTTCATAAACTTAGAGCTATGTTTAAAGAAACTGACTGGAGCTTTTTAATTAACAATAACGACATAAATACATCTTGGAAGTTATTCGAAACCACTTACCTAAAAGCAGTGCAAGACTGCATACCATCGAAAATACGGCGTCCAGGCCATAATAATAAGCCCAAATGGTGGAATAAAGATATTTCAATCTGCCTGCTTGCTAAAAAATTTGCTAATGATAGATTAAAATCCTCACAAAATGACGAAGAACGGGTGAAATTTGTAGAGCTACGACGCAAAGCCAAAAAGTTAATTAAGCAAAGTAAAAAGACCCTAGAGTTACATATTGCGAATCAAAGTAAAACAAACCCGAAAGAATTCTATAGTTATATCAGAAAGAAAAAAGTAGTTACTTCAACTGTTGGACCGTTAGTCGATGAAAATGGAGAATACACCAAAGACGAAGTACAAATGAGTAATGCCCTCAATACCTTCTTTGCATCAGTTTTTACAACAGAAGACCTCAGTGATATCCCTACACCATCGCCGATTCAGATTGATAATTCAGATGTTCTAAGCAATATCACCGTTACAGAGAGAGAAGTATTGAATTGTTTAGATAAACTCAAGGTAAATAAAACGCCTGGACCTGATACAATCTCGCCTAGAGTTCTAAAGGAAGCTAAGGATGAGCTCTCCAAACCACTGACATTACTATTCAATAAATCCTTGCAGTCTGGAACTATGCCTGATCAGTGGAAGATATCCAACGTAACACCGATATTCAAAAAAGGCAGCAAATCCCTACCCAGTAACTATCGTCCAATTAGCTTAACCTCAGTTGTATGTAAAATGCTAGAAATGGTCATAAGAGACAGACTCGTAAATCACTTAGAGGAAAATAACATACTTAAAGATACTCAACACGGCTTTCGTAAAAAACGTTCCTGTTTAACAAACCTCTTAGACTTCTTCCACGATATCCTCAACCTCTACGATGAGAGTAAAGCTGTAGATATTATATACCTTGATTTTCAAAAGGCCTTTGACAAAGTTCCCCACAAACGTTTACTGCTAAAACTAAAAGCGCATGGAATACAAGACGGTGTGTTGAAATGGATAGAAAATTGGCTCAGCGACAGAAAGCAAAGAGTAGTCATAAACGGTAAGGCATTTAAATGGACCAATGTAAGTAGCGGGGTACCCCAGGGATCGGTATCAATGGTACCAATTCTCTTTCTAATTTACATCAACAACATAGATGAGGGTCTCACCTGTACAATCTCAATATTTGCTGACGATTTTAAAATTGCAAATAGCGTACTCTCAAAAGATCACGTTGACGATATGCAACACAATCTAGATAAATTGTCACATTGGGCCCAAATTTGGCAAATGAGTTTCAATGCGGATAAATGTAAAGTACTACATATCGGATACCTAAATGAGAAAGCAAACTATTCGATGAATGGCACTCAGCTTAAGAATGTAAACAGAGAAACCGATCTGGGAGTAACAATATCGAGTAACCTAAAACCGAGTCAACAATGTTCAGAAGTTGTTAAGAAGGCAAACAAAATAATTGGCTTTATAGGCAGGTCATTTGAGCATAAATCCAAAGACTTATCCTAACCCTTTACAATTCCTTAGTCCGCCCTCTTCTGGAATACTGCGTTCAATCCTGGTGCCCTTATTACCAAAAAGACATAAACAAGCTAGAACGAGTTCAACGTAGAGTTACCAAAATGATACCTAGCCTAAAGAACAAACCATACGAAGAGCGTCTTAGAGAATTAAATCTATTTCCTTTAACCCAGCGCAGATTAAGAGGCGACTTAATTCAAGTGTTCAAAATCATCAAAGGCATCGACAATATGAACTGTAGTAAGTACTTCACTATCGACCAATCTAATTACACGCGGGGAAATGGTTGCAAAATTATTGGTAAATCTTTTAACTCACACGAATCTAAGAATTTCTTCTTCAATCGAGTTGTCAACTTGTGGAATGGGCTTCCCCGAGACGTTATAGACTGCAGCACCGTTGATTCATTTAAACTCCGCCTAGGCAAATATCTCGCATCAAACCCGCGACTGACTGCGTTTGTAAATGAATAACTTTATTTTATCCTCCCCTCAGTTACTAACCCATATGTCCCCTACTAACTTCCTAGTCCTGCCACGGACATTAGTTCCAGGGCAGTAGTTCCCTTTCCAATGTTCCCTTACCCACTAAACCACTGTTTGGACACTTGATCCTCAGTGTTTTGGAGGACAAGCAGCCTAGAAGGGTCACTAGACCTGTTGTTGCTTGATTTCCTTTGTACTCCTTTGAGAGAGAGAGAGAGAGAGAGAGAGAGAGAGAGAGAGAGAGAGAGAGAGAGAGAGAGGCCAGCCAAAGCTTCGGCCTCTGAATTATATCATTAGACCATTCCAAGGTGGCCAGGTGGGATAAGTGAGCCTTTAGTCATAACAACAATGGTACGATATGTTCTTTTGGTTTGGTGATTGGTGTGTGTGTAGTCGGCCCTCTTACCGCTCTTTTTATGGTACTCCTTTTCTTCTGCTTTTCTGTTCTTCTTCCTGCTGCTTTCCTTTTGTCTTCCTTCCTTCCTTCCTTCCTTCCTTCAATCCTTTCTTCCTCCTTCTTCCTTCTCTCTTTTGTTCAGTCCTTTCACCATTTGTGTGCCGTATTGAAATCACTTAATTGTGCACAGGAATATCATTATAAAACATAAACGGGTGTATATTATTAAGAGGAAGGAGAGCCTACACATACCCCTTTAACTCTCATACTCTACTTCTTTCATCCTTTCTACTTTTTCCTTCAAGCATCCCTCTGACAACATTGATCTCCTCTGCCTATCTTTACCCAACCCTATATTATTAAGAAATATATTACATTTTCCATAGAGAGAGAGAGAGAGTGTGAACGAGTGAGTGAGTGAGTGAGTGAGTGAGAGGGAGGGTGTGTGTGTGTGCGTGTGTGTGAGCTTGGAATCTCACGGTAGAGCTATAGACTAATTATATCATTAAAACATTCCAAGGTTCCCAGGTGGCATAAGCGAGCCTTCCATCATAACAATAATAATGGTGGGTTATATTCTGTGGGTTATGTGATCTGTGTGTGTGTGTCTGTGTGTGTGTGTGTGTGTTCCGGCAATGGGGAGGGGGGGGGGGAGATAGCCTTATTACAGCTCTTTCTCTACCGGGATTTCTTTTCTGCCTTCCTTCCTTCCGTCCCCTTTTCTAGTTCCACCCTTTCATCATTTGATTGCTTATTTTCCCATATATATATATATATATAATATATATAATATATATATATATAAATATATATATATATATATATATATATATATATATTAATTTTTCCCCACCATTCTACCATCGCGTTTCCATATTTGTTATTATTATAGTCCATGCATTATAGTTAGCTCAGAACTCGCAAACCTTAGCCTCTGAAACAACAAAAATGCTAAAACAAATGAGTTGCAAAATGTTCTTCCCTTACTGACTCTTCCCAAATGGTATAAATATTACTGGTAGCTCCATTACTCTGGTCGTGTTTTAATTATAAGAGATTAATTTCTGGATCTGTGGCCTACATATAATGAAGAGGGTTTGGTATATGTTTTTACCGTATCATATTATTCTCATACTTTCCGTCCTTCTGATTTGTTTCTGATTCCTAGCATCCACACTTCACCATTTCCTAGCATCCACACACACCATTTCCGTGTATTATAATTTCCTTCCAACCTTCATTGATTCCTGATGCCTTATCCAATCTTCCTTATATATTCATAGGAATCCGTTCCTCTAGCTTATGTTATGAACATTCCTCCCTTCCAATATTGTTATTTTTTTGTTCATTCCTGTACCTATTTCTTAACTTATTTTCTGTATCCGTCTTACCGTTGTTGCTTTACTACACATACACATACACACACACGCGCGCTTACACACACACACACACACACACACACACACACACACACACACACAGCCCGTAGCCTAGTAGGTAGAGCTCTCGTCTCCCACACGAGGGGTCGGGGGTTCAATCCCCGGCCGGGCGGAGACAAATTGGGCTTGTCTCCTTTCATGTGTTAGCCTCAGTTCACCTAGCTGTAAATAGGTACCTGGAATAAGTGGACGACGTTGTGACGTCCCATCTGGGGTTGGCAAAAATGGTACAAGGCGAGATGGGTATCATATGGTTCACCTAAGCTGATGGCTACCTAAGCCTTCGGGCGAGACGGTACCGTCTATAGTGAGAATGGTACCATACAGATCCACCCTAAGCTTTCGTTTCCGATGTCGCCAATTGGCTAAAAATACAGACTACACACACATCCACAGCCATTCCAACGATACATATAACACCTACACATATAGGAGGCGGGAAATAACGAGCATGCTCACTCTCGCAATACAACTAGAGTAAATACAACTAGAGTAAGTACACACACACACACACAAATAAAATAAAAAATACCATTAATAAATAAATATATACGTTATTATACTGTATATAAATATATATATATATATATATATATATATATATATATATATTGTGACATACGGAGCCCTGTATGTTAATTTAAGAGTTAGAATTAGAGTTCAAGGAGCCCACTACCCAAAACGGTGAAGCAGACTAGCGAACGAGCGAGTGGGCAAACCATCTCGCCCCATACCAGCATGCTAGCCTTCACACCTCGATGACCGATGCTATGACGTATGATCGACGCCAGGAGCTGTGAATGGACCTCGCACCTGTTTATGTGATTCGAGGAGCTATGATTGGCGCCGGCACCACCCGCCGCCTCCTGATTCGTTCCTACACCATCATTGTTTGGTATATAAGACCCGAGTTGTGGGCATTCAAATCAGTCTCATTTGGAGTTGGGGAAGGTGAACTTGCAGCTGGAGGAAGACGGGGTGAAGTATTATAATGGGATTGTGACTGTCAGTCAGATTATATAAATGTGTGTTAAGTGTGTTCGGTGTAAACACTTATGTTATGTTGGTTAGTGAGATATGTGATTGGGAATTAACGTGATGTGTTTAATGTGTGTAATGTGTTTAACTATTTAATTGGGAATTACGTGAACACTACTATTATGTGTTTAACTATTTGATTGGGAATTAACGTTAACGCTATTATGTACTTAACTATTTTAGTTGACTAACTTGTGGACTAAAGCAACTCTTTAAGTAATTGGGTTATGATGAAAGTAATACTATTGTTTTATATTAATACTTACGAGTTCTTTCATTTTCTTTGAATTAAGCTTACAGTGCTTAATGGTGCTTAGTACGGTGATGCTATTGTCTCGTATTAGTAATATCGCCTTAGACTAACATGGCTGTGTTAATATTACTTATAGTGATTTCCTAAGCTGAAGAAAATTCTTTTGCTTCAAAATATTATATTTTGCTTTTCATATTATTTGAGTGAGACCTGAATCGAATCTATGAAACGATCCTGTAACTTTATTTACTCATAATCAAACCTCAATGTTACGTGGTTAAGAAATACATTTAACTAATTATTAAATATATATCTAACTTTTTATGTGACTTTGATATTACTCCTGATGATAATAATAATATAATACTATTAACGTAAGACAAGAACCAAGAATAATTACATTAAATATAAATAAAAGGACATAGAAGAAAACTATCTATTCATTTCAAAAGGGTAAGAGACAGAAATATTCTTACTTTAATATTTATCTTTCAAGACTTTTTATAAAATTAATAGTCCTTCTTTAGCTATAACTTATTCGGTTCATAACCATAGCCTACTAAGCTTCGGTTAAATAATAATTCTTTATAAATACTACATGACTTTAATTAGTTTCAGTATTTTTCATAAGTAAAGAGTATCAGTCAATAAAGGATACCAAGTCCTAAGATCCAAAAGGAAAGGAAGCAACAACAGGAAATTATTTTATTGATTTTACTTTTGTTTTGCCTTCAGCTGACTGATACCTTAATATATATCTCTGTGCTATCTAGATTCATCAAGTTAACCACTTGAGGATCAAGATACGTAACAGAAGAGTGGCGACCTCGCCAGGATTCGTTTCATACAGTTTCACTCGGTTTCATTAAAGTTTCACTACTTAAAAACCAAATATTAATCATGCCTCAACTAATTAATGAAGAAGATGCTCGAGTTTTCATAGAATCAGAACCCACAGCCCCTGATATTGACTGTCTGTCAAAATCTGAACTGAAAGTGCTTGCCTCACATCTCCAATTATCTGTCTCAAACATGTCTAAAGTAGAGGTGGCTCAGACCATAAAAACCCACCTGTTCCCTGTAGAAGGCGGGGAGGGTGACGGAGCAGTTGGTGGGATCCCCAGTAATCCTAGCCAACTTGATGAACAATTGCCACCTGGTTTGACCGGTGATCAAATATTAGAACTAGCCAGAATAAAAGCAAACACTGACTTAGAACTAGCCAGACTAAATGCCGAAGCAAAGACCGAACAAGCCAGACTAAATGCCAGTGCAACGACCGAACAATGTGAATATCAATATCGTACGGCTCAACTAAATGTCCATACAAATGCTCCCGAAATTGCTCCCCCTCTGGGATTAACTATGACTAGTGTCATTCCACCTTTCACTGAGGATAATGTGCAGGATTTCTTTGTTTTGTTTGAGGAAGTTGCTGGAGGTATGAAGTGGACAAGAGATCAATGGCCTTTTATGTTACAAACTGTTTTGACAGGGCAGGCTCGAGCCACGTATTTGTCAGAAGTAGCAGAAGTTAGGCAGGATTATGACAATCTCAAAGAAGCTATCCTAAAAACCTATCAATTGCAGCCTGAGGCTTACAGGCAATCTTTCCGTAAAAACCAGAAGAAAGTAGAAGAAACCCATAAGGTATTTGCCAGGACCATGACTAAAACTTTCAATCATTGGGTCAAGAGTAAGAAAGTCACAAGCTACAACGATCTGAAAGAGTTGGTCCTGTTAGAAAATTTCCTATGGAAAATTGATTCTTCTGTATCCTATCATTTAAAGGGGAAAAAGGTAGATTGTCTTGCCGACGCTGCTGACATGGCTGACACATACGTGCTCAACAACAAATTTCGTGGAAAGAAGCCCTACGATAATTCTAGTTCTAATTTTAAGTATCCCAATCACAAATCTGACCGACCCAGTCACAAGCCTATAACGTCTTCCCCAGCTAGTCAAAACCGAATTGTTCCCCCAACTAAAAATGCGACTCAGGGCAATGGTAACAGAGGTGGGCCCCAAACTAATAGTAATGCTCAAAGAGGGAACTTTCCCGTATCCCCTAAAGTATGTACTTTTTGTGGCAAGAGAGGCCACCTAGCTTATCAGTGCTGGGCCAAGGAGAGAACCGAGAGATCGGGGCAGACAGTTGCCGCCGTATCTCAAACTCCATATGTGCCTGTAAGGCAGGACTCCCGACAGAAGGAGTACCTAGCACCAAAAGTTCCTTTAATGCAGGACTCTCGACAGGAGTACCTAGCAGCTAACGTAAATCATCTAGACAGGGGTGTAGTAGCATGTGTGGTGCAACCCACAAGGGTTAAACCAATAATAATTTCACCATCAGTGCAGGACAGTTACCGTCCCTTTATTTCATCTGGCAACGTGAGATTAAATGGTTGCATGCATGAGGTAAAAATTCTGAGAGACACAGGTTCTACTAGCACCCTCATGGTGAATCCTTACACTGAGTGCCCACCTGGCGAACCAGTTGTAATGAGAGGTGCTGGAGGCCAGTTTTATGCATACTTGGTAAAAGGCGAAATTGAATGCGAGTTACTACAGGGTGAGGCCACCATAGCTTTGTGTAGGTCCCAAGATATCCCTGTGCCTGGGGTAACACTCCTTTTGGGGAATGATGTAGCAGGTGAGAAGGTCCGACCAGACCCCATTTTGTCACTTTCCCCTGTTAACGAGCCACTAACCGGTGAGCTCGACAAGGAGTTGCCAACTGTTTTCCCTGTGTGTGCTGACAAACGTTCAATGTCTCAAGTAGCAGTTCCCTCAGACAGAAATGTACCGAATGTAAGAGTTGATGAAAGGGATGATGAGAGTGTGAATGATGCTCCAACTGTGCCTGATGATGTGACTGAGGTGGATTTATCTGACACCTTTATGGCTCATCTTGACCCTAACGATGACCATGAAACCCCTCAAAATTGTCCTAGCGGCCTGGTAGAGCTACAGAGAGATGATCGTGAATGCAAGGAGTTAGCTGCCAGGTCCGTGAGTGAAGAGGAATGCGAGAAGGAGGGTGGTGAATGTTTCTACCTCAAAGGAGGAGTATTGTGGCGAAGATGGAGACCGCCACACAGACCAATCGATGACGGGGCTTGGGACGTCCATCAAGTAGTAGTCCCCAAACCTTGTCGTAGAGATATCATGGAAATGGCACATTGTATACCATTGGCAGGACACCTAGGTGTGAGAAAAACTCTAGACAGAATCAGATCCCACTTTTACTGGCCAGGAATGCGTTGCAGATGTAGTGGAGTTTTGTAGAGTGTGTCACACTTGCCAGATGACAGGAAAACTCAATCAGAAGGTGCCTGTACATCCTCTGGTGCCCTTGCCCGTTTTCGAGAATCCTTTTACTCGGGTGGTAGTGGACATTGTAGGCCCATTGCCTAAGACTTCCCAAGGTAACATTTATTTATTAACTATCATGGACATGGCAACTCGCTACCCAGAGGCTATACCCTTAAGGACTACCTCTGCTCCAACTGTAATCAAGGAACTGCTCAATTTTTCACCAGAATGGGTTTCCCCCATGAGGTGCAAAGTGATCAAGGAACTAATTTTACCTCTAACATTTTCCAGCAGTCCCTGAAGGAGTTGGGTATCGAGCATGTAAAGTCTAGCACCTACCACCCAGAGAGTCAAGGGGTTCTCGAACGATATCATCAGACATTAAAGGGAATGTTACGTAAGTATTGTACAGAGACCGGAGTTGAGTGGGATAAGGGGGTACCTTTTCTTTTATTTGCTACTCGTGAGGTTCCAACTGAATCCCTGGGTTTTTCCCCTAATGAGCTAGTTTTTGGCCAACCTTTAACTGCCAAGTTCAGGGGCCCATATAAGATAATTCGGAGGGTGAGCATTACCGATTATCTAGTAACTACCCCAGACAGGAGAAAGCCCACGCAAGTATTCCATATAAATATGTTGAAGCCCTACCATAGGTCCCCTGATTCCTCTCCTCCAGATTCTCCTACTGTGGCAGTGAATGTCAGGACCTGTGAGCAGCCTGGTGCGGACAAAATCTTCAGTTCTCTTACTGACCCGCAACAGACTGTTCCAGAGCCTGAAGGTATCCATGCAGACTTTGACTTGTCATGTAGCCTATCCAACTTTCAGTATAATTCAGTGGCTTTGAGGGAATTACCATCTAAACTATGTCATCTTCCCTCTGATCAAGCGAAACCAACTAATCTCTGTTTTATCTCAGTCTCCCAATGTGTTCCGTGATACTCCAGGGCTTACTTCTTTGGCCGTGCACGACATCGACGTAGGGGATGCAACTCCCATTAAACTATCCCCCTACCGTGTCTCGCCACAACGCAGGAGTATACTGCAGGTCGAGCTTGACTTTATGATTTCTAATGAACTGATCACTAGGGCCCTAAGCCAGTGGAGTAGTCCGGTCATACTTGTGCCAAAGCCAGACGGGAGCCATAGGTTATGTATGGACTATAGGCAAGTCAATGCGGTCACAAAGAACGATACCTACCCACTGCCACGGATCAAAGATTGCATTTACCAGTTTGGCCTCATGCAGCAGTAAGTATAATTTAATGAGAGGATTTTGGCAATTAGCTCTCCCTTGTAGCGAGGTAAATATCATGCTTTTGTAGTGCGCTTTTAAGCCTTCAGCTGTGAGATGCCTTGCAGTTCGAATAACGCTCCAGCTACGTTCCGGCTATGTTCTGATGTGGTACCTGGAGACGTTGCCTACTTTGGGTGATATCCTTATTATATCCTCATTATAATCTTGCTGTTGCCAATCTGGTGGTGAATCTATTTATGTATTATGTTTAATATTATGTACTATACTCCTTAAACTCTTTTCTAGGGGGGAGGTGTGACATACGGAGCCCTGTATGTTAATTTAAGAGTTAGAATTAGAGTTCAAGGAGCCCACTACCCAAAACGGTGAAGCAGACTAGCGAACGAGCGAGTGGGCAAACCATCTCGCCCCATACCAGCATGCTAGCCTTCACACCTCGATGACCGATGCTATGACGTATGATCGACGCCAGGAGCTGTGAATGGACCTCGCACCTGTTTATGTGATTCGAGGAGCTATGATTGGCGCCGGCACCACCCGCCGCCTCCTGATTCGTTCCTACACCATCATTGTTTGGTATATAAGACCCGAGTTGTGGGCATTCAAATCAGTCTCATTTGGAGTTGGGGAAGGTGAACTTGCAGCTGGAGGAAGACGGGGTGAAGTATTATAATGGGATTGTGACTGTCAGTCAGATTATATAAATGTGTGTTAAGTGTGTTCGGTGTAAACACTTATGTTATGTTGGTTAGTGAGATATGTGATTGGGAATTAACGTGATGTGTTTAATGTGTGTAATGTGTTTAACTATTTAATTGGGAATTACCGTGAACACTACTATTATGTGTTTAACTATTTGATTGGGAATTAACGTTAACGCTATTATGTACTTAACTATTTTAGTTGACTAACTTGTGGACTAAAGCAACTCTTTAAGTAATTGGGTTATGATGAAAGTAATACTATTGTTTTATATTAATACTTACGAGTTCTTTCATTTTCTTTGAATTAAGCTTACAGTGCTTAATGGTGCTTAGTACGGTGATGCTATTGTCTCGTATTAGTAATATCGCCTTAGACTAACATGGCTGTGTTAATATTACTTATAGTGATTTCCTAAGCTGAAGAAAATTCTTTTGCTTCAAAATATTATATTTTGCTTTTCATATTATTTGAGTGAGACCTGAATCGAATCTATGAAACGATCCTGTAACTTTATTTACTCATAATCAAACCTCAATGTTACGTGGTTAAGAAATACATTTAACTAATTATTAAATATATATCTAACTTTTTATGTGACTTTGATATTACTCCTGATGATAATAATAATATAATACTATTAACGTAAGACAAGAACCAAGAATAATTACATTAAATATAAATAAAAGGACATAGAAGAAAACTATCTATTCGATACGTAACAATATATATATACAGTATATGAGAGAGTGAGAGCTGGAGGGAAAGAGCGAAATCCACACACACAAACACAACACTTCCTCCCACCCCCTCCCGTCTCCTTCCTTTCCTCACCTCCCACCCTCTCATTATACGTAACCCAACCCAGACATTGAGAAGAAGGAATCTACGCGCATTCCAAGGGGCCGGGAATGGGAACGGGGGACGCGGCTGGGAGTGGGAATCTGATCTGGGCAGGAAGTTACGTGTGCGTGTGTGTGAGTTTATGAATGAGTGTAAGGGAGCCGGAAGGAGGAGGAGGAGGAGGAGAAATAGTAGTAGTAGTAGGAGGGGAAGATGCAGCGGAAGTAGAAGTGAATAGGTAGGAAGTGGTGGAATAAGAAGAAGATAAATATGTAAGGAATCGGGAAACGGATGGACAAAAATTAAGGGAGGAAGAAGAGGAAGCGGACATAGAGGAGAAGAAGTAGGAAGTAATCGAGGAGGGAGGAAGTGAAGAGGAAGAAAGGGAGGAAAAGAGTAGGAGGAGAGGAGGAATAGAAATAGACAAGCAGGTAGTGTGGATGAGGAAAGAGGTGTGGACAAGTAAGGATTTGAGTTTTTTTAATGTTATTGAAATACTTTTATTAACCAATAAATATACATACATTGCATAATAGTACATATTTCATATTGTTAAAATGATGAGCCTATGAGAGTTAACTCTCTGCCTTGAGTTTAATGTCATATAACAAAAATATTCATATTTTGGTTAATTCGGTACATAAGCACACTGCACATATACTGCATACACCCATATACACACCCACATAATATGTGGGTGTGTATGAATGTATCTAAGAATGTATGTGCACTGCACATACATTCATAGATACACAGGCATCTGCACATAAATACACAGTTATGCACACTCATCCACTTACCGTACCGTACACTTACACAAAGCCGGTACATAGATTCAAACACATACGTACACATACCGAAATAATATTATGCACCTACAGTATGCACATAATTATGTCAGTTAGTGAAGTTACTCTTAGTTCATATTAACATATAATTTTGCCTACAAAATCACACACACATCCACATCTACATACAAGTGTACACATATACTCACTAGCATACTTTCACACAGTTGAAAGACATAAGAACATAAGAAAATGGGAGTCTGCAAAAAGCCGATCGGCCCACACAAGGCAGATCCCTGTCACACCCAACCCCAATTACATAACAACATAAGGTCATAAGATCGCGGGAAACTGCATATGGCCATGCGGCCCACATGAAGCAGCTCCCATTCACACCCAGCCCATATCACCCATATGGGAATCCAACTTATGCTTAAAGCTTTCAACTGTTTCTGAGCTAATTACTGTTCTGGGCAATGCATTCCACATGTTAACAACTCTATTTCCAAACCAGTGCTTTCCTATATTTTTCCTAAATCTAAACTTATCTAACTTGAAACCACTTGAGCGGGTTATGTCGCCGTTCTTTTGCTTTAATACCTCATCTATATCGCCCTTATTTAAACCTTTATCCATTTCAATACCTCTATCATGTCTCCCCTACATCTTCGTCTCTCTAGTGAGTGCAGGCCTAAGACTTTCAACCTCTCCTCATACGATAAATTTCTAATATTATGTATCTTTTTGGTCATTCTTCTTTGGACTGCCTCTAAAGGGTCGATATCCATTCTATAATAAGGGCACCAAAATTGAACAGCATAGTCCAAATGGGGTCTTACTAGAGCTAAGTATAGTTTTAAGAAAACTTCAGCAGTCCTGTTGCTAACACTCCTAGATATGAATCCTAGAATTCTATTTGCCCTATTCCTAACACTTATACACTGTTTTCTGGGTTTCAGATCATTACTAACGAGCACCCCCAGATCCTTCTCACACTCTGAGTTATCCAATTCTACATTGTCTAGTTTGTATTTTGCATCTAAATTACGATTTCCAATCCTTAATACCTTACATTTGTCTACATTGAAACTCATCTGCCAATTTATGGCAAGTATTTGCAACAATAAAAAGAACAATTTACCCTCTTCATCTCCAGTATCCCCTCCAATCATAACCTTATATCTGTTACCTGTCCTGTCTACCAAGCTGTCTAAGGTCCAGTATGGCCTTCTGACCCACCCAGCCGGCGGCCCTTATGGCATTTTGGCACTAAAGACTGGGAGGCTCTACGGCAGTACTTCTTCGTTTGAGGTAATCTTTTCGAGTATGGAAGCATCCCCTTTTCTTTCTGTCAAACTAACTCACAAAAATCTTGGTTTACTCACACTTGTTCTACTGCTGTCTGCAATAAGTAGGAAGCATGCAAACGGTAGGCCTATCGTTGCCTGCAAACTTGAGAATCTCGTACTTTTCATGTTTCTGCCCGTAATCATGCCAAATCTGTTTTTCGACTCGCCACAAACTCTTTCATCAATAATAAATATGCTATGAACTTTTCACAGAGTTCTTCACAAGCTTTCTGGCATCTAGCCAAAAACCTCTCAGCAATTATGCTTCCTCATATTTCCCTCCTCTTTTCCACTCTGACGGCACTGCCACGTCTTACTCTGACAATCTGAACTCTTCACTCGAACTTTTACTAAAAACTTCACCTTGGGTGATTCTGGGGCTGTTCCTCCCTCTTCAGCGCCCTCTCTTATTTATGCCTAATATCATAATCTCTTTTAAGGATGTACTTTCTGCCCTCTCTGGGCTTAATACTAAGAAGGCGTATGGATCAGACGGTGTTCCTTTTGTTGTACTCGATAACTATTCTTCCATGTTGACTCCCCGCCTAGGCAAAACATTTTGTCTGTCTTTCTTCTGGTGTCTTTCCTTCTTTGCTGGAAGTTTACTCTCATTCAGCCTGCCCCCTAATAGGATGACTGCTCTCAACTCTCCTACTATCGTCTAATTGATCTCATTTCTTGCATCTCTAAAAAAAATTATACTATTCTTAATTCAAAATTTCTTAAGCATTATTCTTCCCATAATCTACTTTCAGATCGCAAGTATGGTGTGTGTGTGTGTGTGTGTGTGTGTGTGTGTGTGTGTGTGTGTGTATGTGTGTGTGTGTGTGTTACTCAGTTACTCAGTTACTTGTTCGTCAAGGGGAATCCACGCAATGCGAGCTAAGCTCATTATTATCGCGCCTCCTTAACTGGGAATGTATTGCGTGAAATGCATGTTAAGTGTTTTATGTACTGTTGGAATGGCTGTGGATGTGTGTGTAGTCTGTATTTTAGCCAATTGGCGACATCGGAAACGAAGGCTTAGGGTGGATCTGTATGGTACCATTCTCACTATAGGCGGTACTGTCTCGCCCGAAGGCTTAGGTAGCCATCAGCTTAGGTGAACCATATGATACCCATCTCGCCTTGTACCATTTTTACCAACCCCAGATGGGACGTCACAACGTCGTCCACTTATTCCAGGTACCTATTTACAGCTAGGTGAACTGAGGCTAACACATGAAAGGAGACAAGCCCAATTTGTCTCCGCCCGGCCGGGGATTGAACCCCCGACCCCTCGTGTGTGAGACGAGAGCTCTACCTACTAGGCTACGGGCTGTGTGTGTGTGTCTCTTTCACTCCTCTGTCGCTATTGCAAAAATCAGTGTTCTTCAGAGCTCTCTCAGTGCATACCCTCTCCCTTACGTCGAGTGGGAGGCACCCGCCTTTTAGCACAATTCCCCTCCTATTCTGACCAGCTTTCCAACCCAAAGAATTAAAAAATTGTCTCAGTCTTGTTTTCTACTCAACAAGTGTGCTCTGAAATTCTCTCCCTCAATCAATTTGTCCTTCATAAAATGACTTAGACTGCTTTAAGCTTCTTGAGTCTAGGCATTTTGACCCCAACATCCTTTGAATTTGGCTCTCTGTCAGAGGCTTTGACTTTGAGGGAGACACTTGTTACAGGTAGCCTTCCTTTTGTCTCCTTCATTCACAGAAAAACAAAAACTAAATACGCAAGTTGTTAACCACTGTGTGTGTGTGTGTGTGTGTGTGGGCTGCTCTACTGGTGATATTTTTTCTTATCTTAATAACACTTGGTCATCTTCCTTTCGGGACTTTGGTGAGACCTTCTCTAATGTGCTAAATATATCGAAAGCCTTCAATAGAGTCTGGCACAAATCTTTAATTTCATCTTCTCTCAGTATTCTCGATGTTTCTTTTTCTCCCAACCTTTCTTGGAAAGCTCAATATTCATACTACCACTCTAGGTATAACATCTTCCAGAAGTTAGGTTTGCTCAACCGTCTCCGTGGGTTCTACACCCCCGCACAGCTTCTTGCTCTGTATAGGTGCACTGTGCGCTCATGTATCGAGTATTGTTCGCTGTGTGGGGAAGTTCACCCATGCCACACTTCTCGAAAAGGTAGAGTCAAAAAGCATTTTGCTTAATCAACTCGTTTCCTCTTTCTAGTTCCCTACAATCTCTTTCTACACGCCACAAAGTTGCATATCTTTCACTCCTCTGTTGCTATTGCAAAAATCAGTGTTCTTCAGAGCTCTCTCAGTGCTTACCCTCTCCCTTACGTCGAGTGGGAGGCACCCGCCTTTTAACACAATTCCCCTCCTATTCTGACCAGCTTTCCACCCAAAAGAATTAAAACAAATTCTAGGTCTTGGTTTCTACTCAACAAGTGAGCTCTGGAATTCTCTCCCTCAATCAATTTGTCCTTCATAAAATGACTTAGACTGCTTTAAGCTTCTTGAGTCTAGGCATTTTGACCCCAACATCCCTTGAATTTGGCTCTCTGTCAGAGGCTTTGACTTTGAGGGAGACACTCGTTACAGGTAGCCTTCCTTTTGTCTCCTTCATTCACAGAAAAACAAAAACTAAATACGCAAGTTGTTAACCACTGCGCCTGTCTCAACAATATCAACACCAGCAATACAATCAACAGTAACAACACAAATATAGCAGAGTAAAACAACCCAATAACAACCATTTACCCTCTTCACCCCCAGAAGTTGTCAACCACTGTCCTCTGTCTCATATTACTACCCCTATCTCTGGGGGGGGGCCCCATCTTCGTCCCTCCTGCCAAATCCCCGGCCAAACAAACCGGGGATAGCATTATTTCACCCTCTCCCAATCCCCCCTTCCGGTAAGGGGAGATGTCCACTTGAGGGACTTTTTTCTGGACTCCTTTCTCCCTCATGTTTAGCCCCATTGCTTTTCTAATTTTAAGACGTTCGCCCCCATTATTTTGATGATTTTAAGACCTTTCACCCAATTTATGTCACTTTTAAGACCTTTCGTCCCATTTAGGTGTCAATTTTTTCCTGGCGAGCGATAGCGAGCCTGCAATTTAAGAGGAATCGGCCTTCGGCCGGGACATTTTTCTACCGAAAAATTTACAAATTTATCTTGAAAGGGGGTCAAGGGGGTGTAATTTCATGCTTGATGGAAGTCTAGGAAACACACTAAAAACCTCCCCTTAACCTGTTTCCTGTACGGTTTCCTGTATTCAGTGCTTAATTTAATTTGTACCGGGTTGATTTAATATTCTGTATTGATTTTGTTTTACGTTGATTACATGCAATTCATATTTTGATATATTACATTACATGCCCCAATCTCTCTTACTGTACTTTATCGACCTCTTCTCATTCCTTCTGATCAGTTCGTTAAGAGGCCCACCTCGATTTGTTTTGTCTCTCTCTTTCTCCCTTATCTCTGGGTTGTATCCATTCAGCCCCATTCCGCCTACTGTTTTAAGACGTTTATCCCCATCCAGGTGTCGTTTTTTTCCTGGGGAGTGGTAGCAAGCCAGCATATTTTATACAATGTTTTCGACAGTATGCTAAATTTGTAAATTTTTCGATAGAACAATGTCTCCGGCGAAGCCGGATTTCTCCATACAATACTGGCGAGCGATAAAATCGACACCTGGATGGGGATAAACGTCTTAAAACAGTAGGCTGAATGGGACCAAATGGATACAAGCCAGAGAAAGAGAGAAAGGGAGAGATAAAAAACAAATCACCCCCCTTAAGGCGGATTTACATTAGTGATGTTTCCCGATACTTTGATCTGGCATCCTTTGATATAATTATACTGTACTTATTATATGAATATTGTCACCTATTATAATCTGTCTCCAGTCTAGTGTCCGATGCCAGTGCTATATAGTTTCAAAATGTTGCCATAATATGTAAAATTTGTGGATCAATGCTTACCGAATGATAATCGAATGAATCCACTAATGTATTCGAAGGTTATCGGAGATTTGAAATATAATTATTTGAAAATATAATTATCTTAGCTACTTTTTAAGCAGTTTAGTTATCATTCATTGCCTGATCTTATTATGTAACTATGCTAGAAGTATCTACTGTTTTTATCCTTTATATTTCGTGATTGTTTCTTATTTTACGTAAAGTCTTCATTTGTAATTTTGTTCTCATTTATCTACACATTTAATTTCCTTCCTTAAGTTTTCATTCAAGTTATACTTGTCTTGTCACTTTACCCTTCTATTTGTATTATTTCCTGTTATATTGTCCTTTCTTGTCATTTCCCTTAGGTCCCTATATCTATATAATTACTATTACCACATTCCTATCTATCTATCTATCAATCTATCTATCTATCTATCTATCTATCTATCTATCTATCTATCTATCTATCTATCTATCTATCTATCTATCTATCTATCTATCTATCTTTCTACTTTTTTATTATTATTGCTTTGTTTTTCAAATTTCTTCAGTCTTTGATATCATGCCTCCTCATTGTTTTGTTTTTCATTTATTATTTTTAGCATTGGATATTTTCAAACTTTTTGTCATTTCTTCCTAGTACCATTTGTTCTCATCGTTCCCGTATATTCTTCTTTATCATATTCACAATCTATTGTATTGCTTTCCATACCTATTCTATCTCTCCCCTATTCCTTCCTCTGTTTCTCACTGGACCTCTCATCCTTAAGGTAATACCAGCATTTTGTTTTTCTGCATCTTTGCTCGTCATATCTGGTCTGGAATTTTATTATTTTAACTTTTGTGACATTTTAGATAAGCAATCTCATTCCCATATTTGTCGATAAGAATGCAAAACAAAATCGAAAATATTACCAACAATAATGTGGGCACTGATCGACAGTTGCCGGAAAAGGTGCCAATGTGAACCCGCCTTTACCCATCCACCAAGCCCTCCTCCTGCCCTGCCTCCTTCCCTCCCCATCAATGTTACTTAATATCTTCTTTTTGCCATCAACTGTCTCCAGGTTTTGGGCGGAAGTGGGCGTGCTCGGGCGTGCTGAGTGAATGGCCAGACATCGGGGACATGGGCGGCCGGGAGCATGAATGGAGGGGCAGTGAATGAAGAGGGCTATAGTCAATGAATGAAGAGGGTATAGTGAAGGAAGCTTGTGAATGGGAGAGTATACACGTGCACTTTGACGGTGGGGTAGGGAGAAGAAGAGGACATATTTTGAGATGTGTACTATTTCCTAGATTAATGTATACCGTATGTACTCTATTATGTTAAGTATGTAAGGAAAATTAGGTTGAATTTTAAGTGTCTCCTCGTATGCAGTAGTTCATTAATGTAATCAATTAAAAACAAAATCTAATTATTATTGCACATCAATACCACTACTTTTACATGTATACATAATATCACAGAGTGGGTAGGAATTCACATGGGCTACTTACTGTAAGGGTGTGTGTGTGTATGTATGTTTGCGTGCGTGAGTGTGTGTATGTATGTTTGCGTGCGTGAGTGTGTGTATGTATGTTTGCGTGCGTGAGTGTGTGTGTGTGTGTGTGTGTGTTTGTGTGTGTGTGTTTGTGTGTTAATCTTCATTAAAATATAATTTACTATATATCATCGGATATTCTCTAAATCCATTCAAAATAAACCAGTGTATTTAGCCATCGTCAATATCTTAACCCCTTGAGTACCTGTGACATAAGAACATAAGAAAATGGGAGTCTGCAAAAAGCCGATCGGCCCATACAAGGCAGATCCCTGTCACACCCAACCCCAATTACAAGGCCCAATTATAGGCCCAACTCACTAATACCTTGAGTACTGCCCCCACCAAAATGGATTAACACAAGTTTACGGGGGTCTGCTGAGCGCCGATTGGCCCACACCTGGTAGATCCCCCTCACACCCAACCCATCTCGTCCATATGCCTATCTAATTTTATCTTACAGCTCCCTATCGTTCTTGATCCCACATGCTTTTCATTATATTCTGGTAACTAATCGACGGTTTTATTAAGCTGAGGAAGAATGTCTACTCGTTAAAAGATTACAGACTATCTCAATCAATAAGTTTAGCTACCATAATTATATCTTTCCTTAACTTAATAAAATCGTCTAAATATAGCTGAAATGAAAAGAAAAATACGTCGCCGGTACTGTAAGGGTTAATAAATATAGCTAAATATTGAGATAAAGACAATATTGCTTAGGAATCATCTATAAATTGGAGAATTTTAAGGGATCAGATTTTTTTTTTTTTTTATGATATTCGATATTTTCACAATGTCAGTTGATTCGATGCATGGCCATACAAATGTATAGAGTTTCCTTTTGTGAGTATGTATCATGATGTTTTGTGAGTATGTATCATGATGTTTTGTGAGTATGTATCATGATGTTTTGTGAGTGTATCATGATGTTTTGTGAGTATGTATCATGATGTTTTGTGAGTATGTATCATGATGTTTTGTGAGTATGTATCATGATGTTTTGTGAGTATGTATCATGATGTTTTTGTGAGTATGTATCATGATGTTTTGTGAGTATGTATCATGATGTTTTGTGAGTATGTATCATGATGTTTTGTGAGTATGTATCCTGATGTTTTGTGAGTATGTATCATGATGTTTTGTGAGTATGTATCATGATGTTTTGTGAGTATGTATCATGATGTTTTTCTATCTAGCTAATTAATATATTTTTCTTATAATATGCTAACAAATTTTGGTTGGTGCACCTTGTGATATGGTCATCAATATTCAATGACATATTATTTTGTTTACCAGAGCTTGTGTTTTAATCCATATCATATTATATTTTTCGTAAAGTCGGTGTTGTGTCCATAGACATATATTGCGATTTATAAATTCGTGCAGATCAATTTTCTAATCGTTCTAATATGTCTTGTGTATATTATTTAACCGAACGGTAAAACTTCTAATGATGGAATTATAATACCAGTTTTTCAATATATTCACATTATTAATTAGTCTTATTTTTATTTCAGGTATGTGGTGGCGGAAATTTTGCAGTACATGGTACAGGTAAAGTACTGTATGGTAATGCATAGTTTTGCAGTACATGGTACAGGTAAAGTACTGTATGGTAATGCATTGTTTTGCAGTACATGGTACAGGTAAAGTACTGTATGGTAATGCATAGTTTGATTATATCGGTGATTCCCTTTCCAAAAATATTTCTCCGCTAACCCCTGGGGGGACTCGAACCCCCAATCCCTGGCTTAGGAGGCCAATGCCTTATCCATTAGGCCACAGGGGCGGCTTGATTAACTTGTTTGGTTTGACGATTAGGTACATGATTTTGTTTTATTCGGTACCATTCAATGAGGGCAATCTGCTACCATTAGCTCTGAAGAAACGGATACTAACGTTTGTATTCTTAAACACATATTTAGCTTCGCAGCGCCGTTAGTGGACGAAACATCTTGAAAAATGACGCTACCTGGATATGGGAATGCTAATGTGTGTACTCTCTGTAAACAACACTCATGCCCACATAACTCGTTATGTGTCAGGAGTTGCGAAGGAAAACAACAATATCTATAGAGTCTTTTGATCTTGGGGAAAAGAAACATGCTTAAGTGGATAGTGGTTATTTTTGGGGTCTATTTATTCTTTCATTAATGTTGTGTTTAGTTTCCTCGCTAGACCTCCATTAAACTTAAAAAGACACCCCATAGACCTCCCTGCAAGATAAATTTGTAAATTTTTCGATAGAAAAATGTCCCGGCCGAAGGCCGATTCATCTTAAAATTTCAGGCTCGCTATGGTTCCCCAGGAAAAAATCGACACCTAAATTGCACGAAAGGTCTTATAATTGACAACGAAATGGGGCGAAAGGTGTTAAAATAGCCAAACTAATGGGCCAAACGTCTTATAATCTAAAACAAAAAGGGGGCTTAACACGAGGGAGAAAGGAGACCAGAAAAACGACCCATATTTTGTTTTCCTGTAATTGTCTTCCGCAATCTTGAGCTGGCAGCTGGCAGCTTCTTAAATATAATTATATATGAATGTCGTCACTTATATTAGTGTACCTATTGCCGATACCAGTGCAAAATAGTCAAACTTTTTTACTCTAATGGGGAAAATGACAAAAATAATGTCACGGAATAAATGTCACAGACAAATAGTCACGTAGGAGTAAAATTGCGAATACAAAATTGTCGGAAATATCCCTTGTCTAAATCCACTTTTTCTCCCCACCGAGGTGAGCAGCTGCCCTGCATACTTGCACACGTAAAGCATGGGAGGGGTTGGTTGAAGGGTGGAGGGGAGTGGGAGGGGGGGGGGGGGGCGCAGATGGACGGAAGGAGACAGGGAAGAGACCAGAGATGAGGCAGACGGGCAAGCATAAACTACCTCACTGACTCACTCATTCACTATTTTACTGACTCACTTGATAACTCACTCACTACACTTAATGAATGACTCCCTCACTTGTAGACACAGACAAACAGAAAGACACACGGACAGACACACTGCTGGATAAACAGACTACAAACAGACTGGCACTTGTACGGTATATAGTTTACATGCTGCTACATTGTGTGCATTGATATACACATACAGTATATAATATTATGTCTTATATTGATCATTCAATTGAGTAACTATTTATAAAGTCTTTCTTTTCAACTGACGGTAAATTGCAAAGTTCGTATACAATTTTTTTTTTTTTTTTTTAAATTGTCTAACGAATTACGGTGGTAATTATATAAACTTGATGTTTATATGATGCAGAGACATTGTAGTTTCAGATTTGTCCATTAAGGGGAGGTTTTTAGTTTGGTCCGTAGATATCCTTCAAGCTTAAGATTACACCCCCTTGAGCCCCTTTCAAGATAAATTTGTAAATTTTTCGGTAGAAAAATTTCCCGGCTGAAGGCCGGTTCCTCTTAAATTACAGGCTCGCTATCGCTCGCCAGGATAAAATCGACACCTAAATGGCACGAAAGGTCTTAAAATTGACAGAAATGGGTTGAAAGTTCTTAATATCGTCAAAATAATGGGGCGAACGTCTTAACATTAGGAAAACAATGGGGCTAAACATGAGGGAGAAAGGAGTCTAAGAAAAAAATCCCTCGGATATCCCTTGGATATCTCCCCTTAAATATCGATAAATGAACTGTAAAGAGATTAAATTTCTCGTCAGCTGAACATAAAACAGAGTATAGTCATCGAATGAAAACCGTTTATAAATTCGTGTTTATTTTTTATGTTTTGTCAACCAATCACTTTATCTGAATTCAACTTGGATACACTTCGTTTTAGAAATAGTATAGGGAAAATACTGAATTGATAACATTATTATAGATGAATGATAGAGGTTGCCTATTGGTATAGTAGGCTCAAGAACGGTAGAGATCTTCAAGGTAAAAATTACACACATGGTTGAGATGGGCTGGGTATGAGAGGGATCTACCTTACGTGAGCCTGTTGGCATTCTGAAGACCCCGTTTTCTTTATGTTCTCTATCTATATGTATTTATATATATCTATCACTCTATTTATATGGACCAATCAATCTATCTCTCTCTCTCTCTCTCTCTCTCTCTCTCTCTCTCTCTCTCTCTCTCTCTCTCTCTCTCTCTCTCTCTCTCTATCTATCTATCTATCTATCTTATCTATCTATCTATCTATCTATCTATCTATCTATCTATCTATCTATCTATCTATCTATCTATCTATCTATCTCATATAGTCTTGCTCAATCTACCGCCGCACTTCCCCTACCTACCTACCAACGTCCGCGCACCTCCATTTTGATAGTTGACGCCGCTCGACCTCCTTCCTGTTCAGTCGAGGGGAACCTGGGAAAATGGTGGGGCGGAGTGGAAGAATAAGTTTGGTTGCTACCGTATTTACTGTACAACCATGCACTTAAGTTTGGGGCACGAGTCTACCCTAATTCACCGAAGCTTTGCACAACGCTTAAGGGGGGTGACCTGCTTTTTGTTATTTCTGTCCTTTTTTCTCTTTCTCTGGCGTGTATCCATTCGGCCCCATTCAGCCAACTATTTTAAGACGTTTATCCCCATCTAGGTGTCAATTTCTTCCTGGCGAGCGATAGCGAGCCACCATTATATGAAGAAATCCGGCTTCGCCGGAGAAATTTTTCTATCGAAAAATGTACAAATTTAGGCTCCTGTCAAACCAAAATAAAAAATATGCTGACTCGCTACCGCTCACCAGTAAAAACTTGACACCTGGATGTGGATAAACGTCTTAAAACAGTAGGCTGAATGGGGCCAAATGGATACAAGCCAGAGAAAGATAGAAAAGGAGAGAACAAAAACAGGTCACCCCCCTTAAGGGAACGTTATAATTATATATATATATATATTTTTTTTTTTTTTTTTTTTTTTCGTTTTACCGGTACATATATTTGTTTTCGTTTGCTCCCTAGACCCCCATCAGCCTTAACAAAATAGCCCCAAGACGCCTCCTTCGAGATAAATGTGTAATTTTTTCAGTAGAAAAATTTCCTGGGCGAAAGCCGAATATCCCTGAATTACAGGCTCGCTACTGCTCGCCAGGAAAAAAAGTAGTCGCCTAGATAAGGCGAAAGGTCTTAAAATCACCAATCTAATGGAGCGAACATTTTAAAATCCCATAAATAATTGGGCTAAACATGAAGGAGAAGGGGTCCAGGCAAAATAACAAATACCTCCCCTTAACCCCTTCACCACCATTACGTAATTGTCATCATATTCTCGTTACCATATCCTTAAGTTTGTAATCTACTTCTACGACTCCAATGGGTAAATATGAGCTCAATGAACCCTATTATGGTAACACAGGTCCTTCTTAAACTGCATACAATCATCTAATTATAACCAGAATCAGAGGTAACAATACGTCATGGTGGTGAAGGGGTTAAGGGGAGGTTTTTAGTGTGTTTCCTAGACTTCCATCAAGCTTGAAATTATACCCCCTTGACTCCCTTTCAAGATAATTTTGTAAATTTTTCGGTAGAAAAATTTCCCGGCCGAAGGCCGGTTCCTCTTAAATTATAGGCTCGCTATCGCTCGCCAGGAAAAAATCGACACCTAAATGGGACGAAAGGTCTTAAAAGTGACATAAATGGGGCAAAAGTTCTTTAAAACGCCAAACTAATGGGGTCTTAAAAGCTCAAAAGCAATGGGGCTAAACATGAGGGAGAAAGGGGTCCAGAAAAAAATCCCTCAAGTGGAAATCTCCCCTTAAGGGACAAATGTATCAATTTGCTAAACCTTTTACTGAGCTAAGTTCTTGGTTAGGTAGTTGGTGGTATATTGCTTGTAGCTGTTTGTTATTTAGACAGATTGGAAGGTATTTACTTTGACTGACCGATTATATACTCTCGTTTTCAGTTTGCCTTGTACACACACACATACACAGGTAAATACACGCATACGCACTGATGTATACCAAGGATAGTAAATACTAATACCTTTCTCTAGGGTCTTTGTGTATACCCAGCATATACGATAAAATATTGTACATACACACACAAATAAATAAACACACACACACACACACACACACACACACACACACACACACACACACACACACACAAATACGCGGTATCTCTTTCTCCCTCTCTCTCTCACTCAAACTAATCAAAACAACTACACTAAATACCCACTAATCTTCCTCCCCCCTCCCCCCCCCCCCCTTTCCATCTTTGTGTACCCAGATAAGATCAATTAAGGGGGGTGGTTCACTTTTTGGGCGTTTTTTGCATGTATTCATTATTTTTTTAGTTTTCTCCCTAGACCTCCATCAAATTTAAAAAAACATCCATTAGATCCCCCTTCTAGATTAATTTGTACATTTTTCTGTAGAGAAATGTCCCGGCTGAAGGCCAGTTCTTCCAACATTACAGGCTCATTATCGTTCGCCAGGGAAAAAATCGACACCTAAATAGCACGAAAGGTCTAAATATTGACGAAGAAATTTGGCGAAAGGTCTTAAAATCGACTAATTAATGGGGCAAAAATCTTAACATCTGAAAACTAATGGGGCTAAACATGAGAAAGTGGTCCAGAAAACCGACCCATCCCCCCTTAAGAATCAATTATTGCCTTAACCCTCCACGCACCGGTGTTCCCCAGGTAAATACGGGTGAGGGAGGGTTTAATAAAAGTAAAGCCTTAAAAGCTCGGTTCACACATGCACGAATTAACGTCCCGTCCGGCCACGACCAAAAAACTAGGCAGGACGGCATCAATCTGGAGGCCCCATGGTACACATGCACGAATTAACATCCCGTCCGTCCCCGACCCCTATTGCTCGGTTCACACATTCACGAATTAACGTTCTGTCCATCCCTGACCCCTTAATTCGCCTGCAAACGAGCAAGGACGCCGGTAAAATCGCCTATGGTCGGTACACGGACGTGCGGTGGTGACACTGCGGTGCCACATCGCCGACTCTCCTTCCAACGTTTTTTTGCCGCCGTTCTCATCCCGTTCGTCGGCGTCTAGACGCAGTTTGTCGGCGTCTAGACGCCGAATGCTCCCGTGTGTGTCCCGTGGGTGTCCCGGCCTGACACGTTTTGTGGCAGTTGCCCCGGCCCACGCCGACCATTTTATGCATGCACAAAATGTTCGCCGCCTCCCACCCCGCGTCCCGTGTGCTGGCGACACCACACGTCCCTGTACCGACCATGGGCGATTTTGCCAGCGTCCTTGCCCGCTCGGTTCACACATACACGAATTAACATCCCGTCCGGCCCCGACCTCTTAATTCGCCTGCAAACGGGCAAGGACGCTGGCAACATCGCCTATGGTCGGTACAGGGATGTGTGGTGTCGCCAGCACACGGGACGCGGGGTGGGAGGCGGTGAACATTTTGTGCATGCATAAAATGGTCGGCGTGGGCCGGGGCAACTGCCACAAAACGTGTCAGGCCGGGACACCCACGGGACACACACGGCAGCATTCGGCGTCTAGACGCCGACGAACGGGATGAGAATGGCGGCAAAAAACCGTTGGAAGGAGAGTCGGCGATGTGGCACCGTCGTGTCACGTGAGCTGGTGACACAGCACATCCGTGTACCGACCATAGGCGATTTTGCCGGCGTCCTTGCTCGTTTGCAGGCGAATTATGGAGTCGGAGACGGATGGAACGTTAATTCGTGCATGTGTGAAACGAGCAAAAGAGGTCGGGGATGGACGGGATGTTAATTCGTGCAGGTGTACAGCTCGGTTCACACATACACGAATTAACATCCCGTCCGGCCCCGACGTCTTAATTCGCTTGCTAACGGGCAAGGACGCCGGCAAAATCGCCTATGGTCAGTACAGGGACGTGTGGTGTCGCCAGCACACGGGAGGGGGCGATGGAGGCGGCGACCGTTTTGTGCATGCATAAAATGGTCGGCGTGGGCCGGGGCAACTGCCACAAAACGTGTCAGGCCGGGACACACATGGGAGCAGTCGATGTCTAGACGCCGACAGACTGCGTCTAGACGTCAACTGGCGGCGTCTAGATGCCGACGAACGGGATAAGAACGGCGGCAAAAAAACGTTGGAAGGAGAGTCAGCGATGTGGCACCGTCGCGTCACGTGAGCTGGCGACACCGCATGTCCGTGTACCGACCACAGGCGATTTGCCGGCGTTCTTGCTCGTTTGCAGGCGAATTAAGGGGTCAGGGACGGACGGGACGTTAATTCGTGCATGTGTGAACCGAGCAAAAGGGGACGGGGACGGACGGGACGTTAATTCGTGCATGTGTACCATGGGACCTCCAGATTGATGCCGTCCTGTCTATTTTTTGGGTCGTGGCCGCGACGGGACGTTAATTCGTGCATGTGTGAACCGAGCTTAAGGGAGCCCACCTCGCTTATTTTTGTGTATCTTTCTCTCCCTCTCTCTTTGGCTTGTATCCATTCGGCCCCATTCACCCAACTGTTTAAAGACATTTACCCCCATCTAGGTGTCAATATTTTCCTTGCGAGCGGTAGCGAGCCTATATGTTTTTTTTTTTTTTTTAGACAGCTAGCTAAATTTGTAAATTTTTCGATAGGAAAATGTCTCCGGCGAAGCCGGATTTCTCCATAAATTGCTTGCTCGCTATCGCTCTGCAGGAAGAAATCAACACCTGGATGGGGATAAACGTCTTAAAACAGTAGGCTGAATGGGGCCGAATGGATACAAGCCAGAGAAAGAGAGAAAAGGAGAGAAAGAAAAAACAAGCAGGTGACCCCCCCTTAATACAGAAGGGTTTAATAAAGAAGGTTTTAACAGAAGGGTTTAATTAAGAAGTGTTTATTAGAAATGGGGTTTAGTAAAGAAGTGTTTAAAGGAGAAGGGTTTATTAAATTAGGGTTTAATGCAGAAGGTAGGAATATGTCTAATCCTTTCATCTAGATTTATCCTTATTCCTTTATGGGTGCTGCGTTAGCGTGCAGCTGTC
>CM064487.1:23643170-23668170 GCA_032716605.1 Paralithodes platypus
GGTACTAGGACCAATTCTCTTTCTAATTTACATCAACGACCTAGATGCGGGTCTCACCTGTAACCATCTCAAAATTTGCTGGCGATACAAAAATTGCAAATAGCGTCCTCTCAAAAGAACAAGTTGACGATATGGCACACAATCTAGATACATTGTCATGTTGGGCCCAAATTTGGCAAATGAGTTTCAATGCGGATAAATTTTAAAGTACTAACTACATAGCGGATACCTAAATGAGAAAGCAAACTATTCGATGAATGGGCACTCAGCTTAAGAATTTAAACAGAGAAACCGATCTGGGAGTAACAATATCGAGTAACCTAAACCCGAGTCAACAAGGTTTCAGAAGTCTTAAGAAGGCAAACAAAATAATTGGCTTTATAGGCAGGTCATTTGATCTTAAATCCGAAGAAGTTATCCTCACCCTTTACATGCTCTTAGTCCGCCCTCTTCTGGAATACTGCCGTTCAATCCGGGTGCCCTTATTACCAAAAAGATATAAACACGCATAGAACGAGTTCAACGGAGAGTTACCAAAATGATTCCTAGCCTAAAGAACCAACCATACGAAGAGCGTCTTAGAGAATTACTCTATTTCCTTTAACCCAGCGCAGATTCAGGAAGGTGACTTAATTCAAGTGTGCAAAATCCCTCAAAGGCATCGACAATATGAACTGTATTAAGTACTCTTCACTATCGACCAATCGAATTACACGCGGGAAAACGGTTGCAAAATTATTGGTAAATCTTTTAACTCGCACGAATCTAAGAATTTCTTTCTTCAATCGAGTTGTCAACATTGTGGAATGGGCTTCCCCGAAACGTTATAGACTACATCACCGTTGATTCATTTAAACCTCCGCCTAGACAAATATCTCGCCGCAAACCCGCGACTGACTGCGTTTGTAAATGAATAACTTTATTTTATCCCCCCCTCAGTTACTAACCCATCTGTCCTCTACTAACTTCCTAATCCTGCCACGGGCATTAGTTCCAGGGCAGTAATTCCCTTTCCAATGTTCCCTTACCCACTCTAAACCACTGTTTGGACACTTGATCCTCAGTGTTTTGGAGGACAAGCAACCTAGAAGGGTCACTAGATCTGTTGTTGCTTGATTTCCTTTGTACTCCTTTGTACTGTTTACACTGACCGAACAGGCAAAGATCAGTTTTCTTGACATCTAGGAGAGATAGCAAAAGCGTAATAATGGAAAATGGAAGAAAGGGATTGCAAAGTAGAGCGAAACAGGCAGAGGCACAAACAGAAATAATAAACATATACAAATGAAGAGAGCTGAAAACAAGCTCCAGAACTAGATATATAAACTAAACTAAGGAGGGGACGTTGGGCCCAAGAGGAAGGAAGGAGAGAGAGAGAGAGAGAGAGAGAGAGAGAGAGCGAGCGAGAGCGAGAGAGAGATGGAGCAATGAGGGAGAAGGCCTGGAGAGTGATGAAGAACATGCGCCAACAATTAGCCACCAGCCTTCTCCGTGTGGGGCCAAGAAGAACAGGTGGCCACCCAACCCGCGTTTTCTTTCTTCTGGTGCTCCGTTTTCTTTTCTTTTTTGGGGTTTCCTTTTTTTTCACCTTCCGCCTAATGAGACCGAAAACCCATAACCTTCCCTGGCTTATCCAATGGGTTATGGGTTAGTTCGTTACCAATTATTTTCGTCCACATTTGAGTTTCATTTCTACACATTGAAGCCGGTGAAGTTAAGGTGTGGCTAGGTTATAGTCACATTCCAAAATTTCACTTATCGGTACTTTCTGAAAAACACATTTTCAGCACAAGCGCCCAATAAAAGGTAACTCGGTAATATGCAGTACAGTATATACTTATTGACATTGATTATCACATCTTCCCATTAATGCAAATAATGGTTTTTGTATAATAAGTACAATAATTAGCCCACTCGGATGTTACCAATATATATTCTCGAGGTCTACTAATCATTTTTTTTTAGTAGTAATAGTTGTAGTATTATGAGAGCTAAGTGTAAACCCCACTGAAGAGCTGCACTGACTATACTGTATGTAAACCCCATTGAAATAGATCAAAGTAGGGTTAAGTTATAAATGGCTAACTTAAAGTCGGTTAGATATGGTTAGATAAGGCGTAGTTGAATTGTCCCTGAGGGTTGGCGAAATACACGTCGACGAAAAGACCCAGTGCCAGCCAAGGTGTCAGCTCATTGTGGTCAAGGGGAGGGTTGAAGCTATTTCCTATTGGGCCCCACCTCTTCCTCTTAGTTAGTCCTTATACCTAGTTCTAGAGTGACTCTTATTATTCTCTCTCTCTCTCTCTCTCTCTCTCGCTCTCTCTCTCTCTCTCTCTCTCTCTCTCTCTCTCTCTCTCTCTCAATCCTTTCTCGCCTCTCCGCTATCCTTTCCTCTCTCTCTTTCTACTCTCATCTCGCTCTGTCTCTTCTCTCTCTCTCCCCTCCTCTTCTTCCCTCTTTGCTCCCTCCCTCTCTCCCGCTCCTCTCTTCTCTTCTCTCCCCTCTCTCCTCTCCTCGCTCCCCTACTCCGCGCCTCCTCCGCTCTCTCTCGCCCTCTCTCATCTAAATCTTCTCCTCTCTCTCTCTCTCTCTCTCTTCCATCAAAGCTTCCTTCTCTTCTCATGTCTTGCTCCTTCTGTTCTCTTCTCCATTTTCTCTCCCGCATTATTATCTAGTATTGTCTCTTCATCTCAATCATTGTTCAGCATTTCGTGTTTTCCTGAAATTTTAAGAGGAACCGGCCGAAAAATGTACACATTTATCTTGAAGGGGGGTCTAGGGGTTCTTTTTCTAAGCTTGATGGAGGTATAGCGAGGAAACTAAGACATAAAGTAATACGTGAATGTATTGACCAAAAATACGTCCCATGTCCCCTTAATTTAACTCTTCATCTCCCCCCCCCCCTTCTGTGCCACTCTCCTTTTTGCCAAACAAAAAACAGAGGCAACCGACGACCACCAGCGATAAGGACCGAAGCCAGCGAGGACCGAGGACAGCCATGAACATACATGTAGATCCGACAAGAACTAAACATATTATTAAAGAGAGTTCCGTGAGTTCTAAAATAACAAATTTAAAGGTTTTCTATGCTCGTAGCATACGCAATACATTTTCAGATTTAGAGGAGCTAGTGTTGACAGAAAATTATGATGTGATTGGCATAACAGAATCTTGGCCCTCAATACAGAAGATAGAAGACTTTTTATCAGAGGATTCACCTTCCCTGTTATGTAAATGTTTGAGACAAAGCCGAATCAATCGAAATGTAGGTGGCGTTTTACCTTTATATCAAAAAGAGAAGTCTTAACCCTACCCTCTTGTCAAAACCTCAAATTGTGAACGTCGACACCTCTTTTGTGCTAATAAAGAATATAGGTACAAAAATAATACTTGCGTTAATATACAGACCTCCAGCTCAATCAGTGCAAACTGACCGAGAAATTTACCAACAAATTGCAGATGTAAGTAACTCACAAGATACCGTAATTTTTGGCAACTTTAATTTACCTGTGACCAAGTGGGGCGATACTCTTACTTCAAACTCCGGACATGACTTGTATACGAACTTGCAAGAGAGTTCGCTGATCAATTTGTTCGAACCGACCCGTGGTAATAACGTTTTGGCATTGTACTTGCAACAAAAGAAGAATTAATAGAGAATTTGAATGTTGGTGATGAATTCAGTAACAGCGACCATCGTACGATAACTTTCACTTTAAAGTTTACTAGTAACGAACCAAATAGTAGCATCGAAAAAGTCCCTAATTTCAAGAAAACAAACTTCCATAAACTTAGAGCTATGTTTAAAGAAACTGACTGGAGCTTTTTAATTAACAATAACGACATAAATACATCTTGGAAGTTATTCGAAACCGCTTACCTAAAAGCAGTGCAAGACTGCATACCATCGAAAATACGGCGTCCAGGCCATAATAATAAGCCCAAATGGTGGAATAAAGATATTTCAAACTGCCTGCTTGCTAAAAAATTTGCTAATGATAGATTAAAATCCTCACAAAATAACGAAGAACGGGTGAAATTTGTAGAGCTACGACGCAAAGCCAAAAAGTTAATTAAGCAAAGTAAAAAGACCTTAGAGTTGCATATTGCGAATCAAAGTAAATCAAACTCGAAAAAATTCTATAGTTATATCAGAAAGAAAAAAGTAGTTACTTCAACTGTTGGACCGTTAGTCGATGAAAATGGAGAATACACCAAAGACGAAGTACAAATGAGTCATGCCCTCAATACCTTCTTTGCATCAGTTTTTACAACAGAAGACCTCAGTGATATCCCTACACCATCGCCGATTCAGATTGATAATTCAGGTGTTCTAAGCAATATCACCATTACAGAGAGAGAAGTATTGAATTGTTTAGATAAACTCAAGGTAATTAAAACGCCTAGACCTGATACAATCTCGCCTAGAGTTCTAAAGGAAGCTAAGGATGAGCTCTCCAAACCACTGACATTACTATTCAATAAATCCTTGCAGTCTGGAACTATGCCTGATCAGTGGAAGCTAGCCAACATAACACCGATATTTAAAAAAGGCAGCAAATCCCTACCAAGTAACTATCGTCCAATTAGCTTAACCTCAGTTGTATGTAAAATGCTAGAAACGGTAATAAGAGACAGACTCATAAATAACTTAGAGGAAAATAACATACTTAAAGATACTCAACACGGCTTTCGTAAAAAACGTTCCTGTTTAACAAACCTCTTAGACTTCTTCCACGATATCCTCAACCTCTACGATGAGAGTAAAGCTGTAGATATTATATACCTTGATTTTCAAAAGGCCTTTGACAAAGTTCCCCACAAACGTTTACTGCTAAAACTAAAAGCGCATGGAATACAAGACGGTGTGTTGAAATGGATAGAAAATTGGCTCAGCGACAGAAAGCAAAGAGTAGTCATAAACGGTAAGGCATCTAAATGGACCAATGTAAGTAGCGGGGTACCCCAGGGGATCGGTACTAGGACCAATTATTTTTCTAATTTACATCCATGACATAGATGAGGGTCTCAACTGTACAATCTCAAAATTTGCTGACGATACAAAAAATTGCAAATAGCGTACTCTCAAAAGAACAAGTTGACGATATGCAACACAATCTAGATAAATTGTCATGTTGGGCCCAAATTTGACAAATGAGTTTCAATGCGGATAAATGTAAAGTACTACATATCGGATACCTAAATGAGAAAGCACACTATTCGATGAATGGCACTCAGCTTAAGAATGTAAACAGAGAAACCGATCTGGTAGTAACAATATCGAGTAACCTAAATCCGAGTCAACAATGTTCAGAAGTTGTTAAGAAGGCAAACAAAATAATTGGCTTTATAGGCAGGTCATTTGAGCATAAATCCAAAGAAGTTATCCTAACCCTTTACAATTCCTTAGTCCGCCCTCTTCTGGAATACTGCGTTCAATCCTGGTGCCCTTATTACCAAAAAGATATAAACAAGCTAGAACGAGTTCAACGTAGAGTTACCAAAATTATACCTAGCCTAAAGAACAAACCATACGAAGAGCGTCTTAGAGAATTAAATCTATTTCCTTTAACCCAGCGCAGATTAAGAGGTGATTTAATTCAAGTGTTCAAAATCATCAAAGGCATCGACAATATGAACCAAAATTATACCTAGCCTAAAGAACAAACCATACGAAGAGCGTCTTAGAGAATTAAATCTATTTCCTTTAACCCAGCGCAGATTAAGAGGTGATTTAATTCAAGTGTTCAAAATCATCAAAGGCATCGACAATATGAACTTCAAGTACTACTTCAAGTAAGTACTTCACTATCGACCAATCTAATTACGCGGGGAAACGGTTGCAAAATTATTGGTAAATCTTTTAACTCACACGAATCTAAGAATTTCTTCTTCAATCGAGTTGTCAACTTGTGGAATGGGCTTCCCCGAGACGTTATAGACTGCATCACCGTTGATTCATTTAAACTCCGCCTAGACAAATATCTCGCATCAAACCCGCGACTGACTGCGTTTGTAAATGAATAACTTTATTTTATCCTCCCCTCAGTTACTAACCCATCTGTCCCCTACTAACTTCCTAATCCTGCCACGGACATTAGTTCCAGGGCAGTAATTCCCTTTCCAATGTGCCCTTACCCACTCTAAACCACTGTTTGGACACTTGATCCTCAGTGTTTTGGAGGACAAGCAGCCTAGAAGGGTCACTAGATCTGTTGTTGCTTGATTTACTTTGTACTCCTTTGTACTCCTTTGTACTCCTCCTTCACTACCAATATTACCACCTTATCCCTTACACCTTAAACCGGTATCACACGAGAGCTTTTATAGTCAACATTCAATAATCAAAAAATGTCTAGCAACATTTCTGAAATATTTTACACTGGTATCGGAAACTAGACTGATGATAGGTGAATTTAGATGACAGACATATTTGAAATGTTGACCTCATAAGCTGCCAGACAAGTGTTTAGGATAAATGTTGAGGGAAAAAACGTTCGTGTGATACCGGCTTAACCTTACCCCTTACATCTTTATCAAGGTAGATCCACCGTGAATGCTAATGATGTTATGAATAGATAATTTGCCCCTGGTTGAAGTTATCGGTGTAATGAAAACGGTGATGTTATGCTAGCGAGGAGTGGTTGATGTGTTAAGGGTGTGTGTGTGTGTGTGTGTGTGTGTGTGTGTGTGTGTGTGTGTGTGTGTGTGTGTTTGTGTGTGGTATACAATGCATTTCACTGTGATCGTGCGTATAATTGTATGTGTACTGTAAATTTTTGTATTTGCAACTCTGATGTCTCTGCAAGCGTGTGATGTTTTTGTATTTATGGTCAATAGTGTGAATAGTATGTAAGTTCCTGTCTTTATGTGTATATGTCCATTTGCGTGTGTGTGTGTGTGTGTGTGAGAGAGAGAGAGAGAGCGGCTGTATATGCGTGCACAGATGTATGTACGTTTCCGTGTGCGTGCGTTACGACAGACAATAACATCACAGGTAGAAACAAAGCCACCTACACATTACGACAGGAGATGAGGCGACCATATGGGAGGTCTACCACATTGTTTCGCTCACGGCTCTACATCTTTTAAGGGAGCCCACCTCGCTTGTTTTCTCTTTCTCTCCCTCTCTCTTTGGCTTGTATCCATTCGGCCCCATTCAGCCTACTGTTTTAAGACGTTTACCCCCCTCCAAGTGTAAATATATTTATTTTTGTTTTGACAGCAAACTAAATTTGTACATTTTTCGATAGAAAGATGTCTCCGGCGAAGCCGGATTTCTCCATACAATGTTGGCTCGATATCGCTCGCCAGGAAGAAATCGATACCTGGATGGGGATAAACGTCTTAAAACAGTTGGCTGAATGGTGCCGAATGGATACGAGCCAGAGAAAGAGAGAAAAGGAGAGAAAGATAAACAAAAAGCCGGTGACCCCCCTTAAAAATATTCCACAAAATACGTACTACTTTTTTCGTGTTCTCCTCTTAAGTGCAAGCATTTATATATTGTATTTCGTATTGTTGGTGCATACATATTTTAAACCTATCAGACTACCTACACTGATATGTTCGTAGATATTTGAACACCATCGAAAATCTGAGGGAAAAATCGTCCAGGTGTTCTGGGGTAATAGGCTTCAGTAACACCTTATAACCGGGCCGACAAAGACCAGAGCCACCATTCGAAAGCCGCCCCTAAAATCGGCTCTTATACCCATTCTCCCGAAGGTCTAAAATCGCTAGTCCCCGCAGTTTTCCGGATACGCCCCTTCCCGTAAGCGCCCCATGTCGCTCGTAAATTTCGTCGTTGGTTCGGATACGTTTAGTGTAACCTGAAACCTGCAATTTGAATACACTTACTAGTCTCTGGCCTCTTCATCCGGGCCGCGACGACTAACGAGAGACACCTTAATAAACACAGGCCGGGCAATTAAGATGTTTTTGCCTCTTGAAACCGAATGCTATTTTGTTTTACCTGGATAAACAATAGATATTTTTAATCAAAATGTGAAGAATCGATGGATGTCAGAGGTATGTTTGACCGTGTTGATTCTTAGATAGTTGTCCTAATAAGATTATTCTACTAGGCATACTTTGTAATATTTGTGTATAATAGAAACTATTAAAACATTAAATCACTGAATGTGTAGAACGTGGCAAATGGCAAGAAAATTCAAAAGTTGGTTGTGGCTCCCTAGGTCTCCGGTCATTAGTGGCGGGGTTGATAGCTGGTCCTGATTTACTGACCAAATAGCAGAATTTCCATATATTATGAAGGAATACGTAACATGGATCAACTTTTCATCGTGTAATTTGGATTCACATGAGCGCTGGCATACATTTGGTTGTGTAATTAGGGTTGGGTTTGAGAGGGATGTGCCTTGTGTGGGCCAATCGGCTTTCTGCAGACTCCCATTTTCTTATGTTCTTATGTTCTTATGTTGGGAGAGTATGGTGTATATGTTCTTGACCATCCTGTATTCTTTGTATCATCATACCAAATGGACATCATGTTACGGGTACATTATTTCTGTAAGAGAAATATAAAGTGAGAGAGAGAGAGAGTGAGAGTGAGTGAGTTTGCAGAGTTATATGATTATGGTGAGGCAAACGAAGCACAGGTATGAATGCACAATACGAAAATATGGGAAGGAAGAAAAAGTGAAGGAAACATGAGCCAGGACGAAGAAAGCACTATAAGGCAGGGGTGTAGGAAGTAGCTATGCGCCTTGATAGGAAGCAGGAACTAAGAGGGAAATACCGCAGCAAGCACAGAGGGAAATAGGGCACACAAGAACACAAAACATGGGAGAGAGGAATGACCGAAAACAATCACACGTAGGCAGGAAAGAACGGTGAAGACAGAAAAGAAGCACTGACGAAGAATAAGGAAAAGGGAGGGAAGGACACAAAGAGCAAGAGAGGAAACAAGAAAATATGCAATGCGCAGAGAATGAAGGAAGGAAGCGCACACTGGTAATAAGAGGATGCATGGAAATGAGAAGGAAGCACAAGAAGTCGGGGGAAGAAGCAAGGAGCAGGAATGGAAGAAGGAAAAGGGGAAATTAATCAAGAGGAAGTGTAGGAAGCTGACGAGGAAGAAAGAAGCACACCCAGGTAGACAAAGAAACAGACAGCGAAAAAATTACACGCAATAAGATCAGAAAACAATGAAAAAGCAGAACAAAAGGAAGGAGGGAAGAACTTTAAACAAACACAATAGAAGGAAGACAGTGGAAGACCATACACAAAATAAGGAAGAAGCAGATAAGGAGAGGGGAGGGAAGAGAAATACAAATCAGTGAAGAAACTGGGAAGCACACATAACATAAAAACATAAGAAAATGGGAGTCTGCAGAAAGCCGATTGGCCCACACAAAGCAGATCCCTCTCACACAGGGGCAGGAAAGGAAGCAGAAGGGGAAGGGCAGGAAGACTCATGGCTCGGGTTATGTTGAGGCTAATTGGCCGATCATCGCGGTAATTTATACACACACACGCGAGTCCAGAAGCCTGACCACACAGCATATGGTTCAATCCTTCTCTAGGCCTACGCGATATATGCTATGTACACGGATGGTTTGCTTACACTCAGCTATCCCAATCTTACCCTAACCTGAATGTAACTTTAACCTATACCCTAAGCCAAACTTGACCCAGTCTAGTTTAACCTAACCTATTATATCCTTAAGTTATCCTTACCTAAACAAATTACTACGTTTAACACAACCTGCGCTAACCTTAAAATACCCTATTAACGTTAAACCTCTCCTAACACGATCCTAACCACAATGCGACTTAGGGTAACCTATCCTATTTTAACCTCTCCACTTGAGGGATTTTTTTCTTGACCCCCTTTCTCCCTCATGTTTAGCCCCATTGCTTTTGATATTATAAAACGTTCGTCCCATTAGTTTAGCGATGTTAAGAACTTTCACCCCATATTAAGACCTTTCGTGCCATTCAGGTGTCGATTTTATCCTGGCGAGCGATAACGAGCCTGTAATTTAAGAGGAACCGGCCTTTGGTCGGGACATTTTTCTACCGAAAAATGTACAAATTTATCTTGAAAGGGACTCAAGGGGGTATAATTTTAAGCTTGATGGAGGTCTAGGGAACAAAGTAAATATCTCCCCTTAACCTCCCATTTTGGGTTTTGTTATATTCACATCTGTATCATACTCATAATCCCGTCCTGTATATTTCGATCAGCTTGAACAATGGTCATCGGGCTCTTTAGTGTTTGTTGGACTCAGTATTGGATATATGCGATACAGAGAACCAATGACAGTTACGATAGTTCACTTCCTCCTACTATAATGAACGGGAGAACAAGAGATGATTATTGGTAAAAGTTCGTTTCCCTAGTTTATGTGTTTGTTTGTATTGTATATTATGTTATGCGATTGGAAATGTAAGTTAAGTTACGGTTGCCATCAAGCTTGCCTCGTTCTGCACTGTAGTATATAGGAGTAGAAAGGCAGGTAAACAGCAACAGATTTTTCTGATCCTTACAAGATTGCAAGTAGATAATCTGTTGTACACTCGACCAAAAAACAATCTTTAGACTAACGCTCTAAACATTCTAGAAGTGGGTCGAAATCTTATGATAATACCTCACAGCCGTATGTTTCACCCGATTAATGCCGTTCACACTAGATTATTTACATCTCACCAGTGTAACGATTGTTTTTTGGCCGAGTGTACCTATCCATGTAGATATGAACGAGAGAAGGGAGAGAATGGCATGTTGGAGAAAGTGTGCAATTGAAGAAAAGGGTTTAAGAGAATCAACCGAAATAACTAAATTGAGTTCGTAAATACAATGTATATATTTTTTTAATTAAACGATTCGAGGTTATGTTGCATCACTCACTTAGCCATTCGTATCCATAGGCCATAATATTAATAATCTCCTATATTTCAATTTGAATCTTACCCAAACAATATAAGCAAGTGCTGTAAGATATCCTAAATTATTCAGATCTTGGCCTTAAAGGTTCAGATAATCAAGTGAGTGGATGCTTTTTTCAGCTAATCACTGTGCCTCACTGTTTACTTTCGATTAACTCTATCCTCCCCTATGTTGTATATGTATATTTGCGGTTATTAATACTGATACATACTCTTCCGAGGTTGTTTCAGGCTGAACTGAAACTCTTTATTTATTCTATATTTGATAATTGTATCTCGGAGTTCCCTTTAAATTTTGTAGTATTCAACATTTAGAAGGATTACTTACCGCGACTGTAGATGTTATCATATTTCTCATTTATCCCATATTCACCTCTCCACATGTTTTTCATTCTTCTTCTATATGTTTATCCTCATATTTGTCTGATTTCCTAAGTTAATTACTCTTCATCATGTTTTCTTATTTCATATATTTATCATTCATTATTTTTCATATTATCTATTAATCTCTGGCTCTGACTTTTTCTTATTTCCTATTATTATTCTCTCCTATTTTCCTATTTGGCATAAGCTATCTTAACCTATCTCCCACGTCTTAAGAGTTCCCAATCCCATTTCTCCTATTTATTTGTAATATTTAGTAATTGGTACAGTTTTCCATATTTTTTATTGCAATGTATTTAGTTTGTCAATACTCCTTTGTCTCATTGCTAATATCGGCATATCCATATTATCTTTATCCCCATTTCTTATTTGTTTTATCATTATTTTGTATCTAGGATCCCTATCTATAGTATCTTATATATTAATATCTCTCTCTCTCTCTCTCTCTCTCTCTCTCTCTCTCTCTCTCTCTCTCTCTCTCTCTCTCTCTCTCTCTCTCTCTCTCTCATTAACACCCTCCCCTGGAAAATGAACCACCAACAAGGGATCAATAAATTAGGGATTGAGGAATGTAGAGGTGAAATTATTTTTGGGAGAATACCTTTGGGACCTGTTTCCCCACTATTTCTTAGAACCATCCTACGTCTTAGTTGTAAATGCTCTTTTCTCTCTCTCGCTCTCTCTCTCTCTCTCTCTCTCTCTCTCTCACTGATGCCTGATCAGTGGAAGCTAGCCAACGTAACACCGATATTCAAAAAAGGCAGCAAATCCCTACCCAGTAACTATCGTCCAATTAGCTTAACCTCAGTTGTATGTAAAATGCTAGAAACGGTCATACGAGACAGACTCGTAAATCACTTAGAGGAAAATAACATACTTAAAGATACTCAACACGGCTTTCGTAAAAAACGTTCCTGTTTAACAAACCTTTTAGACTTCTTCCACGATATCCTCAACCTCTACGATGAGAGTAAAGCTGTAGATATTATATACCTTGATTTTCAAAAGGCCTTTGACAAAGTTCCCCACAAACGTTTACTGCTAAAACTAAAAGCGCATGGAATACAAGACGGTGTGTTGAAATGGATAGAAAATTGGCTCAGCAACAGAAAGCAAAGGGTAGTCATAAACGGTAAGGCATCTAAATGGACCAATGTAAGTAGCGGGGTACCCCAGGGATCGGTACTAGGACCAATTCTCTTTCTAATTTACATCAACGACATAGATGAGGGTCTCACCTGCACAATCTCAAAATTTGCTGACGATACAAAAATTGCAAATAGCGTACTCTCAAAAGAACAAGTTGACGATATGCAACACAATCTAGATAAATTGTCATGTTGGGCCCAAATTTGGCAAATGAGTTTCAATGCGGATAAATGTAAAGTACTACATGTCGGATACCTAAATGAGAAAGCAAAACTATTCGATGAATGGCACTCAGCTTAAGAATGTAAACAGAGAAACTGATCTGGGAGTAACAATATCGAGTAACCTAAAACCGAGTCAACAATGTCCAGAAGTTGTTAAGAAGGCAAACAAAATAATTGGCTTTATAGGCAGGTCATTTGAGCATAAATCCAAAGAAGTTATCCTAACCCTTTACAATTCCTTAGTCCGCCCTCTTCTGGAATACTGCGTTCAATCCTGGTGCCCTTATTACCAAAAAGATATAAACAAGCTAGAACGAGTTCAACGTAGAGTTACCAAAATGATACCTAGCCTAAAGAACAAACCATACGAAGAGCGTCTTAGAGAATTAAATCTATTTCCTTTAACCCAGCGCAGATTAAGAGGCGACTTAATTCAAGTGTTCAAAATCATCAAAGGCATCGACAATATGAACTGTAGTAAGTACTTCACTATCGACCAATCTAATTACACGCGGGGAAACGGTTGCAAAATTATTGGTAAATCTTTTAACTCGCACGAATCTAAGAATTTCTTCTTCAATCGAGTTGTCAACTTGTGGAATGGGCTTCCCCGAGACGTTATAGACTGCAGCACCGTTGATTCATTTAAATTCCGCCTAGACAAATATCTCGCATCAAACCCGCGACTGACTGCGTTTGTAAATGAATAACTTTATCCTCCCCTCAGTTACTAACCCATATGTCCCCTACTAACTTCCTAGTCCTGCCACGTTAGTGGCAGGGCAGTAGTTCCCTTTCCAATGTTCCCTTACCCACTCTAAACCACTGTTTGGACACTTGATCCTCAGTGTTTTGGAGGACAAGCAACCTAGAAGGGTCACTAGACCTGTTGTTGCTTGATTTCCTTTGTACTCCTTTGTACTCTCTCTCTCTCTCTCTCTCTCTCTCTCTCTCTCTCTCTCTCTCTCTCACTCACTCACTCACTCACTCACTCACTCACTCACTCACTCACTCACTCACTCACTCACTCACTCACTCACTCACTCACTCACTCACTCACTCACTCACTCACTCACTCACTCTTTATATATCTCTCATTGAGCCATTCAGTACGATGGCGTCATATGTAACTAAGATCAAGCTAACATTCGCCTATTTGGTTCAACGTAGAAAAATCGTTTTGAAATCAAAGGAGTAAACATTTATCTTGATAAACCAATTAATTACATACAGTCCTTCTAAAGTAGCAAAACATGTAACAAAAGCCCAATTAAAAATGGAAGAACGTACGTTATCGAAATAAAAGGGTTAAACACCAGCACCTGAATGATGACGCGCCACAAATGTTCAATAAGTAAGGGAGATAGGAATGTGGAAAGGGATGCAGTATTTTGGGGGGTATCTGGAGACCTGTTTCCTCGCCTATTCCTAGAATCACATGACGTCATGGGGCCAATTTCTTTATAATATATTTCGTTTTAGCAATTACCTCCGTCAACGAAGTTGGAGAAGGTTATGTTTTTGCCTCCGTTTGTCTGTCTGTCTGTAAACAAGATACCTCAAAAAGTTATGAACCAATGTCCATGGAATGTCCATGGACTTCGTTGGGCAGATAGGATATGCGCAAGGAAAAGTTATTCCATTTAAGAGGCGATCGGTCGGGTGCATACCTCCTCCAGCGTAGACTGAGGCAAGATATAATTATAGATTAATATATCTTGTCTATATATATCTTGAACTGAGGTATACGCTCTCCCGTACATCTTGCTATATATAGCGCCGAACTTGACAATTATCTTATTAATAATAGCATTCGAGCTGACATTTCTATTATTTGGAAAGATCCCACCAGCAAATAAGTGTGGATATTTACAGCCAGTTTTCTCTAGACCCTTTTGAGTTACAGAGAGGTCAGGGATCAAGATTATTGTCAAGTTCGTTGGCGCTACCTATAGGTATAAATACATTTCCTTCAAACGATGTGTTATCATGGAGAGTTGAATTTATGTTGATTAATCACACAATGTTAAGGTATATATTCCTGTGCCTGAATCTTTAGTGAGTCATGCAATTAACAAAGTATTAAACAAGATACATGACCTTCGTTTCTACCAAATGTGATATTATATTACTGATAATTTAGACCTTTATTTCGAAAAAAAGCTCCCCCGTCTCTCTCTCTCTCTCTCTCTCTCTCTCTCTCTCTCTCTCTCTCTCTCTCTCTCTCTCTCTCTCTCTCTCTGTAGCTATCTATATATCCATCTATTTATCTATATCTATCTATCTATCTATGTATCCATATATCTGTCTATCTCTGTATATATGTATCACTTTCTCTCATCGTTAATATGAAGAGTGTGTGCAGGTTATACTCTTATCTGTATTTACATTTATATATTCAAGATACAAGACAAATTATAGTATATTTCGATCGTAATAACAACACCCAGGAGAACTCATACGTCCGTCTACGCTGGCGGAGATATGCACTCTACTGATCGCCTGCTAAATTGAATAACTATTTCCTTGGCGCATATCCTATCTGCCCACCATATTTCGTGAACATGGGCGCATAACTTTGTGAGATATCTTGTTTAGATATATACAAACAAACGGAGGCAAAAACATAACCACCATTAAGGTTTATCCCCATCCAGGTGTTGATTTCTTCCTGGCGAGCGGTAGCGAGCCAACATTGTATGGAGAAATCCGGCTTTGCCGGACACATTTTTCTATCGAAAAAGGTACAAATTTAGCTTGCTGTCAAAACAAAAATATATATGTGCTGGCTCGCTACCGCTCGCCAGGAAAATATTGACACCTGGATGGGGATAAACGTCTTAAAACAGTAGGCTGAATGGGGCCGAATGGATACAAGCCAAAGAGAGAGGGAGAGAAAGAGAAAAAAGCGAGGTGGGCTCCTTCAACTTCATTGGCGGAGGTAACTAATGCACATAAAGTAACGGGAAAGGTTGTTGTGTTCCTAGGTCAGACTCTTCAAGGAAACCCACTCCTTATATAGACTAGTGATGAGACTTCCATGTTTTGTATCTTTGATAAGGGGTAAAGGACTTTTTCACTTAATTATCCAGTAAATAAAATGTCTGAGGTGGGTACCGATTCAATGCAGTGACCAAATTGTGTCTAAATCCGGCAAATGGGCTTTCTAGATGTCTTGCCAGCATATAAAAACCGATGATCACATTATGGGTTAGTTTATGTTATGTTATGTTCTTATGTTATTATCTCCATCGCAAACCCAATGGCTAAGATACAGAACTATCGACCAAGGAATTAAAATCTAACCGAAAGATAAGGTAACTATCTACCGTAGATGGGCAAGTAGTTAGAGAGATAGGAAGTGAGATAGCAAGATGTGCCTCGGGACTGTACCTTTCCTTTCACTTTAATGATGATGGTAAGAAGGGCAGATGGTGGGTAGTTGTTCATAGTATACCTGTCTCTTTCCTCACTTTTCTCTATCTATTTATTGCCTGACTCCGTGATACTCGAAGATGTGGCCACGAACAAAACGCCCCCATGCACCTCTGTCCCCGGTCAGTCGACGCCCCTCCTCCCATCCAGCACTGCCTTCACTCATTTACTTCTTCACTCCATCCTTCCACCTCTCTCTCGGTTTACCTCTCCCTCTCTGTCCTTGCACCTCGCTCTCGTACACCCTCTTAGTCATTCTCTCGCTTCCCATACGTTCCATACGGCCAAACCATCTCAAGGTGTTCCTTTTCACACTTTTCCAGCACATCTGCAGCCACACCACACCTCTCTCTGACTTCCTCATTCGTCTGTCTATCCCTCCATGTAACTCGGCACGCACTTCTCAAGTAACTCATATCAACCCCTCTCACTCTTGGTCTGAATCTCTCCACCAACGTCCATGCTTCGCTTCCGTAACTCAATGTCGGGATTACCACACTGTCATGCAAGGACTTCTTTACTTCCATGCTGAACACTCTATTTCTTGTTACTGCTTTTAGCGTTCCTACAACCCTCTTCCCCTGTTGCATCCTCTCCCTCACTTCTTCATCCATACTCGCATCTTTACTCAGCTCACTTCTCTCAAACTTCACTAAAATCAATCCTCGTTTTGTTTTATTCTTTCCTTTGTCACATTTCCCACATATTCGTGGTTGTTTGTACATACGGTACCTCCCATTTTCATCTGATTGTCTCTCACCCCTCCCCCACACACAAACACTCACACACACATACACGATTATACTCTATTTTTGTCTTAATTTCTTTCATTTGGAATATACGAAGTAGGTTAGGCTTCGTAAACATGTTATTTATGGGAGGGAAATTTATAATGCCTTGAATACTTGAATGGAGAAACAATACCCACAACACGGAAGACATTTTATTTATTGTATAAGCATGACAGTTTTGTCTCTCTCTAGTCTTCTGCACACATAGAGTCGAAACTATCGTGACTTTACATTATGTGGGTATGCTTATTATAGGATACATATGGTAAGGTAAAGATGGGTTAGGATAGTGTAGGTTAGAAGAGGTATCGTTAATGGGGCAGTGGTTAGTTTTTGGTCGATTATTTCATATAATTATGTTTTTTTTTTTAGTTTCCTCTTTAGACCTCCATCAAACTTAAAAAACAAAAAATCCATTAGATCCTTGAAAAAATATTGACACCTAAATTGCACGGAAGGTTTAAATATTGACGACGAAATGGGGCGAAAGGTGTTAAAATCGCCAAACTATTGGGCCGAACTTCTTATAATCTCAAAACAAATGGGGCATATCGCGAGGGAGAAAGGAGACCAGAAAAACGACCCAACATTCAGACCGCCCTCTCGAGGTAGCATAAAAATGGTATGTTTCCCTCCCACTTCATTCATCAGCCGCCTCTCTCTCTCCCTCCCTCGCCTCACTTCCCAACTGTCTCAGGTGCTGCTGCCCCATTCTCCACCTGTTCCTCCTCTTTACCTTCATCCACATTGGGTGTTCTTGTTTCTCTGGTGGAGTTTTGTTATTTTGTGTAGTTGTATTTGTTCTACTTTTTCTTCTGGAGGTTTATTCTCTCCACCTGTTCTTCCTCTTTCCCTTCCTCCACATTGGGTGTTCTTATTTCTCGGGTGTAGTTTTGTTCTTCCTTAGGTGTTGTTCTTCCTTAGTTCTTCTGTGTAGTTGTATTTGTTCTACTTATTCGTCTGGAGGCTTATTTTTCCTTATTGTTTTCTAGTATAGCCATTTTACATTTACTTGGGAGGAGTATTAAGCCCCTGTTTGAGTTAATTTGTTATGTGTGTATTATTATATATTTTACTTAGAGAGAGAGAGAGAGAGAGAGAGAGAGAGAGAGAGAGAGAGAGAGAGAGAGAGAGAGAGATTAAATAAACAAATAAATACAAAGAGAGAGAGCGAGAGAGAGAGAGAGAGCCAACTTCCGGTGTCTCTCTCTGTTTCAATTACCGCTTGTTACCTGCCTGGCTGACCAATGACTATACCCATCTTAATTGGTGCTTGGGGTCGGCCCTCTTATAGTGCCTCTTATACCTGCCTGCTGGCCTGCCTTTCCTGTTACATACATATACACAATATTTTACCTATATATATATATCTATCTATCTACCTATATGTCAGTCTAGCTATATTTATCTATCTATCTCTATTTATCTATCTATATAGCTATCTATCTATTTATATATATTTATCTATCTATATATGTCTCTCTTTATCTATATATGCCTATCTATCTATATATATCTATCTATCTCTTGTTTTTGTCTATTCTAACCGATACTTTCAATTTATGTTATTGTATTTACATAATTGTTCGTTTATTGTGTGTATTCTCCTTACCACGTCTATATTTTCATTGTCACTCATTTTGTTCTTTAATCTTCATCTCTTCTCAGCATTTAATACTGTTCCTATGATAATATTCACCTGGAGGAAATAACTTTAATGATATAATATTCTAACTGTGCTTTTACTGCTGAAATATAATGTTATGTTGCAATACACAGTGTCTTAATATCTTTATTTGATCACATATGTCATAATGCACATGAGTTTTATTTGTATTGTAATTTTGTCTCTACTTTTAATAGTCGATGAACAAATGTTGGTTGTTCTAAATGTAAACACAATATCATCTTTATATATTTAGCTATACTATTAGATCTCATGGTATTATCACACTATTATGTTTTCATGTTTGTGTTGGCATTTCTCTTTTTAGTATCTCTCATTTCACTTTTTACATAGCCTCTTTTTTATGTTTCTTGTGTGTCGTTTCCTTCTTGTGCCGTTCTGCTTATTCCATAGATTCTCTTTGTATATTTTTCTCACTTGTTTTTAAAGGGGAGGTTTTATTTTTTGTCTGTACCCTCTTCTCCCTCATGTTTTGCCCCATTAGTTTGAAGAGTTTATGACGTTCGCCCAAATAGTTTGGCAATTTTAAGACCTTTCGTGCATTTTAAGTATCAATTTTTTTCCTGACAAGGGATAGCAAGCCTGCAATTTAAGAGGAACCAGCCTTAGGCCGGACCGCTTTTCTACCATTTATCTACCGAAAAATGCACAAATTTATCTCGAGGGTGGTTTTGGGGGTATTTTTTAAGCTTGATGGAGGTCTAGGTAGGAAACTAAAACAAACATAATAATAAATACATTTCTAAATTAATAATTACATTAATATCTCCCCTTAACTACCTCTTAATCGTACGTAAATTCCAATCAGCATCCATACTTTCCTTGCGAATGACAAACATATACACAATAATCTGGAAGGGTCTTATCTATAATATACTTTAATTACAGTTTCCATCTCGCTTGTCATCCAGTCTTTTATTTTTAGCTGGGAAGAAATTCAACCTGATATACAGTATATTATGATTATTCTCCAAATACCAATTAACCTCCAAACATTATCCCTAAATACGGAATTTCTTAAAACCACCCTAATGTTCATTGTATTAACTCGGCAAGAAGTCAAGCTGTTTTTCTACATGACTTATCTTCCAATACATTAATTAACCTCAAATTATTAATCCCCCTAAAACAGTAAAACTTTAAATCCCCCCACTGTTCATCTGCGCTAGCGGTAGGGGGGCGTGGCTAGGTGTGGGGCTGCACGCCGGAGACCTGCCACGTGCTGATGAGACGCCTTCTTTACGACTTCCTGCGTGTAACACGTGCCATAAGGACAGGTAAGGCGCGTTCCGACACTCGCGGGCGGCTGCGGCTTTGGATTTAACGCTGGAGACTAGGGTTCTTATTCTTAAACATTCCTCTCCTTTCGCAGCGCCTAATATCTAGCGAATATTGTGGGGATGAGTGTTGTTTACAGAGATTACATGGATTAGCACTCCAATTTCTCAAGGTAACGTCATTCTTCAAGTTATTTCGTCCATTAACGGCTCTGTGAAGGGAAAACATTGTTTAAGAATACCACTAGATGTTTTGCAACTAATACGGATTGCAGTTTTCGCCTGTGTTGAAGTAGGTAACAGTATTTTGTAATGTTGATCACAAATGGATGTTGGAGGGTACTGTAATCAATTCTGCCCATTTATGTATGTGTGTGTGTTTTTACTGTATGTATGTATTTTTGTCCGCCAAGTATCGAGGTAACGGATGATTGGTCTATGGCGAAATTCCCTGGTACTTTAAATGTCCTGCTACTAATGACATCCGGTTATTATTTGATGACACTCGCTTATCCTACACAGAAATTTGCCCGCAACTAAAACCAAAATCTGCACGCAACGAACTTACTCCTTGGACAGAAACACACAGATAAGACAGAAAGGTATCAACAAACATACAAATACACACAGACACAAAGAAACAGACAACAATACAAACCGACAGATTGTAAACACACCCTATTCGTTGGGACGTTATTATTATTGTTATTATTATTGTTATTATTATTTCTTCAACGGTTTCATTTTTGTCTGTGGGGGGAGGGATGGGGTCGATTTTGATGTCGGGATGGGGTAGGCCGAAACTGCTGCCATAAATTTCCCGGTTTGGGACAGGATGATGGGGAGGCTCCTCATTCTTGTGACGCTAATTGAAAGCCTGTGGGCGAGCTGGGATGGGATGGGGCGGTGGGTGGGTGGGAGAGAGAGTGAGTGAGTGTGTGTGTGTGTGTGTGTGTGTGTGGGGGGGAGGGAGATAGAGAGAGAGAGAGTGTGTGTGTGTGAGAGAGTAAGTGAGTGAGGGAGAGGGAGAAAGTGTGTGTGTGTGAGTGTGAGAGTGAGTGAGTGAGTGAGAGAGAGATTAAATACTGTTTTGTAGTGTAGCCATTTTACATTTACTTGGGAGGAATACTAATCCCCTATTTAAGTTAATTTATTATGTGTGTATTATTATATATTTTACTGAGAGAGAGAGAGAGAGAGAGAGAGAGAGAGAGAGAGAGAGAGAGAGAGAGAGAGAGAAACTAAATGTACATATAAAGATAGAAGAATAGAATTGTAGGGAGAAGCTGTGAACAATTTATTGAAATTATGTGGACTAGCTGGGATGAGGTGGGACGGTGGAAGGTACAACTTACAATAATATTGTTCGCATCTCAGAAACCTTACGATCCATCTCAAATGGATACTCTACAAGTAAATCGAGTGTGTATAGTGTAGAAAACGCATTCTAAAATGTGCAAAATAATGTCTCTATTATGTGCTTAATCTGCTCTGCTGAATATGTATTTATAATTTATGAGAGAAGTTTACGTGTTATATCCGGTGATGTCTTTACGGGCAGATTTGTATCTCTGTTTTTAATTTATTAATGTATTTATACATTTATTATTTATAGTTTCCTTACAAGTTCTCCATCAAGCTTTAAAAAAATACCCCCCCCCCCCACATGGAGATTATTTTGTACATTTTTCGGTAGAAAAATTTCCCGGCCAAAGGCAGGTTCCTCTTAATTTACAGACTAGCTATCGCTCGCCAGGAACAAATTCGACACATAAATGGCATAAATGGTCTTGAAATCACCAAACCAATGGGACTAAACATTAGGGAGAAGGGAGTCCAGAAAAACCAAACGTCCCCTTAAGTTTCTTTTCGCCATAGGCTTCGATAAACCCAAGAATAAAAATAAATAAATAAATATATACATATACCTGGTATAATAAGACAACAAAACTAATCCAACCCACTGGCGGTATTTTCTAACACTAACGATTCACTAAATTAATACTAAAGCATATATACATTGATAGCATTTAAATAATATGAGCAATATCAGTTGACGGCCCATTCCACTGGCCGTAATAATAACAACTTGACTATCAACCATGTGTGACCTCTCTCTCTCTCTCTCTCTCTCTCTCTCTCTCTCTCTCTCTCTCTCTCTCTCTCTCTCTCTCTCTCTCTCTCTCTCTCTCTCTCTCTCTCTCTCTCTCTCTCTTCCAGATTTAACTGTAGTCGTGTACTTAACCTTTAACTATTTTGATGGTGTAATGGTTACAGTGTTCAACATATGTATGTGGTAACCCAGGTTCGAATCCCGGGAGGATCACATGCTTTTATTAATTTCATTGGGAGGTGTTTGGTGTTGGCAGTGAAATAAATACATTGTGTTATGCTTACTGTAATCTTATAGTATTGTTGTGCTTAAGGGGAGATGGGTCGTTTTTCTGGTCCCCCTTATCCCTCATGTTTAGCCCCATTATTTTCAGATTTAAAGGTGTTCGCCCCACTAGTTAGTCGATTGTTGTGCCATTTAGGTGTACATTTTTTGCTGGTGAGCGATAGCAAGCCTGCAATTTTGTAGGAATCGGCCTTAGGCCGTGGCCTTTTCTACCGAAAAAAACCCACATATTTATCTCAAAAAGGGGTCTTGGGGGTATTTCTTTAAGCTTGACGGAGGTCTAGGAAGGAAATTTTGATTTTGAATAAATAGATACATATTAATCTGCCCTATTAATCTGTTGTATTTTGCACGCACACTATGTTTCAAGTGTAGAATAAACTTTATGTTGCGCTTGACTGTACACAGGGCTCTTACAGTCACATTCTGTCATTATGCAAACATGGAGCTATGCACTGAATTATGTTTATTATTTATTATATTATAAATTGATTCAAATTTCCCCATACATTTCAGTCAAGGTATGCATGTATAATCTAAAGCATAGGAGGCACACAAATTATAATGAATGATCATACAATTATCCACTCGTATATATGGTAAAGAGATACCATATAGCTGTGTTATTATAACTAGGCATCATGATAGAAATGAAAGGATGAAAAACAGAAAACTGTATAAAGCGTATGTTAATGTATAATTTGTTTATATTGCATAATTAATACAAACAACTTGCATAAACAAAAGTAGCTCTGCATAGACTAATGTGTGCGAAAACTACATTTCTCAGAGGTAATTATTATATATTTTAACCCCATCAGTATTATGTCACATTTCATAATTACATTCTTATTACAACTAGACTGCTCGTCATTAACAAACACATGTTCTGAAAATGTATCTCGAATTTTGGCAATGTCTGTTGAACACTATATTTTGTACATACATATATCGTCCTAAAGAAGATCAGATATATTTCTATGTGCCCTGTTGAGATAAATTTCCTCCTTAAGCGGAAAATTTGTGTTTGTGGTGTAGATGGGCAGCAAGATAGTGGAATGTGGGTATGGAGGTCGATAATGAGGGGATAGGGAAGCACGTGCGGCCCGTTTAAACCAGGTATTCTCTAATTATCCCTATACTGAGGAGGTAAGGTAGTCTTTTATCACACCAAGAGAGTCAGTTCTTATGTATTAGGGCACCACTTAGCTTAATCTAGGGTGATGAGGTTGTGCACTTTATACGTTACTTAGCTACGTTGCTTATGCAGTTCAGGCATATCTCCGCTATTATTGAATATTGCATGTGTTGCTTGGCTTTTGAGCACTTCATCTGACACTCGGCTACTATTGTGCACTTAATGTTTTCGCTTGACTGGTGTGCATGTATGTCTTACTTGGGTACTATTCTACACTTTACAAGTCGCTTGGCTTGAATTGGAGTTAATAGTTAAGTGCACGTCATGTGTCACTGGTATTCTAGTTTAGGGTTCTGTTTGTTTTTGTATCTTTGGCAGTGGGTAGCACTGAACTGATAATGCTTACAGGTGATAAGGTAGTCTTTACTTCCTGGTAGCATCAGCAGTAGAAGAAATGGGTGCTGGAAGGGCATGCTCAAATGTGGGGGAGATGACGGTTGAGGTGCCTTTCTCAACTGGAAACTCCTGGGGGTGCACGGGGATCTCTGGGAGGACCTTGTAGATGTGGATGCTCCTATGTCTCCCACCTCAATAATTGTGAATGCTGGTATCCACTTTTGTGTAGTCATTATGTAGCTGTGAGGGTATGTGTGTGTGTGTTGGGGGGGGGGGGGGGATTTTGTAGGTGTGCCATGGTGCTCTTATTATCTATATGTTAAGCCTAAGCGCATATCATCTAGTAGGTATATACTCATATAAATGTACTGTATATCAAACCTAAGGTAGATAACATGGTGCTATATGATACGCCAAATGCTTCAGAGTTTGGCTTTAAAGGTTTTATTATTCAAATGGATGGGTAGTTACTATGACTGCTGAGTGTTAAGTACAAAGCACAAAGCGATTATGTAATAAAAGGCTATTTTCAAGACGAGGTATTTGCTGCAAACTTGTTACTCCTTTGTTTCTCCCAAAAGTAATGTCACCCACACTAGAACTGAGCCGCCAACACTTTGAAAATGGTTAGAAATATACTGAATTTCAGTTATTCTTTAAATTAGGTAATATTCGTAATTTTCGGCACAGCGCTGCGCCAATACACGTATATATTGAAATATTGGTTTGTAAATTGTTTGCTTTATTTAATGAACACTTAACCCAAGTCTTTCTGAATGGTGTGAGATGGGTTCCTTTGGTTCGGCCGAACATTCAACCTAACCTTTTCCAGACTTTATTAGGTTAGGTTATATTAGCATTACTGTAGTTGAACCAAATGCTTATAATCCATCTTCTGTACCAAACTTATGCCTTTTAACAGTATAAAATTGTACTCTAAATGTCTGGGTGACTATATCATTATTATAATTCAGGCAGGTAAAAATACAGTTTATAATTACCTACGTTCGATATTTAGATTAATTTGAAATAATTATGTAATTCATAAAAAAGTTATGGTTTTAGGTAACCTAATTTTTTTGGTGCCTGATAATATACTTAAAACCACACGATAAACATGTAAACCATATACCGGTATATTATTTTACGGTAGTAATACTGTACTACCCTACACCAATATACTGTATAGACCTATTATGCAGTACAG
>CM064487.1:23673170-23724108 GCA_032716605.1 Paralithodes platypus
CCATAGGTGAACAACCCCATGTGACCGTGATCTGGGTGGGTTTGGGACGTCGCTTTTATCATCTCATTCATTATGGTATTGTAACTTTACCCCCTTCTTTACCGGCGACGTCTTTTTAACTATATTCTGGCTACTAGGGGAGGTGTGGTGGAGTGGTCTTGCCACTTGCCTGGTAATCCAAAGGTCCCGGGTTCAAATCCCGATGTATCAATGGGAAGATATTATTGGGATGGAATTTGTGCTGTACCTAGTATCAGTGCATTACCACAAGCCCACCGAAACGTCAATAAAATACCCTCATTGTTCCCTGATTAAATAGCAGTGTATGAATATTCCCATATTCAAAATATGCTATAGGGGTGCAATGCCTGGTGAGTTATCTGCTCAACAGGTGGCGTTGTGTGTGTGTAAGTGTGAGAGTCCAAGTGTAGGGGGTGAGACGGTGAAGCACGGGAACGAGATGGCTTCAGAGATGGGGTCGTTTCGGGCCATGAGTGAGCACCGTGCCTCATGTGAAGGCAAGATGGCAGGTGCTCGTTGTACTCTACGTGCTTCACATGTCTCACTCCCTAGACTGGAACAAGACCTCACGGGCTTCACTGTTCATTGTAAAGCGGTGAATGTTAAGGCTCTCAGCCTATGCCCGAGAGGAAGTAAGTTGGAATATAGAGAAAAAAAAAAAAAAAAAAATTAGTCGATTTCATGCAGTTTAAAAAGGACCTCCAGCAATTAAAGGGGTTCGAACTATCTCGCTTAACCTTTTTTACTACCACAGATCCTTCCAAACTGCACAAAATCGTCTAAATATAGCTAGAACGAAATAGTAAAGACGTCGCCGGTACAGAAGGGGTTAATGTGGTAATTAGTGCTTATTATGTCCGTATTATATTTACCTCTGACGTCTTCATTAGGGTTTATATTGCTTCTATTATTAGTATTATTGTAATTACGCGAACATCATTAATGACCAATATCAGATTGTTTTTAGGTTTTATATCTTCACCTTTATATGTTTCCATCTCCATCTTATCTGTTTGTACCTCCACCATTCTTCCCTATCTCCATCATTTTCTCTATCTCCACCTCCACCATCCTTCCCTATCTTCTCCTTTTTCTCTACCTCCACCATCCTTCCCTATCTACACCTTTTTCTCCACCTCCACCAACCTACCCTATCTCAACCTTTTTCTCCACCCCTACCATCCTTCCCTATCTCCATCTTTAAACACCTCCACCATCCTTCCATATCTCCACCTTTTTCACTACCTCCACCATCTTTGTTCATCTCCACCTTTTTCTCCACCTCCATCTTTCCCTATCTCCACCTATTTTTCTTCCTCCACCATCCTTCCCCTATCTCCACCTTTCTATTTACCTCCACCATTCTTCCTATCTCCACCTTTTCCTCCACCTCCACCATCCTTCCCCAACTCCACCATCCTTCTCTATCTCCACCTTTATATACACCTCCACCATCCTTCCTTATCTCCATCTTTAACCCCACCTCCACTATCCTTCCCTATCACCACCTTTTTCTCTACCTCCACTGTTTTCTCCTCCTCCACCATCCTTCAGTATCTCCGCCTTTTGCTCCACCTCCACCATCCTTCCCTATCTCCTCCTCCCCTCCACCCCCCTTAGTCACCGTCTTCCACATCCACCCCTTTCTTTCTTTTCCTCCACCTTCCTCCTTCCCTCCTCCACTATCACCCACTTTCCTATTACCACATTCTCTCCTACTTCTTCCCCCCCCCCTTCTTTCCACCCTTATGTATACCTCCATCTTTACTACCCTACATCCATCCCACCACGTACCTCCCCTCAACCATTCTCCCTCCACTTTCTCTACCTCCACCACTCCATCCATACTTCCAACTATCCCTCCTCCATCCACCACTCACCCCCCCCCCCTCACCGCCCAAATCCTCAACCTCCACTACCACCCCCCACCCCATAGTTTTACCTATCTCACTCCACCCAGCAACCCCCCCCCCCCTCACCGTCAATATCCTCTACCTTCACTGCCCCTCCCCCCACCCTTACTTCCACCATCCTTCTCCATCCACCCACTACCTCCCCCCCCCCCTCACTCACCGCCCATTTCTTCTACCTCCATTATCCCCCCCCCCCCCCCCTCACCGCCCATTTCCTCTACCTACACTACCCCACCGCACCCACCCATACTTCCACCTATCCCTCTCCATCCACCACTACCCCCCCCTAACCCCTAACGGCCCATATCCTCTAACTCCACTACTCCAGCACACCCATACCGCCACATATCTCCCCCCCCCCCCCCTCACTCCCCAACTGGACCACCCACCCGCGCCGCTTCAGTAATTAACCTGTGGCTCGTTTATCGATAGTTAGGCCAGGGTGGTTATAGGAGGGTGATTAGCGGACGGGCACGTGGACGGCCCTAATACGGCTATTTCCTGTCGAGAGAGAGAGAGAGAGAGAGAGAGAGAGAGAGAGAGAGAGAGAGAGAGAGAGAGAGAGAGAGAGAGAGAGAGAGAGAGAGAGAGAGAGAGAGAGAGAGAGAGAGAAAGTACAAAGGAGTACAAAGGAGTACAAAGGAAATCAAGCAACAACAGATCTAGTGACCCTTCTAGGCTGCTTGTCCTCCAAAACACTGAGGATCAAGTGTCCAAACAGTGGTTTAGAGTGGGTAAGGGAACATTGGAAAGGGAACTACTGAACTGCCACTAACGTGGCAGGACTAGGAAGTTAGTAGGGGACATATGGGTTAGTAACTGAGGGGAGGATAAAATAAAGTTATTCATTTACAAACGCAGTCAGACGCGGGTTTGATGCGAGATATTTGTCTAGGCGGAATTTAAATGAATCAACGGTGCTGCAGTCTATAACGTCTCGGGGAAGCCCATTCCACAAGTTGACAACTCGATTGAAGAAGAAATTCTTAGATTCGTGTGAGTTAAAAGATTTACCAATAATTTTGCAACCGTTTCCCCGCGTGTAATTAGATTGGTCGATAGTGAAGTATTTACTACAGTTCATATTGTCGATGCCTTTGATGATTTGTGAACACTTGAATTAAGTCACCTCTTAATCTGCGCTGGGTTAAAGGAAATAGATTTAATTCTCTAAGACGCTCTTCGTATGGTTTGTTCTTTAGGCTAGGTATCATTTTGGTAACTCTACGTTGAACTCGTTCTAGCTTGTTTATGTCTTTTTGGTAATAAGGGCACCAGCATTGAACGCAGTATTCCAGAAGAGGGCGGACTAAGGAATTGTAAAGGGTTAGGATTACGTCTTTGGATTTATGCTCAAATGATCTGCCTATAAAGCCAATTATTTTGTTTGCCTTCTTAATAACTTCTGAACATTGTTAACCCGGTTTTAGGTTACTCGATATTGTTACTCCCAGATCGGTTTCTCTGTTTACATTCTTAAGCTGAGTGCCATTCATCGAATAGTTTGCTTTCTCATTTAGGTATCCGATATGTAGTACTTTACATTTATCCACATTGAAACTCATTTGCCAAATTTGGGCCCAATGTGACAATTTATCTAGATTGTGTTGCATATCGTCAACTTGATCTTTTGAGAGTACGCTATTTGCAATTTTTGTATCGTCAGCAAATTTTGAGATTGTACAGGTGAGACCCTCATCTATGGCGCATGGAATACAAGACGGTGTGTTGAAATGGATAGAAAATTGGCTCAGCAACAGAAAGCAAAGGGTAGTCATAAACGGTAAGGCATCTAAATGGACCAATGTAAGTAGCGGGGTACCCCAGGGATCGGTACTAGGACCAATTCTCTTTCTAATTTACATCAACGACATAGATGAGGGTCTCACCTGCACAATCTCCAAATTTGCTGACGATACAAAAATTGCAAATAAGCGTACTCTCAAAAGAACAAGGGTTGACGATATGCAACACAATCTAGATAAATTGTCATGTTGGGCCCAAATTTGGGCAAATGAGTTTCAATGCGGATAAATGTAAAGTACTACATGTCGGATACCTAAATGAGAAAGCAAACTATTTGATGAATGGCACTCAGCTTAAGAATGTAAACAGAGAAACGATCTGGGAGTAACAATATCGAGTAACCTAAAACCGATTCAACAATGTTCAGAAGTTGTTAAGAAGGCAAACAAAATAATTGGCTTTATAGGCAGGTCATTTGAGCATAAATCCAAAGACGTTATCCTAACCCTTTACAATTCCTTAGTCCGCCCTCTTCTGGAATACTGCGTTCAATCCTGGTGCCCTTATTACCAAAAAGATATAAACAAGCTAGAACGAGTTCAACGTAGAGTTACCAAAATGATACCTAGCCTAAAGAACAAACCATACGAAGAGCGTCTTAGAGAATTAAATCTCTTTCCTTTAGCACCACGCAGATTAAGAGGCCGACTTAATTCAAGTGTTCAAAATCATCAAAGGCATCGACAATATGAACTGTAGTAAGTACTTCACTATCGACCAATCTAATTACACGCGGGGAAACGGTTGCAAACTTATTGGTAAATCTTTTAACTCGCACGAATCTAAGAATTTCTTCTTCAATCGAGTTGTCAACTTGTGGAATGGGCTTCCCCGAGACGTTATAGACTGCAGCACCGTTGATTCATTTAAATTCCGCCTCCCGCGACTGACTGCGTTTGTAAATGAATAACTTTATCCTCCCCTCAGTTACTAACCCATATGTCCCCTACTAAATTCCTAGTCCTGCCACGTTAGTGGCAGGGCAGTAGTTCCCTTTCCAATGTTCCCTTACCCACTCTAAACCACTGTTTGGCCACTTGATCCTCAGTGTTTTGGAGGACAAGCAACCTAGAAGGGTCACTAGATCTGTTGTTGCTTGATTTCCTTTGTACTCCTTTGTATGTCGTTGATGTAAATTAGAAAGAGAATTGGTCCTAGTACCGATCCCTGGGGTACCCCGCTACTTACATTGGTCCATTTAGATGCCTTACCGTTTATGACTACTCTTTGCTTTCTGTCGCTGAGCCAATTTTCTATCTATTTCAACACACCGTCTTGTATTCCATGCGCTTTTAGTTTTAGCAGTAAACGTTTGTGGGGAACTTTGTCAAAGGCCTTTTGAAAATCAAGGTATATAATATCTACAGCTTTACTCTCATCGTAGAGGTTGAGGATATCGTGGAAGAAGTCTAAGAGGTTTGTTAAACAGGAACGTTTTTTACGAAAGAAAGAGAGAGAGAGAGAGAGAGAGAGAGAGAGAGAGAGAGAGAGAGAGAGAGAGAGAGAGAACATTAGCATAGATACGTATTATCCACAAACCCTGTAGTCCTTACGAGTTAATCTGCTCTACATAACTAACTAACTAACTTACGAGATAATCTGGACTCCTTTTGTTATTCAATAGCCACTACTAAATAATTATACTATCATGCTAATATAATAGAGCAGAAGACTATATACAGTTACCGTTTGTCTCAGGTCACGATACACGCTCCTGCATTTGTTTTTCTTTAATTATAAAAAAATATATATACTACTGTCCTCCTCAATATCGTTAATGAAATACAAAATAGTATCGTATTTTTACAATGAACTTTCGTCACACTTCAGATTTAAGTTAGGACAAAGGCAAATATTCGTCTACAAATTCAAACAGAAAATACTACTGACAACAACTATTATAGGACCAAGGAGAATATTTCCCACACGTTTTTCATAGCATTTCATAAATTATGATTATATACTAATCTAATCTTTCCAAAATGAAATGCATGTCTCAATATATGAAATATACTGTATGTCTATGTATTCCCTTCCCCTGCCATCCTTAGAAAATTATTTCATGATATGATTCACCTTACAATAGATGAAACTATTCATTGTTACACCGAGAACAATGTAATTCTACTGCCAATAAATTTAATTCCCTTTTCATATGCAATATTGATTATTTTCATGTTTTCACCCTATTTGGCCCGAGGGGATCTCCCCTGTTTCGAGCCATTAGTTTGGATATTCTAAGACGTTTCACTCCATTAGTTTGGCGATAATAAAACGCATCTCCCGATTCAGATGTCATTTTTTTTTCTGGGTGATCTATAGCGACCCTGTAAGTTAAATGGAATTGACCTTCGACCATGACATTTTTCTATGGAATAATATACAAATTTAGCTTGAATGCTCACCCATGGGTGAGCATTTTTGTAGTTTGAAGGAAGTCTGGGAAGGTACTGTATATAGAAGAAGGTAGAACTAGGGGACAAACTTAAGTACGGTACTCGAAAATGGCAAAAGCAAGCAAAATCTTCAATAATAATTAATTGATCAAAATATCATAATAACCCATATGAGATCGGATCAAATAGTGTTAAGCTATCAATAAATATATTTTGTTGAGTGATTTTTTTTTTTTTTTTTACTCACACACTAGCCTATATATTTTAAGTGTGTTAGAATAATTGAGTTTTGTTATTTTACCTCTAGCTTTTCAAATATTTATATAGAACTAACAAGAGCTATCTTAGAGTAAGGTAGAATTAACAAGATATGAATAGAGTTGACTTGGTCGGAAACATATCCAGGGGAGACAACCTTGTAAGAATCCGGGTGGATGTGACTCGGCCTTGGTTGGCAACTCGTATAGGTGAGTATGTCTTATACAAAACCTTATTGCTCACCTAAGGGTGAAGTAGGTTAGTGGATGGACTAGCCACCCACTACTGTTGAAAAATTCGTGCTAAAAATACATAGAGGGCCCCAAGTTGAGTGGTCAATACTGTAAGTCCTTGAATAAACTGGCACGGGTTGTCCTTTTCACGGGGGACAGATCTGTTTACGGGGCGTTTTGTGTATGACCACCATCATAAAGGGGATTACAGCTTCCGGCAATAGTATGATAGATAGAAAGAGGTATTGAGCGAGATAGAGCTAACAAGAGGTAATTAGAGCCAAGTAGAGCTAACAGGAGGTATATAGAGTAAGGCAGAACTAACAAGACGTAATTAGAGTAAGGTTGAACTAACATGAATTATATAGAACAAGGTAAAACTAACAGAGATGCACAGATTAAGGCAGAACTAAAATTAAATATATGGAGACATAGCAATAGGTAGGGCTAACAAAAGACATTGAGCAAGGTAGAATGTAATTAACAAAAGGTATATAAAACAAAGTAGAGCTAGAGGTATAAAACAAGATAGAACTATCAAGAGGTAAAATAGAGGAATGTATAGCAATCAACTAGAGGTATTTAGAACAAAGTAGAGATAGAGATATAGAACAAGGTAGAATTATCAAGAGGTATAACAGAGGAATGTATAGCAATTGATCAGATGTGTATAGAGCAATGTATAACTAGAGGTATAGAAGAAAGTAGAACTATCCAGAGGTATAACAGATGAATATATAGCAATTTAAAAGAGGTATGCAGTCAAAGCTAGAGGTATAGAAGAAGGTATAAGAATCAAGAGGTATAACAGAGGAAGGTATAGGGAGGGCCATAGTCTACCTGACCAGAACACAGGTAGCCACTTTACTGGTGCTGACCGTGTACCAGCTGGTGTCATGTGTGTGTGTGTGTGTGTGTGTGTGTGTGTGTGTGTGTGTGTGTGTGTGTGTGTGTGTGTGTGTGTGTGTGTGTGTGTGTGTGAGAGAGAGAGATATGTTATTGATATAAATATATTAATGGTGATTTTAATAGCTTATCAGTACTAATTAACAGTATAGAAAATATCTAGCCACACATACGCTAAATGTATTGAAATATTTGAGAGAGACAGGATAAGAGAGAGAGGGAGAATACGCATACTTTATGTGGTACTGAATAAGTAAGTAAAAAAAAGGAGTAGGAGATCTAAGTTAAAATCTAAAATTACTTATGAATCCAATCAATCCAATTCCCTACTATTTTTATATTCCAGCAATTCCATATGAAAATACATACAGTGACGGTTTTGTGGCATAAGAAAATCAAATAATATATTTATATGTTCATTAAGATTGTATTGTTTCTCTTGTTTTATTAATATAATGTGTAGCTACATATTAGTTATATATTAGTTATTATCTTATGCAAATATTTCACTTGGCAGTATTCTGAAGAATTTAATGTATTGGGTCTTATATAAAATTAATGCTTTGCACAAAATCCGTCACGCATAACATATCATGTATTTGTTATTTACAAATTCTAATTAATATTTAACTAATTAGTATTAATATTTGCTTCGTTTTCTACTACTGTTCATCAGCCCACACACACACACGCACATATATATATATATATATATATATATATATATTAATATTATTAATAATTTTAATATTTGTTTACAAAATGAAAAGCTGCTGCTGCTTAAGAGTGTTAGTGCTTTATAACTATATAGATAACCTACATGTGTTTTTAGTTTGATAGTGTACTGAACATTTAGAAAAGGCTGCTAATTTAGTAATGATAGACTTGATAGTATTTACCGCTTACTTACTTACCTGTAATCCCACCTGCCTTCTTGTCACCCTACCTACCTTAATGTCACCCTACCTACCTTTTTGTCACCCTACCTACCTTTTTGTCACCCTACCTACCTTTCTGTCACCCTACCTACCTTTATGTCACCCTACCTACCTTTTTGTCACCCTACCTACCTTTCTGTCACCCTACCTACCTTTCTGTCACTCTACCTACCTTTTTTTCACCCTACATACCTTTCTGTCACCCTACCTACCTTTATGTCACCCTACCTACTTTTCTGTCAATCCTACCTACATTTTTGCCAATCCTACCTACCTTTATGTCATCCTACCTACCTTGCTGTCACCCTACCTACCTTTCTGTCACCCTACCTACCTTTCTGTCACCCGACCTACCTTTCTGTCACCCTACCTACCTTTCTGCCGCCCTACCTACCTTAATGTCACCCTACCTACCTCTCTGTCACCCTACCTACCTCTCTGTCACCCTACCTACCTTTATGTCACCCTACCTACCTTTTTGTCACTCTACCTACCTTTCTATCTCCCTACCTACCTTTCTGTCACCCTACCTACCTTTATATCACCCTACCTACCTTTATGTTATTTAATTGACCCACCCGTCGTCTAACCACATTTGACCTATAAAAAATAAAATAAAAAAAAAAATATAAAAAATATATAGCTGCGTACTACAAAATCTACATTTCTACCTACTTACTTTCCTAATTACCCACCGCTCAATCACCTACTTACCTATCACACAATCTACCTACCTACTCTCCTTCCTTCCTACCTGCCTACCTTTATTAGTCCCTACCTACCCATTTACCTATGTACCTACCTAGCTATCTACCAATCATGATTACCTTTTTATCTACTCACATTCTTACCAACTATCATATATATTTATCTACCTACCTACCTATTTGTCTTCCTACCTACCTACCTACCTACCTACCTACCTACCTACCTACCTACCTACCTACCTACCTACCTACCTACCTACCTACCAACCAGCCTTACGACCCGACCAATCTCTTTGAACGTCACACGATGTCAAGTGTGGTCAGTGGTCTTTTTTTTCCCTCTCTCTCCCCTCTTTTATGTCCCTGTGTTGCAAAGGTTCTGGGTCCCATACCTCTCACCCTCTAACCCTAACTCCCCCCTCCTACCCATACCCCCTGCCCTTAACTCCCTACGCCTGCCCCCTACCTCCCCACTCCCTCTCCTCCCCCCCTGCCCTTAGCTCCCCATACCTCTCTGCCAATAACCTAGACCATTACACCTTCCATTTACATTCTTCCCCTTTTTCGCAACCCTTTCCCTACCTTCTACAACCCTCCCTGGTCTTCTCCCCTTCCCTTGCCATGTACAACCATCCCCTTGCCTTCCCCTTGTCTTATATATCTCTCCCCTACATTTGCATCTTCCTCTACCCTCTACACCCTTCCCCTACCCTCTGCACCCTTCCCTTACTCTCTACACCCTTCCCCTACCCTCTGCACCCTTCCCTTACTCTCTACACCCTTCCCCTACTCTCTACAGTTCTCTAACCCCTTCCCCTATACCCTCCCCACTTCCCCTACCCTCTACACCTTCCCCACTTCCCCTACCTAATCTTCCTAATCCTTCCTAATCCTGCCACGGACATTAGTTCCAGGGCAGTGGTTCCCTTTCCAATGTTCCCTTACCCACTCTAAACCACTGTTTGGACACTTGATCCTCAGTGTTTTGGAGGACAAGCAACCTAGAAGGGTCACTAGACCTGTTGTTGCTTGATTTCCTTTGTACTCCTTTGTACCTTCTACACCCTCCCCACTTCCCCTACCCTCTACACCCTCCCCACTTCCCCTACCCTCTACACCCTCCCCACTTCCCCTACCCTCTACACCCTCCCCACTTCCCCTACCCTCTACACCCTCCCCACTTCCCCTACCTTCTACACCCTCCCCACTTCCTCTACCCTCTACACTCTCCCCACTTCCCCTACCCTCTACACCCTCCCCACTTCCCCTACCCTCTACACCCTCCCCACTTCCCCTACCCTCTACACACTCTCTCCTTCCCCTACCTCCTCCGTTGCCCCTACCCTCTCCCGTCGTCTACACTTTCACTTCCCTGTTTCTCCCCTCACCTATCTTATCATCTTTTGTTTTATGTGGATGCGGGAGACATAAGGCAAAACTGCCTGTAACGAGTGCCTCCCCCAGAGTTGAAAGAGTGACACGGCCAAAATCAAGGAATATATATATATATATATATATATACTGTATATATATATATATATATATATATATATACCGTATATATATATACTGTATATATGTATATATATATGTATATAGTTATAGTAATATATATATATATTATATATTATCAATATATATATAAATATATTATAGATGGATGGATGGATAGATAGATAGATAGATGTATATATATGCATATATTATCTTTCTTTTTGTATACACAACTTGTGCAACCTACAGTATATTCGAAATCGCTACGATGGATAGCATTAAGCATTGACAACTATGACATTCTTTATTTGATCAACCGTATAAGAAGGGAATATATATAATGTATATATTGCAAAGAGATTTTGACACAATGTCCACTAAAAATCAAGTTATAGGATTATAATCGTAGAAGATTGTGTGTGGAGAGAGAGAGAGGGAGAGAGAGAGAGAGAGAGAGAGAGGGAGAGGGGGGGGGGGAGAGGTAGGGGAGGGGGAGAGGCATGATAGAAGAGGGAGTAACTTTCTGGTGTCGTATTTTTGCTGGATTTTCGGGGTGTCCGTAAAGTTCAAGCCGAGGTGTTGAAGGCTATTGGCGACCGGCCCCGTAGCCAATCACCGGCCACAAGAATGTTGTTTGGGGGGGGGGGGGGGGGGAACAGCCCTTTCGCCTTCAAGTTTAGTCGTGCACTCGTCCTATCGTCCGTAAAATGTTTCGCCTACAATGATTTCGTCCGTATTCTGAGCCGATTTTGACCTCACCTAACCGTACCTCGCCTAAACTATATTGTCTATTTATTTTCAGTTGACGGTAAATTGCAAAGTTCCCATCAAGATTTCTCAGTTATTTTGTAGATTTGGCAGTTATTTATGGCGCTAACTATATAAACTTAGTATTCAAATAATGCAGAAATTTAGTAGTTTCATATGTTTCCATTAAATATCGAACAATTAGCTGCTAAGGGATTCAATTTATCGTCAGCTGAAAAGAAACATATTTTAGTGTACCCCAATCTAGCCAATAACTTAACTAAACCCAAATTTTTTTTTTTTTTTTTTTTTTTATTGTTAGGACATGAGCGGAAACTGTCGTGCTTTTACAATAATAACAGTTTGGGTTTAGTTCTCCCATCCAGTGTTCACGACTGCTTCACTCAGCACGTAACTAAACCTAAATCCCCATCATCTAACCTAGGCTAATCTACCCTCATTTAATCTCACTAAAGCAAACCTAATCCATACAGTAAACTTTACCTATAGCCAAACCTAACCAAGCTAAATATAGCTTAACCATTCCTATCGTAATATATATCCTAAGCTATGTTAATTAACCTAATGTAACTAAACTTGGTGTAAACTAAACAGCCTGTATTATGACCGACTACATTTAACCTTAAGGGGAGGTATTTAGTTTGTTCCATAGACCTCCATCAAACTTAAATTACACCCTCTTGAGTCCCTTTCAAGATAAATTTGTACATTTTTCGGTAGAAAAATGTCCCGGCCGAAGGCCGGTTCCTCTTAAATTACAGGCTCGCTATCGCTCGCCAGGATAAAATCGACATCTGAATTGCACAAAAGGTCTTTACTATGGGGTGAAAAAAGTTCTTAAAATCGCTAAACTAATGGGGCAAACGTTTTATAATATCAAAAGCAATGGGGCTAAACATGAGGGAGAGAGGGGTCAAGAAAAAAATCCCTCAATTACCCTAACCTAGCTTAAGGGAGATTGGTTCACTTTTTGGTCTATTTTGTCATTTATTTATTATTTTCTGGTTTCCTCCCTAGACCTCCATCAAACTTTAAACAAAAACATTAGATCCCCCTTCTAGATTAACCTGTACATTTTTCGCTAGAAAAATTACAGGCTCATTATCGTTCGCCAGGAAAAATTGACACCTAAATAGCACGAAAGGTCTTAATATTAACAAAGAAATGGGGGTGGACCACGATTTAAATGAACAAAAAAAAAAACACAAAAAAATGGGGGCAACATATTTTTTTTTTTTTAAAAACATGGGGGAGAAGGGTGTCTAGAAAACCGGCCCATCTCCCCTTAAAGTAAATCAAGGTGTGCACAAAGCAATCGTACTTTGGGAAATTTACGGAAATTCTTAGAAGCGAAATAACCGAAAATGTGGTTGAAGTCCTGGCAGGCCGAGGGGTTGGAAAGTAGGTGGAAGGGTGGGCTGATGAGTGGGTTGGTGGATGAGTTGATAGCTTGACTTTCTCCCCGGTGGATGACTGTATGAGTGGATGGATTCTGGGGTGGATTGATGAATGGATGGTTAAATGGAAATGGTAGGTTGACTATATCTGAGTGGGTGAATGGATGAGTGGATATTATCTGAAGTAGGTTGGTGGTTCAGTGGATGTAATTTTCTTGTAGAAGAATGATCAAGAAGTTGTCGAGGTAATAGAGGAGGTTTTTGTAGATGGTTGGTGAGTAAAATTAAGATTGTGGTTGAGGTTGAAAATTGTTGATTAAGTGTAAATTTATTAATATATTATTCGATTATCATAATATTTTACATATATTTCCAGGTGCCGACATGGGAGGAGCACTTGTGAGGATGGACGAACAATTGCAAGGTAAGTCAATTACAGAAACAAAAATAGAGACGGAGTGTGTGTGTGGGTGTGTGTGGGTGTGTGTGTGTGTGTGTGTGGGTGTCTGTCTGTGTGTGTGTATGTGTGTGTCTGTGTTACATAAATACACAGACCACACAGCCTTTGCGGTCCTTACTAGTCAGTCCGACCTTAAATCTAAAATAGTAGATGATGATTAAGACAAAGAGAGAGAGAGAGAGAGAGAGAGAGAGAGGGGGAGAAGAGAGAGAGTAGAGGGGGAGAGAGGAGAGAGAGAGAGAGAGAGTACAAGGAGTACAAATGAGAGTACAAAGGAAATCAAGCAACAACAGGTCTAGTGACCCTTCTAGGCTGCTTGTCCTCCAAAACACTGAGGATCAAGTGTCCAAACAGTGGTTTAGATTGGGTAAGGGAACATTGGAAAGGGAACTACTGCCCTGCCACTAACGTGGCAGGACTAGGAAGTTAGTAGGGGACATATGGGTTAGTAACTGAGGGGAGGATAAATAAAGTTATTCATTTACAAACGCAGTCAGACGCGGGTTTGATGCGAGATATTTGTCTAGGCGGAATTTAAATGAATCAACGGTGATGCAGTCTATAACGTCTCGGGGAAGCCCATTCCACAAGTTGACAACTCGATTGAAGAAGAAATTCTTAGATTCGTGTGAGTTAAAAGATTTACCAATAATTTTGCAACCGTTTCCCCGCGTGTAATTAGATTGGTCGATAGTGAAGTACTTACTACAGTTCATATTGTCGATGCCTTTGATGATTTTGAACACTTGAATTAAGTCACCTCTTAATCTGCGCTGGGTTAAAGGAAATAGATTTAATTCTCTAAGACGCTCTTCGTATGGTTTGTTCTTTAGGCTAGGTATCATTTTGGTAACTCTACGTTGAACTCGTTCTAGCTTGTTTATGTCTTTTTGGTAATAAGGGCACCAGCATTGAACGCAGTATTCCAGAAGAGGGGCGGACTAAGGAATTGTAAAGGGTTAGGATTACGTCTTTGGATTTATGCTCAAATGATCTGCCTATAAAGCCAATTATTTTGTTTGCCTTCTTAACAACTTCTGAACATTGTTGACTCGGTTTTAGGTTACTCGATATTGTTACTCCCAGATCGGTTTCTCTGTTTACATTCTTAAGCTGAGTGCCATTCATCGAATAGTTTGCTTTCTCATTTAGGTATCCGATATGTAGTACTTTACATTTATCCGCATTGAAACTCATTTGCCAAATTTGGGCCCCATGTGACAATTTATCTAGATTGTGTTGCATATCGTCAACTTGATCTTTTGAGAGTACGCTATTTGCAATTTTTGTATCGTCAGCAAATTTTGAGATTGTACAGGTGAGACCCTCATCTATGTCGTTGATTATAAATTAGAAAGAGAATTGGTCCTAGTACCGATCCCTGGGGTACCCCGCTACTTACTTGGTCCATTTAGATGCCTTACCGTTTATGACTACTCTTTGCTTTCTGTCGCTGAGCCAATTTTCTATCCATTTCAACACACCGTCTTGTATTCCATGCGCTTTTAGTTTTTAGCAGTAATCGTTTGTGGGGAACTTTGTCAAAGGCCTTTTGAAAATCTACAGCTTTACTCTCATCGTAGAGGTTGAGGATATCGTGGAAGAAGTCCAGAGGTTTGTTAAACAGGAAACGTTTTTTACGAAAGCCGTGTTGAGTATCTTTAAGTATATTATTTTCCTCTAAGTGATTTACGAGTCTGTCTCTTATGACCGTTTCTAGCATTTTACATACAACTGAGGTTAAGCTAATTGGACGATAGTTACTGGGTAGGGATTTGCGGCCTTTTTAATATCGGTGTTACGTTGGCTATCTTCCACTGATCAGGCATAGTTCCAGACTGCAAGGATTTATTGAATAGTAATGTCAGTGGTTTGGAGAGCTCATCCTTAGCTTCCTTTAGAACTCTAGGCGAGATTGTATCAGGTCCAGGCGTCATATTTATCTTGCGTTCATCTAAACAATGCAACACTTCTCTCTCTGTAAACGGTGATATTGCTTAGAACATCTGAATTATCAATCTGAATCGGCGATGGTGTAGTGATATCACTGAGGTCTTCTGTTGTAAAAACTGATGCAAAGAAGGTATTGAGGGCATTACTCATTTGTACTTCGTCTTTGGTGTATTCTCCATTTTCATCGACTAACGGTCCAACAGTTGAAGTAACTACTTTTTTCTTTCTGATATAACTAAAGAATTCTTTCGGGTTTGTTTTACTTTGATTCGCAATATGTAACTCTAGGGTCTTTTTACTTTGCTTAATTAACTTTTTGGCTTTGCGTCGTAGCTCTACAAATTTCACCCGTTCTTCGTCATTTTGTGAGGATTTTAATCTATCATTAGCAAATTTTTTAGCAAGCAGGCAGTTTGAAATATCTTTATTCCACCATTTGGGCTTATTATTATGGCCTGGACGCCGTATTTTCGATGGTATGCAGTCTTGCACTGCTTTTAGGTAAGTGGTTTCGAATAACTTCCAAGATGTATTTATGTCGTTATTGTTAATTAAAAAGCTCCAGTCAGTTTCTTTAAACATAGCTCTAAGTTATGAAAGTTTGCTTTCTTGAAATTAGGGACTTTTTCGATGCTACTCTTTGGTTCGTTACTAGTAAAGTTTAAAGTGAAAGTTATCGTACGATGGTCGCTGTTACTGAATTCATCACCAACATTCAAATTCTCTATTAATTCTTCTTTTGTTGCAAGTACAATGTCAAGAACGTTATTACCACGGGTCGGTGTTCGAACAAATTGATAAAGCGAACTCTGCAAGTTCGTATACAAGTCATGTCCGGAGTGTGAAGTAAGAGTATCGCCCTACTTGGTCACAGGTAAATTAAAGTCGCCAAAAAATACGGTATCTTGTGAGTTACTTACATCTGCAATTTGTTCATAAATTTCTCGGTCAGTTTGCACTGATTGAGCTGGAGGTCTGTATATTAATGCAAGTATTATTTTTGTACCTTTATTATTCTTTATTAGCACAAAAGATGTGTGGACGTTAACAATTTGAGGTTTTGACAGGAGGGTCGGGTTAAGATTTCTTTGATATAAAATAAAAAGAGAGAGAGAGAGAGAGAGAGAGAGAGAGAGAGAGAGAGAGAGAGAGAGAGAGAGAGAGAGAGAGGCCATGCCATGCCATGCCATGCCATGACATGATACAGGTGTTTTCCCAAGCTCCTATTGTCGTTGTTATTTGCTTCCCAAGCCTCCTTCCCATTCTGTCCCTCCCTCTTCCCCCTCCTTCCCCTTTTGCCTTCGTTATTCATCTCCTCCTTCATTTATTTCCTTCCCTCCCCTCTTCCACATTCTCCCCCCCCCCCCCCCTGCCGTTTTCTTGCTGCCTCTCGTCCCCCAAATATGCAGTATATACAGTACAGCATATACTGTATATATATATATATATATATATATAATGGATTACATAAAATTATAATAAAGGTTGTTAGCTGCCTGGGACACAATTATTATGGATAAATGTACATGGGAATGGTGGTGGGAGGGAGGTACAATGGTGGCAAGAAAGGGTGTGGGAGACATGGAGGGTGGTATATGGTGGGAGGAAATATAAGGGGGGGGGGGTATCGACGAGAGGCAGGTATAGGGGGGGGGAGAAGAATGTGGAAGAGGGGAGGGAAGGAATGGGGGAGGGAGAGACGGAGGGGGGGAAAGGGGAAGAATGGAAAGGACACAAATGAGGAAGGAAGAAAACATGAACAAAGAAAGAGAGGAAGAGTGGGAATGAGAAAGAGAGGAATAAATGAAGTAAGAGATGCAGGAAGAACGAAAAAGGGGAAGGAAGGGGAAGAGGGAGGGATGGGGAAGGCATAAATATATACCTTATATATATATTGCTGTCTATGTAGTGGAAAGGCACATACCTGGATAAAGTAGCCTGGAGGCGTGTCTGCCATCCTTTAGCGGGAGTTTCCCAAGAGATGATGACGGATTATTAATTATATACAAATTGCTGTGTCTTATGTTTATGTTCATATGTGTTATTTTGTTGTGTAGTTATTCTTATCCAGGCTACTTTTTTACTGCGTATCTATCACCTTATATATACTATGCATATATGTTGAAATGGTATATATCTTGCATTCTTCTATAACTTTAATATATCCTGTATAATAACTAATTACATGTTAACAAATATTTAAAATAATACATCACTGGGTTTATTGATGTCACTGAAATATGCTTTACTGGATCTTATAAGGTACCCAAGAACCTTACTACCGACCACAAGTCAGAGAACCTTACTACCGACCACAAGTCAGATAACCTTACTACCGACCACAAGTCAGAGAACCTTACTACCGACCACAAGTCAGAGAACCTTACTACCGACCACAAGTCAGAGAAATTACCGATTTTCTTTGCTCAATTCTATAGCTTTTCGTCGTCTCCATATCAACACACACACACACACAAACACACACACACACACACACACACACACACACACACACACACACACACACACATACACATATTTATATATATATATATATACAGTATATAATTATACACCCTTGACTATGGTTATGTAAGGTATATTTCACTGGGGTACATCCAGGTATTAGTGGAGGTCATTGAAGGATCTAATATAGAATTGTTTTGGGCAGGATGGAGTGCGGGTGATTGAGGAAAGGATAAGGACAAAATAATAACAAAACCTAACACAGCACATATAAAGATGACAAAAGCCACTGGGATCCATCGAGGTCATAACAATTCCTTACCTTCAGATAGCGTATTAGGGATGGACACTTTATTGCAGTGTTAAATGAGCGACTATTTTCGGCTGATTTCCTCGGGGTAGGCTTAATCTGAGTATGGTAGTTAATACTCTAGTAATATTAACTTCGCTTTAAAAAGAATAACATATATATATGTTAATTATATTTGTTGCATATTCGGGAGAATGTGTGACAAGAAAATAGGAGTGTGTGTGTAATGTGTTTGGGAGACATGATCAAAAGCAAAATACGAGTATATACAGTATACTGTATATATATATATATATATATATATATATATATATATATATATATATATATATATATATAGAGAGAGAGAGAGAGAGAGAGGGAGAGAGAGAGAGAATAAAGAGAGGGGGAGTGCTGTAGCATTCCAGGGTGTGAAAGAATGGAATATAGGAGAGGGAGGGAGGGGCGGGTGCCTTTGGAGGGCTACTGATTTCAGACACACACACACTCTCTCTCTCTCTCTCTAATATATATCCTGCCACGGTCATTAGTTCCAGGGCAGTAGTTCCCTTTCCAATGTTCCCTTACCCACTCTAAACCACTGTTTGGACAATATGATCCTCAGTGTTTTGGAGGACAAGCAGCCTAGAAGGGTCACCAGACCTGTTGTTGCTTGATTTCCTTTGTACTCCTTTGTACTCTCTCTCTCTCTCTCTCTCTCTCTCTCTCTCTCTCTCTCTCTCTCTCTCTCTCTCTCTCTCTCTCTCTCTCTCTTCGTCTCACCCCCCCCCCCACTTCATTTGAATTTTCTCTTTTCCTCCTCCTTTCTCTAGTTCCTCATATTTTTCATTTCCACTTAAAGTTCTCGTCTCCTCTATTTCTCTCGTCTCTCTCTCTGTGTCTGCTCTATGTTCTTCAATCCTCTCTTCTCTTCTCTTCCTCCCCTCTCCCCCTTTACCCGTGGCACCTGCTCCTGCCATATTCCATGTTCGTTCCCACCTTTCCCCTGCCTTCCCTCCTTTACACCTGTTGCCCCCACACAATACTCGTGGGAGGGAAGAGGGAGGGTGGGAAGGGTAGGTACAGGGTAAAGGGGGTGGGGGGGAAGGAAATGAAGAGGGAGGGAAGGAAGGGTATGCAGAAGGGAGGGGAGAGGGAGAATAGGGTCTATGTCCCGGCCAAAGGCCGGTTCCTTCTAAAATTACAATCGACATCTAAATTGCACGAACGGTCTTCATATTGACAGCAAAAATGAGGCGAACGTCTTAAAATATCAAAACTAATATGCTAAACATGAGGGAGAAGGGGGTGCAGAAAGAGCGTCTACCTCCCCCGTAAAATAGGGAGATATACTGCACCCCATTCATCACGCCAGGACTCAGCATGCTATACAGTATATCTTGCAGAAGGGACCGTTCATTATAATTATAATTATATAACGTTGAACAATTTCGTGTTTATGCTCTGTTAATGCATGCTAGCTGTCATAATTTATTTCATTAATAAATTCGTATAATTTTATTTTAATTAGTTATAAGTTTCACCGTACTTTGTGTTAAATGAGTAGGTAAGGTAAGGTAATAAAAGGTAAGGTGTGGCAACTACTGTATATATATATATATTTTTTTTTTTTTTTTTTTTTTTTTCTTCCTAGCTAATGGTATATCATCATGTCGTATCTTGATTGATCAGCTATTACCATGATTTTGGAGCGAAATGTGTTAATAAATATGACAACTTGGCATTAATATGGTTCACTGACATGGTAGTTTCCTATTATTCAATTGTGTACTTATAAATCAGTTGCTAAGGGAATATTTATGCCAGGTGAAAAGAGAATATTCTATGATAGGCGAGGTTCTATCACATTAGCTATGCTATTTAATATGGTAGTTTGGATGACTATAGTAAATTAATTTCGTCTTTCTGTCTTATGCAATCATGTTCTGCATTGAAGTTTAAGTGTAGTCATGCTTTGTCAGTGTGCTAATGTCATGTTTTATAATAGAGAGTTAATCTAGGTTGATGTATGTATGACCCGACTCTTGGAATGTGAGCACAACACAATGCCTGTTTCGTGGCGTTACAAAATGGCCCAAAATCTCTCATGCCTACTCTGGGAAAGTTGAAAAAAGGCCAGATGAAGTGAAAGATGTGAAACTTGAAAGTGATGAAGAAAAAAAATAAGATAGAAATAGAGAATACACTGTAAAATCTGGCAATCGAGGATAATTAAGAACATACGGTACTGAAAATATTAACAGCTGTAGTATCTAACTTTGTAGTTATAAGCAAGAAGATATTTACATTATGATGAAATCTTATATATTGTATTATAAATATTTATTGGTTTACATTATACGAATTACGGACTTGGACAATTACGTCACTAGTGTATGTAAATATGATGACATAGTCCATGGAACTGCAAATTGGCTGAAAGTCGGCTTACAGCCAATCGAGTGATATTGTCATATTGAGTGTTTGAATAATTTGCATACGTATCAGATAATGGATAGCTTGATCACTTAGCATATTAAACAAGCGATGTAAACTGATAGGTTAAGGGGACAGTGGCTATTTTTGGGAGGTCTATTTATATATACAGTATATTCTTTTATTTTTTAGTTTCCTCCCTAAACCTCCATCAAACTTAAACAAAATCCATAAGATCGCCCTTCGAGATAACGTCTTAAAATCTCAACACTAATTGGGCTAAGCATGAGAGAGAAGGGGGTCTAATGGAGTGATTGAGAGAGGAGCTGATTGAGGTGAGAATGAGGACAGGCCAACAAAAAACTTGAGGTGGGAAGGTTTGGCTGGTGGAAGGGGAGGGTCGTAGGGAACAAAGTGATTGGCATGGCGGTGGACCCTATCTTTTTATAGTATGTGACGAGGAACTGACTTGAGAGGGGTGTTGACGAAGTGACGGCTGACGACAAGACAAAGGAGGAAGGCTGGGAGAGGAGGGGATGGGGGAGGAAGAGGGGCGAAAGGGGATGGGAGGAAGAAAGAGGAGCTGGGAGAGGGAGGGGATGAGGTAGGAAGGAAGAGGAAGAAGGCGAAAGGTGAGGGGAGAAAGATAGAAGACAAAGGAGAAGGGCTGGGAGAGGAGGGGATGAGATAGGAAGAGGGGCGAAAGGTGAGGGGAGGAAGAGAGAGAAAGAAGGGGAAACAAGACACAGGAGAAGGGCTGGGAGAGGAGGGGAGGAAGGGAGAGGAGGGGCGAAAGGTGAGGGGAAGAAGAGAGAGAAAGAAAGAAAGGGGAGGAGACAAGACACAGGAGAAGGGCTGGGAGAGCAGGGGAGGAAGAGAGGAACAGGGGCGAAAGGTGAGGGAGGAAGCGAGAGAAAGAGAGAAGCTAAAAGAGAGAGGAGCTGGGAGAGGAGGTAGGAAGGGAGAGGAAGAGGCGCGAAAGGTGAGGGGAGGAAGAGAGAGAAAGAGGGGGAGACAAGACACGGTAGAAGGTCTGGGAGAGGAGTGGATCGGGTAGGAAGAGGGGTGAAAGGTGAGGGGAGGAAGAGAGAGAAAGAAGGGGAGACAAGACACAGGAGAAGGGCTGGGAGAGGAGGGGAGGAAGGGAGAGGAAGAGGGGCGAAAGGTAAGGGGTGGAAGAGAGAGAAAGAAAGAAAGGGGAGGAGACAAGACACAGAAGGGCTGGGAGAGAAGGGGAGGAAGAGAGAGGAACAGGGGCGAAAGGTGAGGGGAGGAAGCGAGAGAAAGAGAGAAGCTAAAAGAGAGAGGAGCTGGGAGAGGGAGGGGATGGGGTAGGAAGAGGGGCGAAAGGGGATGGGAGAAAGTGAGGAAAAGAGAGAAGACAAAGGATAAGGGCTGGGAGAGGAGGGGATGGGGTAAGAAGAGGGGCTAAAGGTGAGGGGAGGAAGAGAGAGGAAGAGAGAAGATAAAAGAGAGAGGAGCTGGAAGAGGGAGGGGATGAGGTGGGAAGGGAGAAGAAGAGGGGCGAAAGGGGAGGAGAGGAAGAGAAGATAAAAGCTAAAGGAGTTGAGAGAGGAGGGGATGAGGTAGGATGGGGTAGGAAGAGGGAAAATGATGGGAGGAAGAGAGAGAAAGAGGAGAAGAGAAGACAAAAAAAGAGCTGAGAGAGGGAAGGGAGAAGGTGCTAAAGGAGAGGGGAGAGATTTATGGTCCTTGTACCCTTGAATCTTTTTATCATCCACAATGTGTTCTACCACATTCAGTCACGATTCACCCACACCCAACTTAACGTACCCCCTAACCCAACCTAACCATACCTATTGTGATGCAGCCTAAAATAATCTGATGTATCCTATCCTAACCTGACGTACTCTAGCCTAGCCTAAACTAACATAACATACCCTAGCGTGATCTGAGCTAAGCTAACCTAACCTCAGTATGTTCAATCTTGACATTGTGTATTCAATTTCAAAGTCTGGGTAAATTAACTAGAATGTGGGCACACATTTACTATTTGTCATAATTTCGTAAACCAAAGGAGAGATAGAAGTAGAAAGAGGGGAATAAAAACGGAGAAAATATTATATAATAATGTATAAATAAATATATATATATAAAATATATTATATATATATATATATATATATATATATATATATATATATATATATATATATATATATATATATACTGTATATATATATATACTGTATATATTTATATACTGTATATATTATGTGTGTTAAACGAAATGGGGGAAAGTCTGAAAAATAACGTATAGAGTTATAGAAGATAGATGTGAAATACTGACACAGTTCAATAAAAAATAGAAGCATATTCACTGTATTATAGGCTCAAAACTCGCATTGTTGTTTGCTGCCAGTTCTAGTTGGTATATGCACAAACAACAAGCAACACACAATGACTTTTAAGCTGACATAATTATTGATGGGTGAATAGTTGAAATAATGTGAGACAAAACTGAGTCAAGAGGAATTGCATGCTTGCCCTAAACACTTTTTATAAGAATTTATCAGTCAGTTCTGAGAAGACTAAGCAGCTTTTAGAGAAGTGGTATATATTATGATTAAACTAAGCACACGTTTCTTATGTACGGAAGCAGACTGCATGCACGCACACACTTCTTTACACACACATGCAAACATGTACACTCTAACATACACACACAACGCAGACACACACTCACACGTACAGAGAGAGAGAGAGAGAGATAGATAGATAGATAGATAGAGAGAGAGAGTGAGTGAGAGACTGACTGACTAAAGGGTCACATACTGTAGGGTAGCAGGTATAATAATAATAGGTGGACATCAACACCTGCTGATGACATTCTTGTAAAGTTGTTCCCACGTACACACACACACACACACACACACACACACACACACACACACACACACACACACACACACACACACACACACACACACACACACACACGCGCGCGCACACATATTATATATATATATATATATATATAATTATAATGTATATAAGGAATATCTTACTGTTACCTAATTTGTACACTTATTAATTTGTCCATTATTCATTGCAAAAGTACTTGCATTTTTACATATGTGTAATTTATTTAATATTTCAGTTAATCCATTTCGTTGATAATGTGTACGGGAGTATTATATGTAGGTTTGTATAATGATAGTAGCTTGTTATGCAGTAGTGACTATGAGCAACTTGTATTTTTGTCTTCTTAATTAAACTGTTATCTTGAGACAACTATACTTTTTCACCTTCCTACAATTTTATAATCACTTTTATATAATTGTATAATTTTATAATAGTATAATTGACTGAGTGGGCGAGAATTCCCGTTTGCCAGTGTACGCCAAGCATGCAATACACCTGCTCGGCATATCTAAACAGTGTAAAAGAAATATTTACAACACACTATATACCAACATTTCCTTTTCATCCTTCACCCACTGACATTTTAATTTTCTGACTGCAATCTCGCTATTTCTTACTTTGCCTGAAATGTGGAGGTTTCGTAGTATATGTAGGCTACTGCTGGCTAATATTAATATTTTAAGCAAACCAATATGGACACACACACACACACGTACACACACTCACACAGAGAGAGAGAGAGAGAGAGAGAGAGAGAGAGAGAGAGAGAGAGAGAGAGAGAGAGAGAGAGAGAGAGAGAGACAGAGAGAGAGAGAGAGACACAGACACAAATTTATTACAGCGAACCAATATATACTGAATATAATTATACTTGCCTAACTTCAAAGCCTGCTTATATTTCATCCTCTCCCCCCCCCCCCCCAACTCTCCTGTTCTCGCTCTCGCGCTCTCTCTCTCTCTCTCTCTCTCTCTCTCTCTCTCTCTCTCTCTCTCTCTCTCTCTCTCTCTCTCTCTCTCTCTCATTTAAGTCTTTAATTGGTTTGTTCATGTAGATTATAGCAACATATCTAGCCTCAGTATGAATACAACACAAAACCATGGCTGAAAGTTAGAAATTAAAAAGTTCAGCATCAGTGTGTGTGGACACTTTTCCACATACAAGACCTGTTCTACCTGGAATGAACGTTCCTCAGAAGTTGTAAATAGTTCTTCAGTAGAGCAGTTCAAGAAGAGAGTAGACAGCATGTTACACACTGCAATGTGTGTAGTCCACAACACAATCTTTCCTCTTCCCACTTAAAGTAGCTCCCCGGAATGGACTGCAAGGTCTTTGAGATACTATTCCTCGTAACTCCATGTAACTCTGTCCGCACATAGGCTAATAACGTTGGTGTAATGGGGGGATGGTTCACTTTGTGGTCCATTTTTTTCATTTATTCATTATTTTGTTCTAGTTTCCTCCCTAGACCTCCATCAAACTTTAAAAAAACATCCATTAGATACCCCTTGTAGATTAATTTGTACATTTTTGGGTAGAAAAATGCCCCGGCCGAAGGCCGCTTCTTCCAAATTTACAGGCTTACTATCGTTCGAAAGGTCTTAATATTGACACAGAAATGGGGTGTAAGGTCTTAAAATCGACAAATTAATGGGGCAAACATCTTAAAATCGGAAAACTAATGGGGCTAAGCATGAGGGAGAAGGAGGACCAGAAAGACGGCCCATCTCCCCTTAATTCGCAGCATTGGAGAGCACCCCTGCCAAACTTCAAAGGTCATGAGTAAGAGACAACAACCACAACAACAATGCCGGGTATTTATACCTCCGAGGGGGGGGTATCTATCTTCTCCGCTACATATACTATTATTTGAGGTTGGTGGGGTAGTATTTGTTTGGGCGGGTGTCAAGTTGGGGGGAAAGGAGGGGAGAAGAGGGGAGAAATGAGAGAGAGAGAGAGATATTTAATTTTCCGCTTTATTGAGATAGCATTGGTACATAAAAGTTTGATGAGAGAGAGAGAGAGAGAGAGAGAGAGAGAGAGAGAGAGAGAGAGAGAGAGAGAGAGAGAGAGAGAGAGAGAGAGAGAGAAGAGAGGAAGAAATGGAAAGGGATCAGAGGATGAGGCAGTAGAGACAGATACGTGAAAGGTGGGAAGGAACAAGGAGAAGAGAGAAAGGTAAAGACATTATAGAAAGGGAGAGGGGAGTAGATAAGGGAGAAGACAAAGGAAGGTGTGAAACATGAGAGAGAAGGGAGGGGGCAACAAGACGAGATGAAATAGGGAGGTATGAAATAGGGAGGTATGAAATGGAAGAGGAAAAGAAGGAAATAAGATTACATTTAAAACCCGAGACTGAAAATTAAATATGGAGTTGAAATAATTAATTAAAAGGGTAAGATTGCAAAAAAGGCGAACGTGGGTATTTAACTTTGATAATATGTAAATGCAAAGCATCAGGAAACATGTGTGAAGTGTAGGTGATAAATGTGAAGAGAATAGATGACGGAGCGCAGCAAATATTTAGGTAAAATGGGAATATCAGTGTCGACATGAGTGCGAATTTTATAGGGATATGAGAAATACAAGACGAATTTATAAACAGAAAAAACGACAGTGGGCTTAGGAATCTCGGGGATTTTCATAACAAAATTGTAACAAAGGAAACATGTATAAAGGGGGGCGGTATCGAGAAAGAAAACGAGAAAAAATAATCTAAGTTTTAAGGATACTGAATATAAAGAAGACACGAAAATATTATTTAGAACACCATAGATTGGGAATGAGAAAGGTAGCAAACGGTGCAAGGACCTTGTGAAAACAGGTTTTAGAAAATAGGAAAATAGAGAGAGCACAAGAAAAGAACAAGTACTGCAGGGGATAGCATTCTGAAAGGGAAATACAAAAACTCAAGTGAGATACATAATAACTAACGATAAGTTAAAGTACAGTGTAGAATGAGTGTAGGTAATACGTACAGTGTAGAATGAGTGTAGGTAATACGTTCAGTGTAGAATGAGTGTAGGTAATACGTACAGTGTAGAATGAGTGTAGGTAATACGTACAGTGTAGAATGAGTGTAGGTAATACGTACAGTGTAGAATGAGTGTAGGTAATACGTACAGTGTAGAATGAGTAGGTAATACGTACAGTGTAGAATGAGTAGGTAATACGTACAGTGTAGAATGAGTGTAGGTAATACGTACAGTGTAGAATGAGTGTAGGTAATACGTACAGTGTAGAATGAGTGTAGGTAATACGTACAGTGTAGAATGAGTGTAGGTAATACGTACAGTGTAGAATGAGTGTAGGTAATACGTACAGTGTAGAATGAGTGTAGGTAATACGTACAGTGTAGAATGAGTGTAGGTAATACGTACAGTGTAGAATGAGTGTAGGTAATACGTACAATGTAGAATGAGTGTAGGTAATACGTACAGTGTAGAATGAGTGTAGGTAATACGTACAGTGTAGAATGAGTGTAGGTAATACGTACAGTGTAGAATGAGTGTAGGTAATACGTTCAGTGTAGAATGAGTGTAGGTAATACGTTCAGTGTAGAATGAGTGTAGGTAATACGTAAATGTGCTGAGAGGTGAGGCGGAGGGTATGTATGGAAGTACAATTGTAGACGAAGATACAAAGGTAGAACAAATATGAATGCATGAGTGGAAACACAAAATAATATTAGAGGGATGTGAATAAAGTTGTCAAGGAGCGTGGAGAAATACAATATGAGAGAGATAGAGGATAGAATGGATAGACTGTGAAACAAGGGTATGTAGAAGTATACAATATGAATAGGATGATTAGAGTGAAGAGGTTATGGCCATACAATTAGGGTTGGGTGTGAGAGGGATCTGCCTTGAGTGGGCCAATCGGTTTTCTGCAGACTCCCATTTTCTTATGTTCTTCTAGTGTTCTTATAATGTGAAGGAAGAATGGAATAATAATGGGTATGATAATATTGAGAGCAGAATGAAAAGAAACTATAAACTAGGCTAAAGATTAGATACCCATTACAGTAGTCACTAAGGTAGCGCCAACGAACCTGACTATTATCTCGACCCCTGACCTCTTCGCAACTCAAAAGGACCTTAAGCAAACTGGCTGTAAATTTCCACACCTATTTCCTGGTGGACTCTTCCCAAATTACAGACAATTCAGCCCGATTGCTTTCATTCATTTTGAGTTATGAGAAGTTAAGGGGTCCAGATTATTGTCAAGTTCGTTGGCGCTACCTATAGTACAAATCTTTAGAGCATCTATAACCTATTAACTTTAAGGGGTGGTTTTTAGTTTGTTCTCTAGACCTCCATCAAGCTTAAAATTACACCCCTTGACCCTTTTTCAAGATTATATTTTACATTTTTCGGTAAAAAAAGTAACGCTCGAAACCCGTTTCCTCTTTAACTACAGTCTCGCTATCGCTCGCCAGTAAAAAAACGACACTTAAATGGCACGAACAGTCTTACATTGACAGACAATTCTTAAAATCACCAAACTAATGGAGCGAACGTCTTAAAACTAATGGGGCTAAACATAAGGGAGACGGGGGTTCGAAAAATAATCCCTTAAGTAAAAATCTCCCTTAGACCAGAAATTGTGACCTAATCTCTTGTTAAACAAATTGGGTTAGAGAAAATAAGTTACATTTCCACACCTATTTCATGTTTGACCCTTCCCAAATTTAGAAATATCAGCTCAATTGCTCAATTTGAGTTATGAGAGGTTAGGGGTCTATACGTCTGGTATAAATATAGAAAATCAACCAGATTTATTTATTGAGATACAATAAAACAATCAGTGTAAATAACAATTCGGTGTCAGTACAGATTAGATAGCAAATAATGGGATATAAATAAATAAAATAAATCGTTAATATATTAGAGATTATATAGCAATATGTTAAAGGAAAACGAAGAGTGGAGAGTATCAGGAATTTGGAGGATATTATAAAGGGGAAAGTGTGTTTAGCGAACTGAGAGACAAGAGTGATGTAGATAATGAATGGGTAAATACTGATGTACAGTCGGCCAAAGCATTAATCCATCGTTTCGAGTGAGATATACAAACATGTTCATATCTATCCCACCCTATTCAACATCGGACAGACATTAATACAGCACATACAGCGAGCAAAACGTAATGACAGAGGCGACACGACTTATTTGACCAACCGTACTTGAGGTAAAGTATTTGTAGAACTACGATAAGGTTTATGTGAGACGAGAAGGGGATAAGTTATGTTGTGGGTAAAAATAGATTACAAAGAAACAAAGAGGAACATTAATGGGTAGAGCAGTAGGGCAGGAGTGATATGTGAGAGAAGAGAACATTATGGCGTGATAACTGTGACCTTTATTGCTTGAGCAATATGATATAATATGTAGCGAAGAAACAGAAAACATTAAGAAATAAGAAGCGAGGTAATAAAATGAATTGTCAAGATAAATTGAAGAAGAGGATATATAATGTAATGACAAAAAGAAGGAAAGCAAGTATTATATTTGGGATTATTATTGAATGGAAAGAAGAAGAATATATATATACCGGTATATATATATATATATATATATATATATATATAGTCACTGTAACAAAGCCATATGTCTAGTATAAATAATTAGTTTTGCAATGGACTTTCATTATGACACCGTATGCAGGGATACGATGAAACTTCCCCTATCGTTGACATATTTATAGCTCTGGAATTAGCGTTATATATAGCACATTTTCATTATCTATAAACGTTTGTCAGTTCCTTGAGTATGATTTGGTTGCACGTTTCGCTATGAAAAGCTCTAATTTCATATACAGGTATTTTCATCCTTGTTGGTGTGGATTATTCATTCAATGATTTCGCTATTGTTTCGCCGACGTTCGAACCTAAATAAGTGTCTTAGCACTATGAGATAGTTGCCAGTAATGAAGCAAGAGTTGGATTAACATGTGACACGCTTCATAAGCATTTTCTACTTGTTGTATTAGCATATTTGCTTCATTGTGTTTGTTTGCTTACGATCTACAGTATTAATTTGGTGAATTGCTTGTGTGTAACTATTTCACCTATAGTAGTTATTATCAGTCTATTTCGTACCTCTTGTACTGCTAAACTGATGTGAACACCCAACTAGTCATCTACCGTTGCGGTGATAATAACTTTTACCTCTTAATAATATTAAACTGCACTTAACGTAATACATAGCCAGTTATTGGGTTATTCTGAATCGGTTCATTGTTGTGCAATGCATTATTTTATAGCATTTTAAGTTGCACAAGCTGATTCTTAAAGAAGAGAGCGGGGTGGTGATCTCATTCATAGTTACAGGGTGATATGCTCTCTAACTAAGAAATTACCCCATACCTGATGTACTCTGCATTATTCTAGTTGTCGGGCAGTAGTGAGACGCGGGCACAGCTCGCTTGGTAACTACTACACTTATCTGAACCTTTATATATAATATCTGCTGGCCTGACTTAGTATAAGTGGTATATCCTGGGGACTTACGTTTTTACTGAAGGCTTGCATCATACGGCTTCACTGGAAGTACATATCTGTCTCTGCTTGCATATGCACCGTATTGTACTCAACTAGGCTTGGCTTTAATTAAATGTCTAGGGTGTGCTATAAATTAATCATTAACGGGAATCATACCACACATATACCTGTGTTACAGAGAACCTGGAACGTTTGACATACTACTAGGAATAGTGTATGTTGCGCATCAGGGATTGTTAGTGGAGAAACTAGTATATATTTGTATTCATTGTGAGGCAGTAGTTTGCTCCCTATTCCTGAAAAAAAAATATATATATACCCGGTATACTGTATACATATATATATATATATATATATGAGTGACTAAACCAAAAAAGAAGAAAAACAAAAATATAATTTAAATGGTAAGTAGTAAAAGAGGATAAATACTCCAAAAGAAGCAGAGGATGATTAAGAATCAAGAGATGTGTGAATTTGTTTTAGAAGTGTATGAAAACAATTAGAAGGAACAATAGACATGACGACACATAACAAGTAATTTGGGAGTATACATGATTAATACTACAAACACAAACACACGAGAGAGAGAGAGAGAGAGAGAGAGAGAGAGAGAGAGAGAGAGAGAGAGAGAGAGAGAGAGAGAGAGAGAGAGCTGAGTTGTGCCAAAATCAACTTGAGGTGGTGCTGTTGCCTTGAGTAAATAAAGCAGTGAAACACATCGCCCTCCACACCTGTCACCCTCCACCACCACACTTGTCATCCTCCACCACCACACTTGTCACCCTCCACCACCACACTTGTCACCCTCCACCACCACACTTGTCACCCTTCACCACCACACTTGTCACCCTTCACCACCACACTTGTCACCCTCCACCACACCTGTCACCCTCCACCACCACACCTGTCACCCTCCACCACCACACCTGTCACCCTCCACCACCACACCTGTCACCCACCACCACACCTGTCACCCCCACCACCACACCTGTCACCCACCACCACCTGTCACCCACCACCACCACCTGTCATCCACCACCACCACCTGTCATCCACCACCACCACCTGTCACCCCCACCACACCTGTCACCCTCCACCACACCTCTCACCCTCCACCACACCTGTCATCTCACCACCACACCTGTCATCTCACCACCACACCTGTCATCTCACCACCACACCTGTCATCTCACCACCACACCTGTCATCCTCCACCACCACACCTGTCACCCTCCACCACCACACCTGTCATCCTCCACCACACATGTCACCCTCCACCACCACACCTGTCATCCTCCACCACACCTGTCATCCTCCACCACCACACCTGTCACCCACCACCACCACACCTGTCACCCACCACCACACCTGTCACCCTCCACCACACCTGTCCCCCTCCACCACACCTGTCACCCTCCACCACAACTGTCACCCCCACCACATATGTAACCCACCACCACACCTGTCACCCACCACTACACCTGTCAGACACCACCACAACTGTCACCCACCACCACACCTGTCACCCACTACACATATCTCCTTTATACATATCTCCTTTATACATATCTCCTTTATACACCTCTACACCTGTCGCCACTACACCTATCACTTTATATACCTACCACCACTACACCTATCACTATACACTGTATACCTCCTTTATATACCTACCACCTCTACACCTATCACTATATAATGCCTCTTTTATATACCTGCCACCTCTACACCTGTCACCACTACACCTATCACTAAATATACCTCCTTTATACACCTGCCACCACTACACCTATTAATATATATACCTACTTTATACACCTGCCACCACTACACCTATCACTATATATACCTACTTTATACACCTGTCACCACTACACCTATCACTATATATACCTACTTTATACACCTGTCACCACTACACCTATCACTATATATACCTACTTTATACACCAGTCACCACTACACCTATCACTATATATACCTACTTTATACACCTGCCACCACTACACCTATCACTATATATACCTACTTTATACACCTGTCACCACTACACCTATCACTATATATACCTCCTTTATACACCTGCCACCACTACACCTATTAATATATATACCTACTTTATACACCAGTCACCACTACACCTATCACTATATATACCTACTTTATACACCTGCCACCACTACACCTATCACTATATATACCTACTTTATACACCTGTCACCACTACACCTATCACTATATATACCTACTTTATACACTTGTCACCACTACACCTATCACTATATATACCTACTTTATACACCTGCCACCACTACACCTATCACTATATATACCTACTTTATACACCTGCCACCACTACACCTATTAATATATATACCTACTTTATACACCTGCCACCACTACACCTATCACTATATATACCTACTTTATACACCTGTCACCACTACACCTATCACTATATATACCTACTTTATACACCTGTCACCACTACACCTATCACTATATATACCTACTTTATACACCTGCCACCTCTACACCTGTCACCACTACACCTATCACTTTACAGTATATACCTACTTTATACACCTGCCACCTCTACACCTGTCAACACTACACCTATGACTTTACAGTATATACCTACTTTATACACCTGTCACCACTACACCTATCACTTTACAGTATATACCTACTTTATACACCTGTCACCTCTACACCTGTCACTTCTGCATATGTCACTGAAGGAAACGTCCCCTCGATCCCTACCTGCTTTATGTATACTGTATATATATATATATATATATATATATATATACAGTATATATATATATATATATAATATTATATATATATATATATATATATATATATATATATATATATACACTGTATATATATGTTTGTTTTCTTTTTTGTGGTTAACTTAAACTTTTCAAATGTCCCAGTTGTACCCTCTGTTTCTGTAATTATTCAATGACAAATGTATTCAAACATTTTCTATTTGTTTACCTCTTATTTTCTCATAAATAATAATATACACTATTATCATATACACAGGTATATACATCTGTTTCTTCGGTCTGACCTTATTATTTTTCCTTTAATATATCTTTCTCATAATTATGTTGTATATAATTGTCTTATAATTACTCATTCTCTCTCTCTCTCTCTCTCTCTCTCTCTCTCTCTCTCTCTCTCTCTCTCTCTCTCTCTCTCTCTCTCTCTCTCTCTCTCTCTCTCTCTCTCTCTCTCTCTCTCCTAATTTACAACCTGGCTCATTGGGCGTCAACTCCATTCCCTACAATAATATGTGAAAAAATCTTCAAACGCAAAGCACTAGAAGGAGGAGGGGGGTTTGGGAGTGAGGGGGAGGTAGTGAGGGGTGAGGGAGTAAAAGGGCGGGGGTGTAAGAGGGAGGGGAAGTAAGGGGAGGGGGTGTCGGAGGTTCGGGGGGTATTGTAGAGAGAGAGAGAGAGAGAGAGAGAGAGAGAGAGAGAGAGAGAGAGAGAGAGAGAGAGAGAGAGAGAGCGAGAGAGAGAGAGAGAGAGAGAGAGAGAGAGAGAACTTCTGTGTGTGTGTGTGCTTGTGCGTGTGTAATCGTATGTGAGACCAAGCTAGCAAGAGAAAGATATTACAAAAAAATAGAATGAGAGACTGCATAAGTGACGGAGAGACCAGGAGAGAACGATAAAGAGACAGAGAAAGAGACTGAGAGTGAGCCAGTCCCCCCAAAAACCCCAGGCCAGAAATTCGATAAAATAAGGTAGCCTGGTGCCGAAGTCGACGGTGTGTGTAATAGGCAGTGTACAGTTTCTCGGGCTCCTTAATGAATGGGGAATGTCAGGTGCAGGGGGAGGACTGTTTTTTATGTACAGTACATATAGAGTCAGTTCGTTTGTGATCTGTTCGCCAGAACCTACCGTACATTTTACAATACTTGAACCTAGGATTTTTGTTTTTGTTTTGTTTTTTTATTCAAACTACTCCCTCTCGGGCATAGGCTGAGAGCCTGTACATTCTACCACTCAACACGGTGAAGCCCGTGAGGTCTCGTTCCAGTCTAGGGAGTGAAACATGTGAAGCTTGTTGAAATTAGCCAAAGTAACAGGTTAATGCATGAAAATAATGAACGTCAAACAGCATTATTAAAAAATAAAAAATAAAAAATAAAATAAGAAACCTAATAAACTTGCCTTCAAACTATATGTATACAGTATATACCTGAGAAGCATTGTGCTTTGCCGCGGCGCTCATCTCCGTGCCTTAGCCTATTGGTGCATGAGGTGGTTGAGTTGTTGTTGTTGTTGTTCCCTAAGCTGCCTGGCCGAACAGCCCCAAGTCCCTAAGGATGGTGGTTGAGTTACTCAGCCTGATACACGGGGGCTAGGCTACTCTATTTTATCCGGGTTACCACAGCTTGTCTCCCCAGATGGGACGCACTTAAGTCACATATATTTGTTCACCGACTTCAGGTTTGTATTAATTGCAAATATATATTTAGCGAAAGTGTTAGCGAAAAGTTCAGCTTTGTCAGAGGAAGAGGTGACAGTAATGCCGTCAGAGTGGAAAAGAGGAGGGAAAAACGAAGAAGAACAATTGTTGGAGAGGTTTTTGGCTAGATGCCAGAAGGTTTGGGAAGAGCTAGAGGTGGATAGTTCAGTGCATTTATTGATAGAAGAGTGTTTGGCGAGTCTAAGAACAGATTTGGCTTGATTCCGGGCAGAAACATAGGAAGTGGTAGATTCTTGAGTTTGAAGGTGACGGTACCATTTGAATGCTTCCTCCTTATTGCGGACAGCAGTAGAACAAGTGTGAGTAAACCAAGATTTGTTTGCATTAGACAGAGACAAAAAAATGGAATATACGCTTCCATGCCCGAGAGGATTACCTCGGTAATGCGTTCAGCACTCTCCAAAGGCCCCCAGCCACAGAAGCAAAAGTCATTCCATGGGAAATAAAAAAAGTACTGCTGAAGAACCTTCAAGTCGGCAGCGCCAAAGAGCACAAGTGCCGCCGGTTGGAAGGATCGGGAGGCCTTACCGGAGAGATATGACAGGTGACAAGAGATAAGTTTATGGTCGGAGGAGCCCAAAGGAGAGACACGAAAAACGACCCATCTCCCTTTAACCTATCCATTTCTTACAACTTTAACCTAACTTATTTTTTTCTAACAACTTTAGCGAAACTTATCCCTTTTCAAAAGTATCTTTTCCCTAACTTACTATGCTTCTAATCTAAATTTAGACTATTGTAGATTCGCTGTAAGTAGGCGAGAAATCATGACCTCTAACCTCTGTAACTCAAATCACGATTAGAGTAATCGAGCTAACATTTCTACCATTTAGGAAGTCAGGCAGGGAATAGATGTGAAAATTTACAGCTAATTTGCTCTAGCCCTTTTTGAGTTACAGAGGATAGAGGTTATGATTTCTTGCTTACTTACAGCGAATAGACTAGCCTAACATTGCCTATCCTTGATCTAATCAAACTAATTTCCAAGTATGTGACGAACAGACTGATAAGCGAACTCATTTAAGGACGAAATAACCAGTAAATAGAGGAACGAATCGGCTTCCTCACTACAGTAAACACTCTCGTTAACTCTCACAGACCTTTTATTTTATCCAAGACCTTGATTTTATCTATATTTTTTATATAAAGATTAATAGCCTCACCTTCATTTTGCATATTATCGTTTGAGTGTTGTCCATATTTCTACAGTGGTGTATCATGGTTGAGTATTAAGGGGGATGGTCGTATGTATTTCCTCATTTATATATATTTTTATAATTTGTTTTTGTTTTCACCCTAGACCTCCATCAAGCTTTAAAAAAAACACCCCCAAGACCCTCCTTCAAAATATATTAGTACATTTTGCGATTGAAAATAAATCCCGGCCAAAGGCCGGTTCCTCTTAAATTACAGGCTCGCTGTCGCTCGCCAGGAAAACATCGACACCTAAATGACACGAAAAGTCTAAATATTGACAAAGAAATGGGACGAAAGGTCTTAAAATCGATAAACTAATGGGCCGAATGTCTTAAAATCTGAAAACTAATAGGGGTAAACACGAGGGAGAAGCGGGACCCGATAAACGGGGCGTTTATCGGGTCCCCCTTCTCCCTTTAAGAATAGCCCGTGACTACATGATTTGCCACAGTGTACTATACATGTAGGAGTAAATGTCCTTCTCTTCCTATTTACATACATTATCATCACATTTGTCGGCGAATTGTTGACTCTAGTTGTACATTTCACTTTTTGGTCGATTTTATAATTCATTAATTATTTGTCTAGTCTCCTCTCTAGACCTCCATCAAACTTAAAAAAAACAAAAAAAAAACACCCATTAGATCTCTCTTTTTAGATTAATTTGTACATTTTCAGTAGAAAAATGTCCCGCCCGAAGGCCGGTTCTTCCAAAATTACAGGCTCACTATCGTTCGCAAAGAAAAAAATCGACACCTAAATAGCAGGAAAGGTCTAAATATTGACAAGGAAATGGGGCTGAAGGTCTTAAAATCGACAAACTATTGGGCCAAACATCTTAAAATCTTAAAAGTAATGGGGCTAAACATGAGGGAGAAGGGATCTAGAAAAACGACCATCTCCCCTTAACTTTTTCAGTATTTAAGGACGTGTTATTGCGTTAGATTCTGGTTAACATTAAACGATTTTATGAAGTTTAGGAAGGATCTCTAGGAGTCACAGTGGTAAAGAATATCTCAATTTCTGTCTACCTCCCACAAGTTCTTCCATAACTGAGTACAAACGTCTAATAATAACCAACATATATTGCAAAGTGAGTCATAATCATCAGGGGGTTAAAACAAATCAAGTGTGGAGTGGCAATGTGATGAAAGGATTGTTTGCGCTATAAAAAGAGCGACTTGGTGAGGTATTTTAGTCACCGGCCTTTGTCTAATGCGTATTTTTGAACACAGAAAGAACTATGAAAGGCTAACTTAGGATTCCGCTATATGAGAGTTCGTGATCAGAACATGAGCAGAGGAATTAAACTTATGACTATTGACTGTCTGTGGTTGATAACATACAGTAATACTTCATAATTATAGATCCCAATTGACCACTTGCGAGTTTCGGTCTATAAGGAAGTTGTAGTTGTAGACAGTGATATTTAGCAGAATTCTCAGCTAAAATATAGTTGTAGTACACTTATAAAATCATAGAATCAAATCCAACATACTTATTATCCATCAGACACTTAGATTATTATTGCTTTTCTGTTTAATATCGTTGTTCACGGCTCTAACTTCCTTATAACCTGAAACTCGCAAGTGGCCAATTTATCCCTACCGAGGCCATTGGAACTTTTTAGCTTTTCTTATAATTTAACTAATGCCTTAGTTATGAAAATAGTGTATCAATTTTGGAAGTGGATTGATTAGAGGAAATGTTGAGAGTATGTAAAAACAATCTATTTTATACATAATGATGAAGCTATTGTAAGGCTGGCTACTCACTCACTTATCCATCCACACACTCGCCTATCCATCCACACACTTAAATAACCATCCACACACTCGCCTATCCATCCACACACACACACCTATCCATCGACACACTTACCTATCCATCCACACACTCACCTATCCATCCACACACTCACCTATCCATCCACACACACACACTCCTATTAATTCACCCACACACCTATCCATCCACACACACACACCTATCCATCCACACACTTACCTATCCATCCATACACTCACCTATCCATCAACACACACACACCTATCCATCAACACACACACACCTATCCATCCACACACTCACCTATCCATCCACACACTCAACTATCCAACCACACATTCACCTATCCATCCACACACTCACCTATCCATCCACACACTCAACTATCCAACCACACACTCAACTATCCAACCACACATTCACCTATCCATCCACACACTCACCTATCCATCCACACACTCACCTATCCATCCACACACTCACCTATCCATCCACACACTCACCTATCCAACCACACATTCACCTATCCATCCACACACTCACCTGACTATCTAAACACTCACCTATCCATCCACACTCTCACCCATATCAGCCCTTACCCCATTTCTCGTATCTCACCTGCAACTCCCAGACAACCGTTCTACTCTCTAACCCGTGCTCTAGCGATAACCTCTCATGCGACCTACCAGCTTCCCCTCCCACTTATCTAACACTCTTCAGGGCTTTCAATTCCACCTCCCACTCACCCACTCATCCACCACCCCCACCTGCCCCCCCCTCATCCACCCCCACCAGTTGCCCCGCCCTCTCATCCACCACCCCCACCTGCCTCCCACTCATCCACCACCCCCAGTTGCCCCGCCCTCTCATCCACCACTCCCACCCATCTACCGCCCCCACCTGTCCCTCCACTTATCCACTACCCCCACCTGCATCCCCCCCCCCCCCTCTCCTCACCTGTTCCCTGGACACCTGCCACACTCACCTCACGTTCTCCGTAAACCATCACTCCTTATTGCCCTATATACTGACGTAAACCATCACTCCTTATTGCCCTATATACTGACGTAAACCATCACTCCTTATTGCCCTATATACTGACGTAAACCATCACTCCTTATTGCCCTATATACTGACGTAAACCATCACTCCTTATTGCCCTATATACTGACGTAAACCATCACTCCTTATTGCCCTATATACTGACGTCACACACATAACCTCTTCAGACCCTCGTGCTCCCAATGCAGCTATATACCCTATCACACACACACACACACACACACACACACGCACACAAAAACACCTTACCTTCAGGCCCTCGTGCTATCCCAGTATATACAGTATCACTCACACACACACACACACACACACACACACACACACACACACTCACACACACACACACTCACACACACACACACACACACACACATTAATCACGCGTACACACTCATACATGCATAGTTTCCTACGTAAGTTTTCTTCTTTCCTTTGATGTAAAATATATAAGTAAACAATATCTGATTGAATTCAGAATGTAGTTTGCTATGCTGTCGTTAAAACTCATATATTTAGGCAATTGATTGATATATAACAAGAAGCTTTATTTATTCACAGTAATTTGACTTACATAATCTACATCATGTGCAAGAACCATATAATTTTGTGGGAGACTGTACACTCATATACTTGCGTCTAATTGTGGCTATAATTAGACGATTATATTCAGATTAGGAAGGGCATATGGAAGTCAGAGAGTTATTTGGGATAGTCTTTCCCCTTTAACTCCCACAGATCCTTCCTACACTGTGTAGTATCAACAAATGAGAGCCAGAATATACTGTTAAAATGCGTCATTATCATCAAGGGGTTAAGGGGGTAGTGACTGTTTTTTTTGTTTTTTTCCTTTTTTTTTTTTGTCTATTAATTAATTTATGTTTGTAATTGTTTGTTTCCTCGTTAGACCTCCCTCAAACTTAGAAAAATGCCCCCTAGACCCCCTTTCAAGATTAATTTGTAAATTTTTCGGTAGAAAAATGTCCCGGCCGAAATAAAAGGCTCACTATCGTTCGCCAGACACCTAATAGACACATAAATAGCACGAAAGGTCTTAATATTGACAACGAAATGGGCGAAAGGTCTTAAAATAAAACTAACGGGGCAAAAACCTGAAAATCTGAAAAGTAATGGGGCTAAACATGAGGGAGAAAGGGGATCTAGAAAAACGACCGTATCTCTTAACCCTTTTTACTATCATACATCCTTCTTAAACTTCACACAATCATTTAAATATAGCTATAATAAAGTTAAAAAGACGTCGCCGGTACAGAAGGGGTTAAGGTAATTTTGTCCAGGGAGAATATTTTGTTCACGGAGGATGGTGTGCAAACCCCAATACTATTTAAAGATTGTTGAACTCTCTCCTGCAACTTCGATGACGCTAGGTATTAAAAGGAGATGGGTCGTTTTTCTAGACCTTCTTCTCTCTCATGTTTAGCCCCATTAGTTTTGATGTTTACCCCATTAGATTGTCGATTTTAGGACCTTTCGCCCCATTTATTTGTCAATATTAAGACCTTTCGTGCTATTTTGATTTTGTTTTCCTGGTGAACGATAGTGAGCCTGTAAACTTGGAAGAACCGGCCTTCGGCCCGGAATTTTGTTTTACCGAAAAATGGACAAATTTATCTAGAAGGGGAATCTAATGGATGTTTTTTTTTTTAAAGTTTGATGGAGGTCTAGGGAGGAAACTAACAAATATATTAAATACATGAACAAATCTACCAAAGAGTGAACCATCCCCCTAATCACGTCTGTATTATGACGCCTTTCTACACATGTTATGACCAACGCCAAGCGATTGTACTCACATTAGGAAATACCTTTAATTATCAGAGGGCTAAAATGTATCTCCATTATCCCTTTGGCTTCCACATGTCCTTTCTAAGCTCAATTAAATCGTTTAATTATAGGTAGAATGTAGTGAGAGAATGCGCCATGGTATACTGAACGGGTTAAGGGGAGTGATCTTCTTTTCTTTCACCCTTTCTCTTTTTTTCTGGCTTGTATCCATTCAGCCCCATTCAGCCTACTGTTTCAACAAAATTATCCCCATCCAGGAGATTTTTTTTTATCGAAAATGTACAAATTTAGCCTGCTGTCAATAACATTTTAAAAATATGCTGGTTCGCTAACGCTCCCCAGGAAAAAATCGACACCTGGATGGGAGTAAACGTCTTAATTAAAACAGTAGGCTGAATGGGGCCGAATACATACAGCAGAGAGAGAGAGGGAGAGAGAGAAAAACACGAGGTGGGCACCCTTAATTAGAAAATTCTCTGTTTCAGTTCCCATAGTATTGAAAACAATTACCTCCATACACACAATTACCTCCATACACACAATTACCTCCATACACACAATTACCTCCATACACACAATTACCTCCATACACACAATTACCTCCATACACACAATTACCTCCATACACACAATTACCTCCATACACACAATTACCTCCATACACACAATTACCTCCATACACACAATTACCTCCATACACACAATTACCTCCATACACACAAGTCACGAGATGCTTGGTGTTAATAAACTTCAGGTTTATTAGATGGTTCTTGGAGAAAGCTAGGCATGGGACTTGAAGGGCCGACCACCTTGCCAAATGAGCTGATTGTCGCTCTTTAAGTCTATATCAAAGCCTTAAGCTCCTGTTCCTAGTTAGTATTATCAAGCTGGCAAGACGAAATACAGCTAAACCCTTTCAGGGAATGTTATTTATAATTGTATGATTGTATACAGCCTTGAATGTAGCACCTTTAGTAATCAAAGTGCTAAAATATATCTGAATTAACCATCTAACTCCAGCTTACACTTTCTCATGTGCATACATTCGTCAAATAATAGCTAGATTGTATTTAAGAAAGGCGTTATCGTCTAACAAAACGGTTAATCCAGGATATATAATTTAATTTCCATCACAGCTGTTTCACCATCCTATAAGTCTATTCGCTGTAAGTAGGCGAGAGATCATGACCTCTATCCTCTGTAACTCAAAAAGGGCTAGAGCAAATTGGCTGTACATATCCACATCTATTCCTTGACTGACTCTTCCCAAATGGTAGAAATATTAGCTCGATTACTCTAGTCGTTTTCGAGTAACAGAAGTTAGAGGTCATGATTTCTCGCCTACATACAGCGAATAGACTATAGATACACCGATAATGTTGTTAGATAACCTAATTAACACTTTCAGTACCTTAACACAAATGGAATTCTACTGGATTATCGTCATCACGGTTTATTTGTTTGATTGTGCATTCGTATAGTGTTATCTTAACACTAGTACCAGCAACTAAGTTGCTACCAACACAATAAATAACATTTAGATATTAGCAAGATTGTGATTGCTAATCAAAGTATTTAGTTTTCCCCTAGACCTCATTTAAGCTAATAACTATCCACCCGGACCCCCCTGTAAGTTAAATTAATAAAACATTTCGACAGAATACTGTTCCGGCTAATGGCCGGTCTCTTAAAAGTACAGGCTCGTTATCACTTGCAAACTATGTTTATTCTTATAATTAACCATGTTGGGATTATACAGGCAAAATATTCATATGTAATATCGATAACTGAAGCGGTCATAAAATATATTATACTACAATATACAGTATCCAATTGTTTATGTTATAATGACAATATATTGAGAGAAAAAGAAGAATACTAACACAGTCCATCCAAGCCATGGCTACCAATAACCAAAACTAGACCCCTACATAGTTAAGGGGGAAGGGTATATTTTTTGGTCGACTATTTCATATATTTATTATTGTTTCGTTTTATTTCCTCCCTAGACCATCAAACTGAAAAAAAAAACATCCCTTAGATCCCCCTTCTAGATTAATGTGTACATTTTTCGGTAGAAAAAATTCCCGGCCAAAGGCCGGTTCTTCCAAAATTACAGGCTCACTATCGTTCGCCAGGAAAACAAATACACCTAAATAGCACGAAAGGTCTAAATATTGACAAATAAATGGGGCGAAAGGTCTTTAAATCCACAAACTAATGGGGCAAACATCCTAAAATCTGAAACCCAGTGGGGCTAAGCATGAGGGAAAAGGGAGTCCAGAAAACCAGCCCCCTACATATTTTTAGGTGACCGTGCCTGTAGCCATTTACCTACACACCTTTACCTAAACTACTTTACCCTTCTCCGCCCACCACCTTATCTTTCTTACTCCCCCCCCTCTCTCTCTCTCTCTTATATATATATATATATATATATATATATATATATATATATATATATATATATATATATATATATATATATATATATATATATATATACATACACACACACAGTATGTCACTCTCCATAAACGCACACCAACTCCCCCCCCCCCCCCCCACACACACAGTTTGTATTAAGGGTGCCATACTTGTCTCGTGTTTTTCACTTGACTGTCTCTATTTTGGTCGGGTTCTTCCTCTCTGTTTTTATGTTCTCTCTCTCAAATCTGTTTTGTGTATTTGTCAGTACCCTCTCTCCACTTCCTCTCCTTTAGTTTGCATTATTTCTTCTGTCATCTCTTCTTATCTTCTTTCGTAAAAAAACGCGTGCGCGCGTGTTTAATAGCAAACAGAAAAACAAATACTACTAATACTAATAATAATAATTGTTGTAATTGTTGATTTATTGTTCAATTTCAGCCGTGAGGCTGAGTTGATCTTAATCTTTTTACAATGCTTATTCTATCATAACTACGTGGTCACATGCGGCCTTTGGCCAGAGGTCCTACCATAGTACAGTCGCGCTAATAAATCATGGCCCAGCTGTCATTACGTTTGGCTCGCTCTGTGCTGTATCAATGTCTGTCAGATGTTGAATAGGGTGGGTAAGAGTAGGAACATGTTTGTATATTTCACTCGATATGAAGAAATGAAGCTTTAGATATTGCTGATACCAATTATTGATCAAAACATACATGGTGCCGAGACATCACTTATTAGCGCGATTGTACATACGCAGATACACTGTTATATCATCAAACAATATTCTCACATTTGTTTGCTCTATTTTTCTAATGTTCTCTCTTATAATTATCTTGCAGCTTCCTTTTCCATGTTTTACTTATTTTACCAATCACTCTTCTTATATCTGTTCATCCACCTAAACATTATATTTTGCCTTAGACTCGATCTTCATATGAATTTACCCAGAACTCTTCAGTTATCTATTACGGGGGGGTCACCGTTTTTTTTTTTTTTTTTTTTTTCCTCTTCTTTTTTCTCTTTTTCCTGACTTGTATCCATTCGGCCCCATTCAGCCAACTGTTTTAAGACGTTTATCCCCATCCAGGTGTCGATTCTTCCTGGTGATCGATAGCGAGCCAGCATTGTATGGAAAATCCGGCTTCGCCGGAGACATTTTTCTATCAAAAATGTACAAATTTAGCTTGCTGTCAAAACAAAAATATATATATGCTGGCTCGCTACCGCTCGCCAGGAAAATATTGACACCTGGATGGGGGTAAACGTCTTAAAACAATAGGCTGAATGGGGCCGAATGGATACAAGCAAAATAGAGAGGGAGAGAAAGAGAAAAATGCGAGGTGGGCTCTCTTAGGTAGCTTTACAGTTTTGCCTCTCTTTCTCGTTTTCTCACACACACAAAAACTCGTGCTTCCTTTATTACAACTCCAGTCCTTCCATTCGTCCACTTTTTTATATATTTTCACTTGTTTTATATATTCTATCTTCCACCACACTACTTTATACACCCTACTTCTTACCACTTTACATTCTATCTTCCACTACTTCTTACCACTTAATATTCTGTATTCCCCCACACAACTTTATGTACCCTACTACTTACCACTTTATATTCTATCTTCCACCCTACTTCTTACCACTTAATATTATATCTTCCACCTGACAACTTTATACACCCTACTTCTAACCACTTTATATTCCGTCTTCCACCGTACGTCATAATACACCCTACTTCTTACCACTTTATATTCTGTATTCCACCTCACAACTTTATGCATAATACTTCCTACCACTTTATATTCTGTATTCCACCTCACAACTTTATGCATACTACTTCTTACCACTTTATATTCTATCTTCCACCGTACAACTGTATTATACCCTATTTCTTACCAGTTCTTATATTATTTCTTCCACCGTACAGCGTTATGTGTTGCACCCCATTTCTTCCTTGCATCCATTCGCTTCCATCATAATTATATTATCACTTTATATATTCTGTCCTCCACCTCCCTTCCCTCTCTCCCTTCTCTACCAGTTATTCAACTTTATTGTTTTTCTATTTTGTCCTTTCACAGTAATACGTTTTTCTAATTGACTACTTACGAGTTTCACTCTATAAAGAAGTTGGAGCTGTAGGCAACGATATTTCGCAGAAAAACCAGCAATAACACGCCTTTAGTATATATATAAATACATAAAACAAAATTTGAGATACTATTTATCCATCAGAAACCTACATAATTACTGTATTTGTGTTTAATATCGATGTTTACAGGCCGATCTCTCTCTCTCTCTCTCTCTCTTTATATATATATATATATATATATATATATATATATATATATATATATATATAGTGTGTGTGTGTATGTCTGTATCACATACACACCCACGCACACAACCCCTCATCCCTCAACACACACACACGCACACATTCCTGCAGTATTGCTCATAATGTCTATCCCCACTCATCATATATCTTTTAATTATCTCTTACATATAATTAATCCGCTTTTCACCTCTCTCATTTCCAGCTCTCCCTTCCTACTTATATTTATATATTGCATGTATTAGACTGCCATTCTGTATTCAAATATAGTTTCAGGTATTCTCAGTTCCCTTCACATCTACAGTAGTTGTTTGTATCTTGTGTGTTTTCATATAAAATACAGCCATAGTGCTTCACAATATAAAATACAGCCATAGTGCTTCACAATATAAAATACAGCCATAGTGCTTCACATTATAAAATACAGCCATAGTGCTTCACAATATAACTTCTTTGTCATCCTTCTTTTCCTTGATCATTGCTGATCTTCATTTCAGTTAATATTTCACTAAAAAAAATCCATTGAATATCCGTAAAATAATGTATTTTATCTCTAAAGAAGGCTCCATTTATGTTTACACTGTTTACATATATTTGATCTTCAATTACAGCATAGAGGCCATAACTTTCTAACAATATTATCGATGTATTGCGCTTCTGAACATTGGAACTACGGTGTAATGTTGTCTATCCTGTTGTCAATCCTACCACTGTAAAGATAATGTATTCCCTCCCAATATTCGTATCCATCGTAATTATATTGAATGTTCTTATTCTCATGTGATCCTTGTTGTCTCAACCTACCATGAGGAGCCTCAGGTTATTATTCAGGGAAACCCGATCGTAACCCAAATCACCTATTAAGGGGGGATGGTTCACTTTCTGGTCGATTTTTTTTTTTTTCATGAATTAATTATTTTTCTAGTTTCCTCCCTAGACCGCCATCAAGCTTAAAACAAGCATCCATTAGATCCCCCTTCTAGATTAATTTGTAATTTTTTTTAACTGTAAGCAGGATTTCGCATATGCTAATGGATGGATTTAGATGAAACTTAGTTGGTACCTTAATTTGGTACCCAAATAGAACTGATTAACTTTTGACCAACATCCATGAGACCCACGCCCATAATAATAATAATATATAATAAGATAAAATATGATAGGTAATAAATATACTATATATAATAATTAATAACTTTAATAATAATAATAATAATAATAATAATAATAATAACAATAATAATAGCCTAATAATTCAAAATAAAATAAAAGCCCCATTTTTGGGTTAAGGGCCTCAATCCCATAATTTTAACTGTAACTTACTGTTATCTGTAATGTATTAATACATAATTAATATAAACTTGGTAACTGTCTCACCTGTATCACCTGTTTCATTTGCACCTACTTAATTTCTCATCTACCCGGTACTCTATCTGTTCACCTACCTCAACTGTCCAATATCTCAGCCGCCTCTCTATCTCCCCACCTGTTTCACCTGTATGAGTCACTGATTAGTTTGGGAGCCAGTCAAGTTTATCGGAGGGTTTCTGTCTCCCCTAAAAGTCAATCTGTCTTCTTTGCCTTTCTCCTCCTCCTCCTTCTTCTCTCGCCTTTCTTCTCTTTCTCCTTCTCTTCTCTCTTGCTTTCTTTGCTTCATCTTGTTTTCTTCCTGCTCTTATCTTCCTTATTCTCTTTTCCACCCTCTTTTCTATGTAAATATCTCCTTCTTCTTTTCTTCTGTCTTTGCCTTCTTTTCCGTTTTCCTCCTCCTCGTTATTTAGACACCTTCTACTCCTCCTCATTCGTCCCTTCATCTTCTTTCACCTCCTCCTCCTCATTCGTCCCTTCATCTTCTTTTCCCTCCTCCTCCTCCTCCTCATTCGTCCCTTCATCTTCTTTCCCCTCCTCCTCCTTCGTCCCTTCATCTTCTTTCCCCTCCTCCTCCTCCTCCTCCTTCGTCCCTTCATCTTCTTTCCCCTCCTCCTCCTCCTTCCCCTTTCTCTTTCATCTCTCCCCAAGTCTCGTTCATCGTTTGTTTTTTCCCCTCTTCCCTCTGACGAACTTCTTAAGGGGAGATGGGTCGTTTTTCTGGTCCCCTTTCTCCCCCGTGTTAAGCCCCATTTGTGTTGAGATTACAAGACGTTCGGACCATTAGTTTGGTGATGTTAACACCTTTCGCCCCATTTCGTTGTCAATTTTAAGACCTTTCGTGCCATTTAGGTGTCGATTTGTTTTGTGCTGGGGAGCGATAGTGAGCCTGAAGCTTTAAGAGGAACCGGCCTTATCTTATTTATCTTGAAGGGAGTCTAGGGGGTGTTTTTCTAAGCTGGATGGAGGTCTAGCGAGGAAACTAAGAAATAAAGGCATACATGAATTAATAGACCAAATAAAAATGGCCCATCCCCCCTTAATTTTAATCCTCCTTTGGCACTACATTTCCCCTCTTTTTATTCCTTCTCCTGGACTCCCCTTGCACCCCCCCCCCCTTACTTTCTTGCTCGCCCCTCCTCCCAACGAACCCACTCTACCCTTATTTATTTATAATTTGATATTCAGAGTATAATTTTTTTTTTTTTTTTTTTTTTTAGAGTATTGTGTCCTTCTTTTACACGTTTAAGTAGTTGGTTTGTTGTCCACGATTGATTTGATTTGTTGTTCTTGTCTCCGTTCCCATTAGCTTTTATTCAGACTAGTGAATTTTAAAATCTTTGTTTTGTTATGTCTCCCATGTCCTTAATTTGCTGTTCTTGTTAGTACTATTGTTATACATACGCTCGTCATACTTTATGTCCGCATTCCTCCTTGTTTCCCCGCTGTTTTAATGCTATTGTTCCTTCTTTCCATGTCAGTCCTCTGTTGATGCTTTTTACCTATTTTGTGGTGCTGTAACCATTGCTGCACTATCATCGTCTGTATGCCTCATGCCCTCTTTACACATATTGCTGCACTATCATCGTCTGTATGCCCCATGCCCTCTTTACACATATTGCTGCACTATCATCGTCTGTATGCCCCATGCCCTCTTTACACATATTGCTGCACTATCATCGTCTGTATGCCCCATGCCCTCTTTACACATATTGCTGCACTATCATCGTCTGTATGCCCCATGCCCTCTTTACACATATCATTCTAGCTTAATAAACGTTCGGCATACTCACTCCCTATTGTCTATTAGTTATCTCTATATCTAACTAATTTATATATACTGTATATATATATATATATATATATATATATATATATATATATATATATACTGTATATATATATATATATAGATAGATAGATAGATATATATAGATATATTTTCTAAATCATTTCTATTCTACCTTTATATTCCTTTCTATTCAATCTCTGTTCACTCCACGTTTCTGTTTTTTTTTTTTTTTTTTTTTGTATTAATATTATCTGTATGTTTTTTTTTCATTCCGTGTCTACGTTGTATTTTTGTTTTTCTTTTGCCTATTTGCTTTCGTTCTATAAATACAGCCACCCCCTCCATCTACATCAGCCTCCTCTTCTGCCTGCATCAATCGTTTCTCCCTCCCTTATTTTAATATTCCATCTTTACTTTTTATTTCTAAGTTTATCACAGTTTATCTGCTTTCATTGGCGGAGAGAGGGAGAGAGAGAGAGAGTGTGTGCGTGTGTGTGTGTGTGTGTGTGTGTGTGTGTGTGTGTGTGTGTGTGTGTATTAAATATGATTGATTCTCTGTTTTGAGTCCTTTGGGAAGAGTGACGAATGTACACAATTAGCAAACAAAAGGACTTATATAAATTATATAATGCAAATAATATGAATATCCAAAATCTCGATAAAATTGCTAACACAATGTAAGAAAGAATATGGAAAAAATTATTGTTGTTGACATCAATACACGAGATAATTCCCTGAAAAAACAACCCATCTGTTATGAATAGTTATAAAATATTAATAATTGCCGAACGAAGAAGATGAAGACCGCAAAATGTTATGATAGAAAACGGGAAGAGGCTAAATAAAATGGATAACTTTAGAGACCCCGGGTTCTCGTAAAAATTATGGAGGGCATGTCACTCCCTTCGACACCTCTTAGAAGCCCCATTTTGTCACCCCACTAGTTTGGTTTCTTGCTACCCTTCGCATGTTGTGAAGAGGAATTGGGAGAAACCGTGGAAGAGTCAGGGTATGTGATGGTGAATGGGAGATGCAGTTGAAAAATATGGGTATGGGAAGGTGAATTGGGAATAAGGAAGGATGTGAAATGGTGTTGAAGAGATAGTTGAAGAGCACATAATGGGAAGGTTAATGAGCAAGACAATAGAGTTTTAAAGATGTGGGAGTACGGGTAATAGTAGCTAGATAATAGTGTAAGATAGTCAATGGATAGGTAATTGAAAAGAAGTGTGTGGGTAGTGGGGTGGCATTAGAAGATGGTGTTGTAGGATCGGTGTGGTCTTGGGTGCTAGTGGAAGGGTAAGAACATGGAAGGTGTTTTATGAGTAACATAACAACTGTAAAAAGGTTCTGGTTCTGAATAGTGATGTTGACAATAGAGAGCATGTGGTGATGAGAGGGATGCGGTGGAAGGCTTGGGATGAGGGATTGGGAGTGATGGAATGGGCTGAGATAAAAAGGGAGGGGAAGTGGTAAGGCTATTTAATGGTGCAAGAGCGGTGTAGGATTTTGTTTTGTTTTGTTTTCTATGTGAGTGAGGGAGACAAAAGGCAGAGGTATTATAGGTGAGGGTGTGGTCGGGGAGTGGGGTGATGGAGGGAGGTAAAGGGTGAGGGAGTGGATGGACAAAGGTGGGATTGTATGAGCACAGGGAGTGTCGGTGGAGGTGGAGGATAGGGAGTTCAGGGATTGGTACGAAAGAGGGATAGTGCGTTGGAGAGTTGGTTGGGTTAGTAAGGGGGGAGGGGGTGGAGAAAGTTAAGCAATTGGGGTGCAGGCGTGCAGGGAGTGGAGGTAGGGGATAACAGGTGGGGTGGAGGATTGGTAAGGTAGGGGGAGACTGGGTCGGGAAGTTGAGTGAGTTAGTGAGGGCGAGTGTGAGGGAGTTGATTAATAAGGTGCAGACGTGGAGGGAGTGGGGGAGGTGAGGTGGGGGTAGGGTTAGGGGAGTAGAGGTGGGGGTAGAGGTGGGGATGGGGGAGTTGAGATTGGGGTATAGGAGTGGTGGTAGGGGTGGTGGAGTTGAGGTAGGGGTGGGGGAGTGGGTGTAGGGATGGGGGAGTAGAGGTAGGGGTGGGGGAGTGGAGGGGGGGGGTGAGGGAATGGAGGTAGGGTAGGGGGTGGGGGAGTCCAGGTGGGGGTGGAGGACAGGTTGGGGGTGGGCTGTGGCACCCTTCCAAACCCACATTGGTGAGAGCTAACGACAGGTGCCTCTCTCTCTCTCTGTCTCTCTGTCTCTCTCTCTCTCTCTGTCTCTCTCTCTCTCTCTCTCTCTGTCTCTCTCTCTCTCTCTCTCTCTCTATCTGTCCTCCTCCCAATCATTCTGTCTCTCACTCTTTCATCATCCCTTTATTTTCGCTTGGCCCATTTTTATACCCCTTTCTCAAACTCAACCTTCGTTACGTTTCATTCTTAGTCTTGCAATGTTCTTTTCTTCCACATTTCCCATTTCTATTCTCATCTCTTCATGTGTGTGTTTTCTTGTTTGCTATAGAGTGAATTTCCCATGATATGAGTTTCGTCTTAGGCGAAATTACATGAGCGTTTTTTCGGCAATTTTCGATAAGTAAGTGTATTTCTAGCAACACTTGGGGAATCTTTTTGTCATCGGTATTGGTAGCTGGATATACAGTAAGGGGGGTGCTTGTTTTTCGTCTATATACTGTATATATTCATTATATTATTTTTTTAAATTTTCTAACTAATGGGGCAAACCTCTTAAAATCTGAAAACTAATGGGGCTAAACACGAGGGAGAAGGGGGACCAGAAAAACGACCCATCTTCCCTTAATGTAGAGGTGGATTAGCATAGCGTGTGGCCCCTCTCTCA
>CM064487.1:23724208-23771708 GCA_032716605.1 Paralithodes platypus
GTCGAAAGTATATCTAACAACCAACCTATAAGTATATTTTACACCAGTATTCCCGAATGTTTTTTGTTTTGTTTTTTGTTTATAGATAAGTAGATACTTGAGTGTAAGGAGAGGACACTATATTCCAGATGGTGGAGGTTGGCCGATCTCTGATACTATAAGATCTCTAAGGTAAGTAGTAAGGCCAGTCAAAGTGGACGGGACTTGGTAAACAAAGGTAGACAAGGACACTAGATGTTAGTACTGTTATACTCCTATACTTCTTTTAGGATAAACCCTTTATATATGCTGGCTATCATTAGACCATATTATGCAGCTTAAAGATGGCCTCTAGATGTGAACAGATCAAAGTCAACTCAATTATCCCTCCATCCCACAAATCGTCTAAGAAAGCCGGCATAATCTGTAAAACGCCACAAAATAATCAAGGGTTTACTCCCTTACTTCCGAGGTAATCTACACATTCCTGTATGCTTCCCTATTAGGAGGGGACAACGATCTGAAGCATAATTATATATACTAATAACCCCCTTCAGCACGATGACGTAATTTTCATCATTATCTGGTTACCATTGGACGATTTTCTTTAGTTTGAAATCTACCTGCAGGACTCAAAGGGGTACATACGATCCCAATAAACCTTCTGAATAGCATAGATCCTTCTTAGGCTGCATAAAATCGCTTAACTTACGGCATAATTAAAGCTAAAAAGACGTCATCGTGTTGAAGGGGTTAAAGTATTTACAAACTAGATTTTTGCCTTATTTAGGCGCCTGTTACATGAAACAATTCCTCGTGATTTTAGTATTTTATTAGACATACAGTATATAAAAATGTGTGTGTATACTTGTAGACGATAATGAAGTGGATAGTGAACATGTGTGTGTGAGAGAGAGAGAGAGAGAGAGAGAGAGAGAGAGAGAGAGAAGAGAAGAGACGAGAGAGGGAGGGAGGAGAGAGAGAGAGAGAGAGAGAGAGAGAGAGAGAGAGAGAGAGAGAGAGAGAGAGAGAGAGAGAGAGAGAGAGAGAGAGAGAGAGAGAGAGAGAGAGAGAGAGAGAGAGAGAGAGAGAGAGAGAGCATACAATAGTCATATGATGATATTGGTTGGATTTGAAAGAAATCTGTCTCGCGTGGGCTGATCTGCCCTTTGCTGATTTCCGCGTTTTTGTGTCATTATGAATAATTTACGTGCGAACCACAAAGTAACGAAAAATTACAACTGGGTAATATAAAATAATGAACTAATTCCCTTTGTTTGTTTTATTTGTCACACTTTCCTTCACCTTTATATTTTTTAAATCGCCCTAATACATACACAAACTCACTATACTCCTCCCCCTCCCATCACGAAGTAAAATGGTGTTTATTTTATTATTTAGGTATAAGTTATTAACCTGACTAAGCTAAAGTGAAATGCTGTCCGTAAAGTGCAATCCATATGGTGTTTATAATCATTACGATATTTTTACTGTGTTTATTTATAGCAATTATGATACACTGGCGATACATTTTGATAAATTTCTTGAGAAACATACTGTATATCCCATTACTCGGGTTTACTAGGCAATGCTCACCGTCTTGTTTTTATCACTCAGAGGTGTTCAAGTTCTCCTGATCATGATTGTACCTTGTATGTGTGTGTGTGTGTGTTTGTGAGTGTGTGTGTGTGTGTGTACAAAGGAGTACAAAGGAGTACAAAGGAAATCAAGCAACAACAGATCTAGTGACCCTTCTAGGTTGCTTGTCCTCCAAAACACTGAGGATCAAGTGTCCAAACAGTGGTTTAGAGTGGGTAAGGGAACATTGGAAAGGGAACTACTGCCCTGCCACTAACGTGGCAGGACTAGGAAGTTAGTAGGGGACATATGGGTTAGTAACTGAGGGGAGGATAAAGTTATTCATTTACAAACGCAGTCAGTCGCGGGTTTGATGCGAGATATTTGTCTAGGCGGAATTTAAATGAATCAACGGTGCTGCAGTCTATAACGTCTCGGGGAAGCCCATTCCACAAGTTGACAACTCGATGAAGAAGAAATTCTTAGATTCGTGCGAGTTAAAAGATTTACCAATAATTTTGCAACCGTTTCCCCGCGTGTAATTAGATTGGTCGATAGTGAAGTACTTACTACAGTTCATATTGTCGATGCCTTTGATGATTTTGAACACTTGAATTAAGTCGCCTCTTAATCTGCGCTGGGTTTAAAGGAAATAGATTTAATTCTCTAAGACGCTCTTCGTATGGTTTGTCTTTAGGCTAGGTATCATTTTGGTAAACTCTACGTTGAAACTCGTTCTAGCTTGTTTATATCTTTTTGGTAATAAGGGCACCAGGATTGAACGCAGTATTCCAGAAGAGGGCGGACTAAGGAATTGTAAAGGGTTAGGATAACTTCTTTGGATTATGCTCAAATGACCTGCCTATAAAGCCAATTATTTTGTTTGCCTTCTTAACAACTTCTGAACATTGTTGACTCGGTTTTAGGTTACTCGATATTGTTACTCCCAGATCAGTTTCTCTGTTTACATTCTTAAGCTGAGTGCCATTCATCGAATAGTTTGCTTTCTCATTTAGGTATCCGACATGTAGTACTTTACATTTATCCGCATTGAAACTCATTTGCCAAATTTGGGCCCAACATGACAATTTATCTAGATTGTGTTGCATATCGTCAACTTGTTCTTTTGAGAGTACGCTATTTGCAATTTTTGTATCGTCAGCAAATTTTGAGATTGTGCAGGTGAGACCCTCATCTATGTCGTTGATGTAAATTAGAAAGAGAATTGGTCCTAGTACCGATCCCTGGGGTACCCCGCTACTTACATTGGTCCATTTAGATGCCTTACCGTTTATGACTACCCTTTGCTTTCTGTTGCTGAGCCAATTTTCTATCCATTTCAACACACCGTCTTGTATTCCATGCGCTTTTAGTTTTAGCAGTAAACGTTTGTGGGGAACTTTGTCAAAGGCCTTTTGAAAATCAAGGTATATAATATCTACAGCTTTACTCTCATCGTAGAGGTTGAGGATATCGTGGAAGAAGTCTAAGAGGTTTGTTAAACAGGAACGTTTTTTACGAAAGCCGTGTTGAGTATCTTTAAGTATGTTATTTTCCTCCAAGTGATTTACGAGTCTGTCTCGTATGACCGTTTCTAGCATTTTACATACAACTGAGGTTAAGCTAATTGGACGATAGTTACTGGGTAGGGATTTGCTGCCTTTTTTGAATATCGGTGTTACGTTGGCTAGCTTCCACTGATCAGGCATAGTTCCAGACTGCAAGGATTTATTGAATAGTAATGTCAGTGGTTTGGAGAGCTCATTCTTAGCTTCCTTTAGAACTCTAGGCGAGATTGTATCAGGTCCTGGCGTTTTATTTACCTTGAGTTTATCTAAACAATTCAATACTTCTCTCTCTGTAACGGTGATATTGCTTAGAACATCTGAATTATCAATCTGAATCGGCGATGGTGTAGGAATATCACTGAGGTCTTCTGTTGTAAAAACTGATGCAAAGAAGGTATTGAGGGCATTACTCATTTGTACTTCGTCTTTGGTGTATTCTCCTTTTTCATCGACTAACGGTCCAACAGTTGAAGTAACTACTTTTTTCTTTCTGATATAACTATAGAATTTTTTCGGGTTTGTTTTACTTTGATTCGCAATATGTAACTCTAAGGTCTTTTTACTTTGCTTAATTAACTTTTTGGCTTTGCGTCGTAGCTCTACAAATTTCACCCGTTCTTCGTCATTTTGTGAGGATTTTAATCTATCATTAGCACATTTTTTAGCAAGCAGGCAGTTTGAAATATCTTTATTCCACCATTTGGGCTTATTATTATGGCCTGGACGCCGTATTTTCGATGGTATGCAGTCTTGCACTGCTTTTAGGTAAGTGGTTTCGAATAACTTCCAAGATGTATTTATGTCGTTATTGTTAATTAAAAAGCTCCAGTCAGTTTCTTTAAACATAGCTCTAAGTTTATGGAAGTTTGCTTTCTTGAAATTAGGGACTTTTTCGATGCTACTATTTGGTTCGTTACTAGTAAACTTTAAAGTGAAAGTTATCGTACGATGGTCGCTGTTACTGAATTCATCACCAACATTCAAATTCTCTATCAATTCTTCTTTTGTTGCAAGTACAATGTCAAGAACGTTATTACCACGGGTCGGCATTCGAACAAATTGATAAAGCGAACTCTCTTGCAAGTTCGTATACAAGTCATGTCCGGAGTGTGAAGTAAGAGTATCGCCCCACTTGGTCACAGGTAAATTAAAGTCGCCAAAAATTACGGTATCTTGTGAGTTACTTACATCTGCAATTTGTTCGTAAATTTCTCGGTCAGTTTGCACTGATTGAGCTGGAGGTCTGTATATTAACGCAAGTTTTATTTTTGTACCTTTATTATTCTTTATTAGCACAAAAGATGTGTCGACGTTCACAATTTGAGGTTTTGACACGAGGGTCGGGTTAAGACTTTCTTTGATACAAAATAAAACGCCACCTCCATTTTTATTTATTCGGCTGTTCTCAAACATTACATAACCGGGAAGTGAATACTCTGCTAAAAAGTCTCTATCTTGTGTATTGAGCCAAGATTCTGTTATGCCAATCACATCATAATTTTCTGTAAACACTAGTTCCTCTAAATCTGAAAATTTATTGCGTATGCTACGAGCGTTTGCATAGAAAACCTTTAAAGTTGCGGGTGTACGAGTGTATTTAAGTGGCATACTTTATGTGAGGGGAAACCATACAGGACGAGGGGCGAGGCTGACTCTATTTCCGTTCACCCCTCCCTCGGCTAGACTTGTTTGTGTCGTATTTACCCGGAGTGTCGTAACCCCAGTGGCCCTTACGACTTCAAACATTCCGACTCGGGCGATCTCGGGGCGCTACGACTTAGAATATTACAAGTTTATGATGCAGCGATGCCCTTTATTGCCGTGGTTAACGGCCGGGGTGGGGCGAGGGGGTGTGCGGCGCTGGGGTCTTGATCTCTGGGGAGGCTAGTAAAGGGCGTGGTTTTGTCTTACCTAATAAATCCGCAAGTTAACATACACATATATACCTCCATACATACCTACCTACCTCCATACATACAGAAAGGCATACAACCCCCCTCCTTATACCGTAAGAATATGGGAATCTCCAGAACGGACAATGCCAGATGGCAGATTTCATAGAAACCAAGGCCAGCTCGTCTATTGAGTACCGGTATGTAAATAACCTTGAATATGCTACGCCCTTGTATTGCAAAGATGCATCGCTAGTACAGGAAGCTTCTTTAAAAAAACTCAAACCAAGATCATTCAGATCCTAATAATTTGAGTGTATTACTATATGCAATAGCAACATAAATAATATTATATCCTCCACTCATATAACTTTAACACAGAATAATGGAACCTGATGCATCGGATACCCAATCTGAAGTTAAGTCCACCAATGCAATAACAACACTATCACTTCCTTCAACCTAAAAGATTAACCCTACTGATTCAAGGGAGAGTAAATCAGATGAGACTGTAATGTTTCCCCTAGAGAGCGCTGGGGTATTATAAAGGCTCACCAGGTTGTATATTCCCGAAGGTTGTAGAGGTTTTTACTCCTGTGCTACTTGTCTTTTAGCAGAATAATCACGGTATCTTATCCTAGCCTAACCTGACCTATCCTATCCAAACGGGACATACACCTTGAATTAGTTCAGGTGAGCTGAGGTTAGTGTAGGTTAGGTGAGCTGTGGTTAGTCTAGGTTAGGTGAACTGAGGTTAGTCTAGGTTAGGTCAGCTTAGGTTAGATTAAGTTACTCTATTTGACTTGATGAAAGAAAAGTATTGGTTGAGTATAAATCCATCCAAACTTAGAGAATATGCACCCGGGATGAGGTTACGTTAGGCTGGGATAAGTTACCGCAATCGTCCTGGTGAAGGAAATGTAGATTATAAACCCTTCCAAGCTTCGGGAACATGCGGGTGGGTTATTTAAAAGACTGGCTGGGCTGTTTAAAAGAGCGGCGTTAAAGTTAAAGGGCTTTCGTTGCGTCGTTTGTTTATTGGTTTGGGAGTAAAGGCTTGCGGCTAAGTGATCGGGTCATTGGAGATCTTTAGTGGTGGCCTTTATCACAGGGGCTGGGGTAAACAGAGGGGAGAGTGAACAAACCAGGGAAGAGGGGAAAAAGTAAATAATTAATAGGGAAACAGACGTTGACATATAGGAGTGAGAAGGAGGAATATATATAATCAACAGAATACGAGAGAGAAACAGAAGGAAGATAACGAGAAAGGGGAACTATAAACAATGGCTAGAACCACAGAGGGAAAGAACGAGGGGAAGACATATATAAATAATAAAGAAAATAGGGGGAACTGTACAAGAAACAAGGGAAGGTAAATGTAAACAATAAACATGGAACAGAGGGGAAGGAAAACTAAATAATGGACAGAGGAAGATAGTTACACTGGATACAGAAGGGGCATGTAAATAACGAATAGAAGGGAGGTAAAAACAGATGAGATTGAATGAGAGAGGGGAAGACTATATCAAAGAACGAGGAAAGAGAGGAAACATGTGGATAAGGAAAGAAAGGGGGAAACACAAGGGAAAGAAAGGGGAAATACCTGCATACGGTTAAGAAAAAAGGGAAAAATATATAGTGAATAGGGAGAGATGGAGACACTGGGTAGGAGACGAAAGAGGACGGAGGAAAGAAGAAAACTAAATTGACAGTTCAGTGACAGTCAGTGACAGAGAAGGTTGTGTTAATCTGAGCTCCTGCCCGGACCACTTACCAGTGACCTTTAGTGACCATTACACCTACCTGTGTTTGGGGGCAGTGCACTCGTGTTATATAAAAGTGTTATAGCTCAGTTTTTAGCTGTTAGTTTACTTGTTTTTGTTTTTCTGTACTTAGTTTCTTGTTCCTCGCTAAGCTTATTGGGATCATGGCAGGTATGGAGTGCGAGTCTCTAACTGATCTGCATCATCTTATTCTCCAGGTAAGAGAGGAGATGGTTGTGGTGAAGGAAGAGGTCTTGGCTCTAAGGGAGGTTAATGTTAAACTTCAGAGGGAAGTGGATTTGATTAAAGACGAAAATCTAGCTTTCAAGCTTAGCCAAGAGGAAATAAAGTCAAGTAAGGGGAAAAGGGAGGAAGTTGATGAAAAATTGTATTCATGGCAGGTTGTTAAAAATACGGGTGGGAAAGTCACACTCAAGAAGCAGGATAGTAGAATAGGTATGAGTGTGACAAATACATTCTCTCCTTTGCGAGACGAATGTGAGGGAAAAGATAGTCAGGATAAGGGAGGGATAACCGAAGTGCCTGCCGCCGACTCAGCTCCAACCTCTGACGCTGTGCTACCTACCACCACCACTACCCCCACCCCCACCACCACCAAGGGACCTTCTGCCACCACCGGGGGTTCTCCAACTGCAGCTGCTGGATCCTCCCGAGGGAAAGGTAAGTCTGTGTCCCGAGAAGGTAAGTCTGTGTCGATTGTGGGCGACTCCATGGTAAGACATTTAGTTAGGGCTACCCGCACTAAACTTAGGAAGGTTGTGTGTCTGCCTGGCCATGGAGTTGGGAGGGTTTTAGAGAAGATGGACCACATCTTGGAAGATAGTGGAGATAACCCCATTATCTGTCTCAGTGCCGGGAGTAACGATGTTGGTAAGGGTAGAAGTGAGGAACTGCTGCAGCAGTATCGGGATGTGTTAGATAAAGTTAGGATGAAGGGAGGGATCCCTGTAGTACATTGTATCCTACCCAGAAGAGGAGTTCCCAAGGAATGGACATCCAGGGCGATTGGTGTCAATTGCCGTTTGGAGAAATATTGCAAAGAAAAAGCAATACCATTCATTGATAACTGGGATAGTTTCTATGGGAGAGATGGGATGTACGCAAGGGATGGGGTTCATCTTTCACGGTTAGGGGTTTCTACATTAGCTAGTTCTTTAGATAGGGTGGTTGTGGGGTTTTGAACAGAAATATTGAGAGTGTAAATGAGAGGTTAATTGGAACAATTTTAGCGTCAGGCGAAAGCGATAAGGATATTCAGTCTCATGCTAAAAATGATGACTATAATGCAAATAATAGTAGTGATGGTGCAACAGAAGATGGAAATGTCGCTAAAAACAAAGGTAAATTAGGTATAAAGAAAAGAAGTAAATTGAGAGTATATTACACAAACTGTAGGAGTCTATGTAACAAAATGAACGAACTTAGAGCCCTTGTTAGCAAAGAAAATATAGACATAATAGCGCTAACTGAAACGTGGATTAATACAGAAACCAGGCATTTTTTAGCAGAATTTGATATACCAGGATATAGTTTGTTTAAATATGACCGAACAAAGTAAGAGGGGTGGCGGTATAGCAGTGTTTGTCAGGAGTACATTAAAAAGCTGTATTAAATCAGGTATTAGACTAAATAACGATAATGAAAGTGTTTGGGTAGAGGTTAACGAAGGTAGTGAGACCATAGTTATTGGAGTTATGTATAGACCGCCAAATATGAGTAGAAATGACGGAACGTCATTATGGGAGGAAATTAAAATGGCATCAAGGTTTAGCAATGTGTGCATTATGGGGGATTTTAATTTTCCGAATATAGATTGGCAGCATCAAATAGGAGACTCTGATTCTGAGGAGTTTATAGAGGTAGTACAAGATAGTTTTTTATTTCAATTCATAGATACGCCGACTAGAGGTAATAATATTCTCGATTTAGTTTTCAGTAACAATGAACATATGGTAAATAATGTAGAGATAGGGGACCACCTAGGAAATAGTGACCACAATTCTGTGTATTTTAATATACAATGGAAAGGTAATACCAGAGAGAATACAACATTAATACCTGACTTTAGAAAAGCCAATTATGGTGGGTTAAGAAGAGCCCTATTAGCGGACCCTATGGTCAAAAAATTAAGTCGATCCAGGTGTCCAAATGAGTGTACCCCTTCTCAGGCACCTGTCATCTTAAGTCAGGAAGAGACGTCAACCTTGGTAGATACATACGATAATTTTATCAAGTCAGTATTCAATGCACAAAATAAATACATCCCCAAAAGAAAATTTAGATCAACACAGAACCAACCCAAATGGATGAATAATAGATTATTAGATCTTCTAGGACAAAAGAGAGGAATATATAGAAAAATTAGAAAAGGCGAAATTCACCTACTTGCTTACTATCAGAATCTATCAAGACAGGTAAAAAAGGATATTAGGAAAGAAAAAAGAAATTATGAAATTAAGGTTGCCAATGACTCAAAAAATAATCCTAAAGCTTTTTACCAACTATATAAATCCAAGGTTAGAGATGTAATTGGTCCCCTTAAAACTTCGATAGGAGAAATGACAGAAAATGATTTAGAAATGTGCAGTACATTAAATGGTCAATTTCTTTCCGTTTTCACTAATGAAAATTTGGCACAGTTTCCAGAAGTCCGTAAGGTATATAGCGATAGTATAGAAAATAGGTTAAGTACGGTTACTATAAGTAGAAATGATGTGCTTAAGGAAATTGACAGACTGAAACCTCATAAATCGCCTGGTCCTGATGAGGTATATGCTAGAGTATTAAAAGAATGTAGGGATGAGTTAAGTTACCCATTAACATTTTTATTTAACAAGTCATTGGAGACAGGTATAGTTCCAGAAGCTTGGAAGCTTGCAAACGTAGTTCCGATCTTCAAAAAAGGTGACAAATCAATAGCATCCAATTACCGTCCCATTAGTCTTACATCAATCATAGGAAAGCTACTAGAGTCAATTATTGCTAGTAAAATTAGAAACCACTTAGATACATTTAATTTAATAAATTCTTCTCAGCATGGATTCACTCAGGGACGTTCTTGCCTTACTAATTTGCTTAGTTTTTTCTCAGAGGTATATGAAGCAGTAGATAATGACAAGTCATATGATATAATATATTTAGATTTCAGTAAAGCTTTCGACAGAGTCCCCCACGAGAGATTGATGAGAAAGGTTGAGGCGCATGGAATAGGTGGGGCGTTGTTGGGATGGATTAGGTCATGGCTAATTGGTAGGAAGCAGAGAGTCAGCATAAATGGTACGAAGTCAGAATGGGGAGCAGTCAAAAGTGGTGTCCCCCAGGGATCTGTATTAGGTCCTCTGTTGTTTGTTATATACATAATGACCTTGATTTAGGTATAACTAGTAGGATAAGTAAATTTGCAGACGATACCAAGATGGGGAGAACAATTGATTCAGATAGAGATATAGAGTGCCTCCAAAGGGATCTAGATACCTTACACGAATGGTCAGTAAATTGGCAGATGAAGTTTAACATTGACAAATGCAAGGTATTAAAGATAGGGAAGATGCATACAAATGTTAAATATAAACTAGCTAATGTGGAATTAGAAAACTCGAATTGTGAGAAAGATCTAGGTGTGTTTGTTAGCAATGATTTGAAGCCTAGACAACAGTGTATAAGCGTTCGAAACAAGGCAAACAGGATTCTCGGGTTCATCTCAAGGAGTGTGAGTAACAGAACTGCTGATGTTATCTTAAAACTTTACTTGTCATTAGTGAGACCCCATATGGATTATGCTGTTCAATTTTGGTGTCCTTATTACAGAATGGACATAGATTCATTGGAGAGAGTACAACGTAGAATGACAAAAATGATCCATAATATTAGAAATCTTCCGTATAAAGAAAGGTTGAAGAAATTAGGCTTACATTCGTTAGAGAGACGCAGAGTTAGAGGGGATATGATAGAGGTGTTCAAGTGGGTTAGTGGGATTAACAAAGGGGACATGACAAATGTACTAAAGCTCAGTGATAGCGAAAGAACTCGTACCAATGGTTTCAAATTAGATAAATTTCGTTTCAGAAAAGATATAGGCAAATATTGGTTTGGTAACAGAGTTGTAGATGGGTGGAATGGACTACCAAGTGCTATAGTGGGATTAAAAACGATAGGGAGCTTTAAGATAAAATTGGATAAGCATATGGACGAGAAGGGTTGGGTGTGAAGGGGGATCAGCAGGGTTGGGCCAATCAGCGCTCTGCAGACCCCCGTAATCCTGCGTTAATCTCTAACCGTTTTGGTAAGATGATCCTCAGGGTATTAGAGTGTTGAGCCTATAATTGGGCTTTGTAATTGGGGTTGTGTGGGACAGGGATCTGCCTTGCTTAGGCCAATCGGCTTTCTGCAGACTCCCATTTTCTTATGTTCTTATGTTCTTAAAGAGGGAAAGAAGGAAGATCTAAGGTGGACTAGAGACCCTGTAGTACCATAAATCGGCCAACCTCTGCCATTGTGGTGCAACTGGAGTGATTAGCCTCTCCTTACACTCAAAATCTCTCTCTCTCTCTCAGTACCGGTGCCGTCCTTGTAATTATATTCTGGCTACTATTAGATTATTGTATTCAGTTTAAAAAAGGCATCCAGCAATAATTAACAGGCTTCTAACTATCTTACTTAACCATTTTTACTACCATAGATCCTACTTAAACTGCACTAAATCATCTAAATATAGCTAGAATAAAATGTATTAAACGTCGCCGGTAAAGAAGGGGTAAACATATATTTTCAACTATATCAATAACTCGGTGTCCTCAGCACATGCACATACTACACGTTGCCTTTAATCTATTATGTCATTTGTATTTGTATCTACATGGTCTTCAACGACAAATGTCGGGTTTTGTACTTTGAGATAAACAATATTTCTATATAAACAAATCAAGACAACGCAGAACATTGGTGTTTGTATTAAAGGTTTGACTAAAGATATATCAACAATACATGTCGCGGTCGAGTTCTCCATAAGAATCACTTCGTATTTGTATTCTATTCTCCATGCCTACACCCTTTGTTTTCTTCTCTCATTGATTTGGTTAGACTATATTAGGACATTTTTAAGTAATATATTACGGCACCATATTTATGCAGAAGGATTTTGTCCTTTATACTGTATACCCTTTAGTAAAAACCGTGTGTATTTGTAAAGGAATATATTATTATTTTGCGGTTACCATTTTTATTTGAGTTATCTCTATTTTCTATTTAACCACCACTAGAGGGCTGAGTGTGGGCGCTGATATCATGGCTGCAATAATAGGACTTAACTGCAAGGCACTTCGGCTATATGCCTCCCAGAAGTCTCTTCTTGCGAGGTCCTGCGAATTGGTCCATCCTATGTATCTCCCGACAAATTATTAACTTTCCTCAGCCATGAGTCATGTGATTTTCCCCGAGGTTGTTGCCCTTTCAATTTGTTAGCCAACTTAATGACCGCAGGAGCAGCGACATCTTCAGGAGAGACGTGCCACATGCCCACAGAGCCAAAGCTGGTGCTAAGGACTATGCCCAATAGGCCTTTGTCTCAATTCAGTTTCAAAGAGTAAATGCTGGTTTGATATGTGGTCTTACCAACGGTACCCCAAGATCCTGCGAAGACACTTGGAATCAAAGGAGTTGATGTATCTCTCCAAGTCACTATTCAGTATCCATGTCTCATATCGTATTACAACAAGATAGGGAGTACAAGTGTCTTTAGGATCATCTGAACATCGATTTAAAATTGCAGGAATAAATTTCAATGTGAATCCATCATTTGGCATGATCTCAAGTGCTACAACCTTAGTTATTCGTAATTTTAATAACATATCAGAATGAGCCTCATAACAGAATAAATAGATAATGTAGTGCATGATTCTTAAGAGATGTATTAGCAGATAATCAATGTGACCAGCTTAAGGGGGGATGGGCAGTGTTTTCTGGACCCCCTTCTCCCTCGTGTTTAGCTCCTTTGTTTGGTTTTTTCGATTTTAAGACGTTCGGCTCAGTAGTCTGGCGATTTTAAGACCTTTCATCCAATTTCTTTGTTAATATTAAGACTTTTCGTCATTTAGGTGTCAATTTTTTTCTTGGTGAGCAATTGCGAGCCTTTAATTTAAGAGGAACCGGCCTTCGGCAGGGACACATTTATCTTGGGGGTATTAATTTTAAAGATTGATGGAGGTATAGGGAGGAAACTAAAAACATTACAAAAAAATATATGAGCAAATAAATACACCCACTAACACCATCTAACTTCCTGCTTTGATTCAACACTAATGCATTATAAACAAATAAAGTATATACCACTTACAGATGGTTAAGTGTTGTAGTAGATATAATATTTGTTTTTATATGGCAACACCATTATGACGTCGCATATACTGTACATTAGAAAATTATGCAAGCTTAATGTTATTATCAATAAAACAAATACAAAGGGATCTAGATACCTTACACGAATGGTCAGTAAATTGGCAGATGAAGTTTAACATTGACAAATGCAAGGTTTTAAAGATAGGGAAGATGCATACAAATGTTAAATATAAACTAGCTAATATGGAATTAGAAAACTCGAATTGTGAGAAAGATCTAGGTGTGTTTGTTAGCAATGATTTGAAGCCTAGAAAACAGTGTATAAGCGTTCGAAACAAGGCAAACAGGATTCTCGGGTTCATCTCTAGGAGTGTGAGTAACAGAACTGCTGATGTTATCTTAAAACTTTACTTGTCATTAGTGAGACCCCATATGGATTATGCTGTTCAATTTTGGTGTCCTTATTACAGAATGGACATAGATTCATTGGAGAGAGTACAACATAGAATGACAAAAATTATCCATAATACTAGAAATCTTCCGTATAAAGAAAGGTTGAAGAATTAGGCTTACATTCGTTAGAGAGACGCAGAGTTAGAGGGGACATGATAGAGGTATTCAAGTGGGTTAGTGGGATTAATAAAGGGGACATGAAAAATGTACTAAAGCTCAGTGATAGCGAAAGAACTCGTACAAATGGTTTCAAATTAGATAAATTTCGTTTCAAGAAAGATATAGGCAAATATTGGTTTGGTAACAGAGTTGTAGATAGGTGGAATAGGCTACCAAGTGCTATAGTGGGATCAAGAACGATAGGGAGCTTTAAGATACAATTAGATAGGCATATGGACGAGATGGGTTGGGTGTGAGGGTGATCTGTCAGGTGTGGGGATCTGCAGATCCCCGTTTTTCTGACCTCTGACCGTTTCGGTGAGGTAAGTCCTAATGGTGTTTTTAAGCTGGGCTTATAATTAGGGTTGGGTGTGACAGGGATCTGTCTTGTGTAGGCCAATCGGCTTTCTGCAGACTCCCATTTTCTTATGTTCTTAAATAATTTGAAATATAATCTCTTCAAAGTAATAAGCAAAACCTAGATACTGACTTCTGCATTTATAACTAATATCCTGTTATTTATCTTGGTTATCAGAATAATTTATATCTATCCTGACTTATGATATTATCGGTGGAGTCTTACCTTCTACTTGCCACAGGTAAATTTATCACTCAGCTTTAATAAGTATCTATCAAATGTAAGATGCCTATACATATTAATTCTTCATAGTCTATAGAATCAATATATGTGTGACAATAACAGATACAAATTTAATTTGTCAGTGGTCATTTATGACCTGTAAAACATTGCCATTTTAACTAAATAACCATATGAACAATGTGAAATAGGTGTAAAGGAGATGTTTGCGATATGCAATCTAGATAAATAATTATAGAATGAAAGCTAAGCATGTTCATATTTCAATCGTTAAGACAATTTATATACAGTTACTGTAGATCCAGACCTGTGATACTACTAGTCAAGTTTTTAGAGATAATGGAATAAAATTCAGTTATCTTTATTAATCTTCCTTATAATTAATATATTTCCTTAAAAATAATGGTTCAATTAAAAACTTATAAAACAGTTTCATTTATTTGCAAAAGGTATAAAAACTTATAACTAAAGGACTAGATTTAATATGGAACGATTGGGTATCAGGAACCATTGGTCTGAAAACAAATTGTATATAAAATGATAAATTGGAGCAGAGTAAGAAAATACTACTTTTAGCCCAATTATCAAAAATAGTAAGGGAATGGTGTTTTGTAATTGCCTTCATGTTAGCTGTCAGTTGGTTGTGCAGGCCGGTGTAGAGCTGGACAGGCAGCCTCTGAGTGTTTGTTGAGCAGTGACATTCTACTGAAGGTCTTATGACAGGTACTACAGGCATACTTCTTGACGTGGGCGTGTGTTTGGAGGTGGGCGCGTAGGTTACTGCGGTCAGCGAAGCAACGGTCACACTGTGGACACTGGAAGGGCTTCTCCCCGGTGTGGGTCCTGATGTGGCCCTGCAGTAGCCACGGCCGCGAGAAGGCCTTGCCACACAGTTGACACTTGCATGGCAGTGTGTGGGTGCGGATATGCATCTTGAGGGCACCCAGGCTCGTGTACACCTTTTTGCAGTGCTTGCAGACGAGCGACTTGCCTTCTAATGCTGCACAGTGGAACTGTTTGTGCTTGCTGAGGCCAGAGTATGTGGAGTACGATTTGCTGCAATCTGCACATGCGTACCGAGCCTCCCCATGTCCATTGTTTCCATCACTAGATGCGGAATCTGACTTGGTTTCTAATGCTGCACAGTGGAACTGTTTGTGCTTGATGAAGCCAGAGTATGTGGAGAACGACTTGTTGCAATCTGCACATGAATACCAAGCCTCCCCACGTCCATTGCTTTCATCGCTAGATGTTGAATCAGACCCTGGTGATCTACATTCACGTACATGACTAGGTGGCAAGAGGGTAGCTTGAGGAAGGGGGTTTAATGGCCATGTAAGTGGCAATCCACTCACCCAGTGTCCTGAGGCACTAGGCAAATGGTGTGGAATCCGAGGTTGTATAGAGTTAACTAATTTCTGCTTGGGAGGGTCATCTGTCAGCCATGGTCTATGTGGGTGTGAATGTACAGGGGCATTACCAAAAGCTAATGGAACAAGCTGTTGTTGTTTCAGTGAAGGTTGTCTCATTAATACTTTATCAACACCACTGGAAGCCAATTCACTGTTACTCATTAACAAAGGACCTTGAAAGGAGGGTACTGATGAAAGTTGGTTATGGCTTGAGTTGCCATCTTCTAATGGTATACTTCTGACATGACCTAAGGGCGAGGTCTGCATTACAAAGGAAAGTGGGTCTTTCCAGGGGCCGGTTTGATGCTTTGGTATAATGTAGCGCTGATGTTTAAAAGTGGATGAAGCAATTTCTTTTGAGGATTCTTCTACTGTACGAGGGGAATGCGAGTCTAGAACATGTTTTTGTTTCTTATTTATTTGTTCTTCACTGATCCGTTTACCTGACTCATCAATACACTGTGGAACTGGGTAATATGCGTGCATAGGAGATTTTAAATCCCATCCTGGTTTATCAATCTCTGTATTCTGTTTGAAGCATTTGTCAGAATATGGCAATGATATGGGAGAGATTTGAGGTTCGGTTGAATGTGTTCTAATGACCGGTGTTTTTAATTCAATATATTGCATGCCTGATTCCCTGCTCATGGTGTAATGGTGCCTTTCAGAAGTGGGCAGATGCAAATTAATGCCTGGGCCAACTTGTGATTGCTCATGAATAATAATTCTGGAATTATTTTTGTGCAGTTCAGACCTGTGTGAATCTCTCTGCACAAGACGTTCACGTTCCAGTTCAATGGCATGTGATAATTCCTCTTCCGCAAGGCTGGCGAGAGGGAAATCAACTACAGGTAATTTTCTATATGTGAGTTCGTGCCTTTGCTGTGGTACAGTGCTGATTCGGTGCCTGTTGTGAATGGGTGGAGGAGAGGAATATTTGCTAGGAGTGTGCCGATCATGTGAATATCTGCTTTGGGCATGAGCATCTGGCGAAAGTCTGCTAACAGCTTGCATATCTGGTGATTGTCCTCTTTCTATGTGCATGTCCGATGACCTTCCATTGTGAGCATGGTTCTCAGACAAGTGTTTAAGGGTGTGGTTGGAGTGTGCTGGGTGTGGTAGGGTGATGGGCGAGTCTGCATGACGTGGTTTGATGTAGGGTGACCGTGTTTTGTGTAAAAGGGTGATGGATGAGTGTGCTTCATGTGGTAGGGTGTTGGGTGAGTGTGCTTGACATGGTAAGGAGCTGGGTGAGTGAGCTTGATGTGGTAAGGAGCTGGGTGAGTGAGCTTGACGTGGTAGGGTGTTGGGTGAGTGTGCTTGACGTGGTAGGGTGTTGGGTGAGTGTGCTTCATGTGGCAGGGTGTTGGGTGAGTGTGCTTGATGTGGCAGGGTGTTAGGTGAGTGTGCTTCATGTGGCAGGGTGTTGGGTGAGTGTGCTTCGTGTGGTAGGGTGTTGGGTGAGTGTGCTTGACGTGATAAAGACCTGGGTGAGTGTGCTTGGTGTGGTAAGGAGCTGGGTGAGTGTGCTAGGCGTGGTACAGCATTGGGTGAGCATTCTTGATTTGGTAGAGGGTTGGGCGAGCGTCCATGAAGTGGCCGGATACCAGCAGTGAGAGTGTGGCAGTGAGCGTCCGTGTGAGGTGCCATAGGTGCCGCCAGTCTACAGTTAACACTCAGATCCTCCGGCTCTCTTTGTTGCAATACATGTACATCTGCAAGAAAAGAAGGGGGGAAGAGGTTAGACTTATATAACCTAAACTTAAAGTAAGATAATATAGCATTGGGATGTTTATAGTTCAATGCTCATTTCATCAAAGTGAAAGAAATCAGGATGTACATTATCATAAAATGTTATTAGCCTATCAAGATCAGAGCAAATTGTATAATGAATACATTGAAAGGTTCGGCTTTTGTTTATGGTCTTAAAGGGGGAAAAGAGCCTTTTAACAGAATCCCTTATTATGTTGTATTCTATTCTGACAAGCAAAAATTATATTCATACTGTTAAGGTAAGATAAGTAGTTTCTGTAACAAACAACAATAAATATTTCTCTAACGATAGTTCTTTTAGTACAAGGACATTATATTCAGCTTGGAAAAGACGTCTCGAATTGAAAATAATACATCACAAAAGAACAGCGAAGGCAAAGAAGGCAAACGTTGCTTGAGCCTAGACAATTATATTCAGGTAAGATTAGGAGTATTTCAAATACTGGTAGCCCGTTTAGTATAATGGCAGTATATTTTGCTCCGTTTGGCTAACACTAGGCGATTTAATGCAGCTTTGGGAAGAAATGAAAGGAAGGTTCTGGTCAAAGATGATGTGTGAGGGTAGCAGGTGCAGCTACCCTTATATTCCCTCAGTGTTGACACTCAAGGGGATTAGTTGATGGCACCCCACACACTCTCTCAGGTGCAGACATATACGCACAAACGTCTTTACAGTCATGGTATATTCCTACACACACCCAGGTGCAGATGTTGCACAAAGGCCTTTTAACATACACATGTACAAACATACAAGTAGACATGAAATACACACACATATAATATTTAAGGGTTATTGAGGTCGAGTTTAATAGCCTTACACACACACACACGGTATAAATACACACAAGCCAGTGTGAATTAAGGAACAGAAGAAGTCAAATAATTCAAATGTAAACACAATTAAACTCTACCATAATAAACTCGTCTCTAATTCCCTCTAACAAGGTATTTAGCTGACTTGCATCTCCCAAAGAATTAACTTAATCATTATGGGCCATCGTAAATAACCACCTTGATTTAACTGCACACATAAACAAGAAGTATCCAGAAGAAATAAAAATAAGAGAAAGATCAATTAAACGAGAGGGGGTGGGTGTCACAAATTATTATACGATACTTTCTCCAGCCATTTGTCATAAGAACATAAGAACCTGGGAGTCTGCAGAAAGCTGATTGGCCCAAACAAGGCAGATCCCTCTCAAACCCAACCCCAATTACAAGGCCTAATTATAGGCCCAGCTCACTAATACCATGAGGACCGACCTCACCAACACGGTCAGAGGTCAGAACACGGGGGTCTGCAGAGTGCCGATTGGCCCACATCCGGCAGATCCCCCTCACATCCAACCCATCTCGTCAACAATTATGGTATGATAGCTTCTGAATGTAATGGTTTATAAGGTTCAGTCATTTAACATAATCTATCTTTAGTCTAGTGCCCAATATGTAACCCGAATATCAATGATCTTATACTAGTATACAGCATAATATTAACTCTTGAACATTACATGCTTCTGAAGTGTTTCCTTTCGACCAATCGTAGGCCTTTAACAACGAGTGACCATTAAAAAGATATATATAATAATTAAAATCTTACTTAGAGGAAATAAGAAGGACAACATCGAACTGGATGGTCAATAAGAACATAAGAACATAAGAAAATGGGAGTCTGCAGAAAGCTGATTGGCCTAAGCAAGGCAGATCCCTGTCCCACACAACCCCAGTTCAATTACAAAGCCCAATTATAGGCTCAACACTCTAATACCCTGAGGATCATCTTCCCAAAACGGTTAGAGATTAACGCAGGATTATGGGGGTATGCAGAGTGCTGATTGGCCCAACCCGGCTGATCCCCCTTCACACCCAACCCTTCTCGTCCATATGGTTCCACAGGGATCTGCCTTGCTTAGGCCAATCGGCTTTCTGCAGACTCCCATTTTCTTATGTTATCCAATTTTATCTTAAAGCTCCCTACCGTTTTAGACCCCACTATAGCACTTGGTAGTCCATTCCACCCATCTACAACTCTGTTACCAAACCAATATTTGCCTATATCTTTTCTGAAACGAAATTTATCTAATTTGAAACCATTGGTAGAGTTCTTTCGCTATCACTGAGCTTTAGTACATTTGTCATGTCCCCTTTGTTAATCCCACTAACCCACTTGAACACCTCTATCATATCCCCTCTAACTCTGCGTCTCTCTAACGAATGTAAACCTAATTTCTTCAACCTTTCGCAGTGGGTGATTTGTTAGTAATAGGCGAAATATAATATAATAAAGAGGAAAATATCATCGTACAGTACCGGTATCGGAATAATCCCAAGAGAGAATGTCATAAACCATTAGAAGAGAGAGAGAGAGAGAGATAATATTTCAATTGCATGGGGTAGTTTTCAGTTTACACAGTAGCTTTGTAATACGAACGATCTTGGGTTGGGTGTGAGGGGGATCTGCCGGGTGTTGGCAAATCGGCGCTCAGCAGACCCCCGTAATCTTGTGTTAATCCCTGACCGTTTTGGTGGGGTCAGTGCTCAAGGTATTAGCGAGTTGGGCCTATAATTGGGTCTTGTAATTGGTGTTGGGTGTGACAGGGATCTGCCTTGTGTGGGCCGATCGGCTTTTTGCAGACTCCCATTTTCTTATGTTCTTATTAAAAAACGACACAATTGGACTTGCACTGTCGTTGAATTAGACTAAACATTAAACAATATATAAACTTAATGAGTTATTTACCGGTAGTAAGACATTTGTAAACGATATATAATATTTACATCAACAAAGCAATATTGTGAAATTAGAAAATAAACAAAATTGTATTATGTAGCACTTTTTTTTTTGTTTTGCTGTTGGCCATACACAATGTTATCGTAAGATTATCCAACCTAGAATTGTAGGGAGCAAGACGTTTCGCAGCAAGTGACGGTTCGCCTTACCGCGGCGAACGAGCCCGGACGCTAATTGGAACTGCGGCAAAAAAAAAAAAAAAAAAAAAAAAAAAAAAAAAAAAAAAAAAATGAGACACCAGATAATTCCAAATATAATCATTTAACTATAAAATAAATAGACGAAGAAAATCTAAAGATATAATGCACAACAAGACTGAAATGCAAAAGGCGAACACAACGCCAAGGAACTAAATAAGACAGAAAAGGTTGAGGAATGGTAGTGTTAAATGGGAGGTGAACAACAATATATATGAACCATAATATATTATGCCTAACACAAAGGGTAAGTAGGATCTTGCTAATTTATGAAGATGTATTGCAAGGAGGCGAAAAAAAAATGGATAGTCGGAGGGACGAACTAAGTAAAGGAAGATGAATAGGAAGAGGGAAAAGAAAATAACACATAATAAATGGAAAGAAAAGTAAATTCACTAAAATCATTATAATATTTGTTTGTTCTTTCGGTACCAAGGTGGCCTTCCTATGCTGAATAAAATGTCCGAATCTAATGTTAGTTTTATTTGTAACTTTTTAAATTAAATAATATTTTGTAATGACGTTTTATTATTTTTATTGTTTTTCTCTGGCTATCATCAGACGATTGTTTTCAGCTTAGGAAGGTTGCGAAGGAATTAGATAATTTAGAATATCTCCATTTACCCTTGAATCCAACAGATTTCCTCCAAGCTTAACATAATTGTCTAACAATAGCCAGAATTTAATGAAAGATGCGTCATGGTATACTGAATGGGTACCCCCATACGATTGTATTGGTACCGTAACAGAGTTGTAGATAGGTGGAATAGGTTACCAAGTGCTATAGTGGGATCAAGAACGATAGAGAGCTTTAAGATAAAATTAGATAGGCCTAGGCATATGGACGAGATGGGTTGGGTTGAGGGGGATCTGCAGGGTGTGGGCCAATCGGCGCTCTGCAGAGCCCCGTTTTGGTGAGGTCGGTCCTCATGGTATTAGTGAGCTGGGCCTATAATTAGGCCTTGTAATTGGGGTTGGGTGTGAGAGGGATCTGCCTCGTGTGGGCCAAACAGCTATCTGAAGACTCCCATTTTCTTATGTGTTCAATTTAGGAAAGCCCGTTTGTATACTAGACATTTAGATATCTACTTTCACCTTTCTAAGCTGAATATAATAATGTGGGGTTAATTAATATTAAAGAAAAATGTTGGCTAAGTAATAGCCTAACTAGGTAAGCTGATATGAATAGAGAACGTGCTCTTACGTTTTCACAATTCGTGATTAAATGTTTCAATATTTAAGTCACAGAGCTTTGGCAAAGTACTACATATTCATACAATCATAGATATGAATGGATTTATATAAATGTAGTTCGATTTAATGAGCATATATATAGCCTATACAACTGATGCATTAAAAGTACAATTTGATCAGTTAATAACTAAACAATAAATAAATAAAGTTATTCAAATTATAGGCCTACTAATTTCGTGTTTATCTTCGTTCAAGCATCCAAATATCGTAAGAAGAAAGAAACACATATACTGAACTGGATAGTGGGTCTCCCAGGGCCAAAATAGCAAAATTATAAAGATTTAGGCTAGCACAAAAAGATCACTTCAACCCCTTCTATTATAGCCTAGAAATTATTATATAATTATTATTATAGAGATTTAGCACAGAAAGATCACTTCAACCCCTACTATTATAAGACCAGCTCACCAACTAGGATTACTGGTACTTTAACAATGCCATTATTAACCCTTTCAGTACGAGACGTCCTTTTCTAAGAATAGAATACAAGACAATAAAGAATCACTGCACTGCACGAATAACTCAAGCTGGTTTTTAAATCCCTTGATTATTGGATACAAAATCGTTTAATGATAGCCACAATAAAACAACAGTCATCGTACTGAAAGGGTTAACAAATCACCAAAACTTAAGAAGTAAGACCTACCACTGGGTTCTGAGGGGAGTGTGAGGGGCCGCTTTTTGAGGGGACAGCTGGAGTAGTCGCTCTTCAGGACAACCATCGTGGAATGTTCAGCTTGATATCCCTCTGAAGTTGAGAAATATGAATGTTGCCCCTCTGAAGTCCAATACCAGGTAGAGGAATATCAATGGATCCACTCCGAAGTCGATGTGATGGATATCGGTTGCTCTTTGAAGTCGAGTAACAGGTTGAGTTATGTCGATATTGCAAATACTCCTTTTAAGTGATGATAAGAGGTCACCACCCTCCTCGTTAGGGTGTTTTGATGCCAGTTGATGCCAGTCTACAATGCCAATGAAGAATAAGACAATCCTCCCCCCGCTATTACAATCAACAGAGGAAAGACAGCTGTTTAATTTCTTCCTCCTTCTATTTAATTATGCAAACAGAAGGGAGGGAAATCGGCGTATAATAATCCTCCTGGTATACGATATTTCACTGGATTCTTTCTTCTCTCAGAGCTCCTCGGGCGGGCATATCACAGACAAGACTTGCTCACGCCTGGCGCACGGGTATGACTGAATTGTAGAGTCCCACAACCTCCCACCACTTGCCGCCCTGACAGATGTTGCCAGCTAGGGTTTATGTCTAGAGAAAACGCGCTGAGTGTGACAACCTGACTCGCCAACAAAAAAACTCACTTGTCTAGCATTCCAAGGTAGCAAACTCTTGTCTTACGTTGCCCCACTTGGGCGAGAGAATTTGTACATGTAGCGAAATGCTTCAGTGTCGCCCGAAATTAAGTAAAGGAAAACAAATTATCTGGTAGTGAGATCAGACCCCTACCCGGCATCACCAAACACGTGCCAGCGAGCCAATCACGCGCTGGGTACGTCACAGGTCTCTCCTCCAATCACAGCCCCGCTAGCCGCTCTTGAAGGTAGGGAGAAAGAAGGAAGGGAAAAGATAATCCCACCGCATTTATTCGTTAATTAGCGTCCGCGGTGTTTTGATAATCGTGAACTATGGGGCAGGAATGCGCGGCGGGAAGATTATTCCGCGCACGAGAAGAGAGACGGAAGAGGTGCGGGGACAGAGAGATGGGAGGGGATATTCGGAGCGTATTGAAGGTGAGATTTGTTTGGGTGGGGGCGACGGAGGCACTTCCGGCGTGAGTGTAACCAACCACGGCAGTAAAGGGTCAACAAATAAGAAGGGTCTCGTGTTGGGATTGTTTTGTTTGTTTATCACCAGCTGTGTATCCCCCGAGTAACTTACCCCATCCACACATACATACAGGATATGTATACGTAGGTACATACTGAACAATACACACATACATACACCCCCCTCTCTCTCTCTCTCTCTCTTGGGTATATCCTAATAATGATCCATATACTGTATAAGACATTAAACACATATTTATGCTAATTGAGAAACTTCTAAGGTAGTCAGAAAAATACCATCACATTACTACACATTACACGAACAGTTATAGCAAAATGTGATACAATTGGAGTATTAAAAAGGAGAAAATGAACGATTAAAATGAACAAGACAATAACAAATATTAAAATGAACAAGACAATAACAAATATTAACAACTTATAATGTGAACGAGAGAACTATAGTGTCTTCGTTTTCAACTGACGGTAAATTGAATCCCATAGCAGATGATTTATGGATGCTTAATGGACACATGAATCAACAATGTCTCTGCATGATGGATATGCCAAAAGTTCATAGTTAACATACTTCGATATACAATGTTCGTAATAGCCGAGAAAGCAAGAACATACTAACATAGTACGCTCATATACCATAGTCTCTAGCCCACTCATACTAACATAGTACGCTCATATACCATAGTCTCTAGCCCACTCATACAAACTCGTGGACCTATTGCTAATTATGGTAGTATATAATTATCTGGAAACTAATTTATGAATATAATTATCTATACATCAACTACAAAACCATATACTGTAATACCACTTATAGAAAAGCAAGTTCTACCAAAAAATCCATCCCGATAGTTATAATTGCATAAAGAAAAACAGGGAGGGTCCACGAATTGTTATGATTGGGCTAGAGACTGTGTCATCTGAGGATATACCATCAGCTGAAAATAAACAGACGATAGTAGAAGATGCAAAGATAACCGAAGCAAAGACAATATGACACAGGTAAATTATTGTAAGAGGAGGAAGAGAAAGCGGATTACATAAGGGGAAACAAGGGGTCATATGAAGATCCTCCCCCCCCCCCCCCAAAGTACCCAACTGAAGATCCTTCCCCCCCCCCCCACATACACACACACACACACACACATTTGAAAATAAATAAACTATATAAGGAATTAAGGATACATTAATTCAACATTATTCAGATTACCTATATTATAACACTAAACATTGCAAGGAAATATGAGTACATAGGTTAGGTTGGGATAGTTTAGGTTAGGTTATCTTTGTATAATCTGAAATAAGTGGAGTAGAGTACAACATTAACCCTTCCAGTACACCATGACGCACTCTATTATCATAATCTGGGTATTGTTGGATGATTTTATACATTTTAGGAAGAAACTCCAGCAATCAAAGCGGTGAAAGCTATCATATTTAATATTTCTAATCCCATTGGTCCCTTCTAAGCTTAAAATAATATAATAATATCTAGAATAAAGTTTAAAAAGCGTTATGGTATACTGAAAAGGTTAAGCATATGAGGAACATGCCACCATTTTGTCATTGTCCTCTTACTAACACTAGACAATTATATACAGCTTGGGAAGAATCTCTAGCAATCAATTATCCCTTATATGCTCCAAATCCCTCTCTAATCATAATACAATCGTCAAATACTCTATATATCTATCTATCTATCTATCTATCTATCTATCTATCTATCTATCTATCTATATGCTCAGGCCCAATCCCCGTTTTTCCTATTTTAATTTAAAAAAAAAATCTATTATATTTTATTGTATTCTTATTATTATTTTTTTCTTGGGGGTGGCCGATCGTCAAATTATATATATTGCAAGAGCGTGTCTTGGTATACTGAAAGGGTTATGTTATTACGGGAACAAATTTGAATAAACATACAAAACTGGAAAAAATATATAAATACGAGGAAGCAAAGGAGGAAGAACGAGAGAGAGAGAGAGAGAGTACAAAAGGGAGGCATCCGGTGGTAGGGTGGGGTTCCTCAAGACAACATACACACGTGCTCTCTACTCTATGTGTATGTGTACATGTGTGTGTGTGATTTATGGCTCTGATCTTACCGAAGGGGGGGGGGGGGTGTGTGTGTGTGTGTGTGTGTGTGTGTGTGTGTGTGTGTGTGTGTGTGTGTGTGTGTGTGTGTGTGTGTGTGTGTGTGTGTGTGTGTGTGTGTGTGTGTGTGTGTGTGTGTTTCAGGAATGAGTAAAATATGCATGAGTAATATATATATATCAGGTTTATATCACGTATGTTTATGTTGTGCCAAGTAAGCGCTTACGTTAGCTAACATTAGCTTGACTATAAAAAAATATAGTTTGTAAATATAGACTAAGCTAAACTAAACCATCAAGTGCGATTATAAAGCCTAATCCCATAATTGTCGCGGGGATTTGTTCTTTGTTTGTCTGTTGGAGAGAGAGAGAGAGAGACAAAAAAAAATAACAATATCCCTATGCATTACTTTTTAACTGTCTTCTTCTACCTAAAAGGTGAATTCAATTAGCTTTGTATTTATGTATTACAATGAAAGTTCTGAGAAATACAACTTCTATCATTACTCTATGTTCTGGTTGATGAACGATATATCTTATAGATAAATAATCTCTAACACTCGTATACAAAAGATAAAATAATTTGAATGGATATGGACATGGGAATCGAGAAACATGATAAATTAAAAGTCCTATGCAGGGGTCAGTATGATAGAAAAAAACAAAAACACAAAACAAAACAAAGGGGGAGGGGGGGGGGGGAGAAGTGTCGGGTCGGACCATGAAGGTATAGTATTATACTTCCATGGGTTGGACCCCCTTCTCCCTCACGCTTAGCCCATTTACTTTTGAGATTTTAAGACAATCGCCCCATTATTTTGGCGACTTTAAGACCATTCGTGACATTTAAATGTCAACCTTTTCCTGGCGAGCGATGGCTAGCCTGCAATTTTGGACGAACTGGACTTCGGCCTGTGTATTTTTCGCGGCCGGGTCATTTTTCTATCGAAAATTACAGGCTTGCTATTGCTCGCCAGGAAAATATTGACACCTAAATGACACAAAAGTCTTAATATTGACAACGAAGCGGGGCGAAAGGTATTAAAATCGCCAAACAAATGGGCTGAACGTCTTAAAATTTCGAAACTCATTGAGCTAAACACGAGGGAGAAAAGGGCCCAGAACAACGCCCCATCTCGCCTTAAAGCATGAAACAAAATGTATGCATTATTTGGCGTTTGCATATGCCTCATCTGAAATATCTATTTAATCTACAAATCATACCATATTAAAATTAACTATATGTATGGCCGTGATAAGCCTTCTTATTATAGTTTGCTGTTTCTTAATAAGCATACAACGAAACTAATAATACGTAATCTATTAAATCTATTAAAAAAAACAGATTATCTTGTGTAATATTGTGTTATCTTGTGTGGCCAAAACCCTCTTTCTTACCCATACTGTACCGGCGACGTCTGTATCATTTAAGTGTAGCTATATTTAGACGATTATGTGCAGCTTAAAATTAAGAAGGATCTGTGGTAGTAAAAGTGGTTAAGGGAGATAGTTCGAAGCCTGTGCATTGCTGGAGGCCCTTTTATATTTGAATTCAATCGTCTAATCGTAGCCAGAATAAAGTTAAAAAGACGGCACCGGTACTGGAATGGTAAAGCATGATACCATAGCTTATACTTGTTACGTACTGCACCCAGCTGGCCTAATACCTATATATAGCCAACTATATTTAGCTGACTCAGAGCTAACCTATCTTGACTAAGCTTATTAAGGGGTGAGGGGATGTTTATTGGTCAATTCATTCATTTGTTGATTTTTTTGTTTTATTTATGTTTTTATTTTTATGTTGTGTTTTGTTTTTGTTTTTTTTGTTTTATTTTGGGGGGGGGTCCCTATCTAGACCTCCATCAAGCTTAGATAAATATCACCAAGATCCCACTTTTAGAAAAATTCGTAAATTTTTCGGTAGTAAAATGTCCCAGCCGGTTCCTCCTATATTACAGGTTCGCTGTCGCTCGCCAGGAAAAACAAGACACTTAAATTACACAAAAGGTCTTAAAATTGACATAGAAAGGGTGCAAAAAGTCTTAAAATCGCCAAACTAATGGACTGAAAGTCATGAATATGTAAACTAAAGAGAAAAGGCCAGAAAAATCAACCATTCCCCCTTTGTGAATACAAGCTTTAGAATTTTGTTCAACTTTTGATTGGGGCCTTTTTCTTCTAAAGACGATTTGATGGACATTATGATATTGCTCACCACGTACCAGGAAATGTTGGAGAGGATCAAGGAGAAGGGTGGAGTTCCTGTGGTACACAGTATCCTACCAAGAAGAGGGGTAAGGAAGGAATGGTCCTCCAGGGCTATTGGTGTAAATAGCCGGCTGGAGAAGTATTGCAAGGCAAATACTATTCCATTCCTGGATAACTGGACCCTCTTCTACGGTAAGGATGAACTGTATGCCCAGGATGGAGTACATCTCTCTCGACTAGGAGTTTCGACCTTAGCCAGCTCACTCGACAAGTTTGTTGCGGGGTTTGGTTAATAAACCATAGGTGTGTAAGTAAAATAGAATCCCAGCCACATCAAATTGATAGTAATAACGAACATTCTGATAGCGTAGATTTTCCGTCTAGGTCCAGTAGTTCAACAGGTAAAAATAAATTAGTTAAAAACAATAGAAAAATAGTTGCAAATACAAGTAATAGTTTGAGTGTTTATTATACAAATTGCAGGAGTTTATGTAACAAAATGAACGAACTTAGAGCACTGGTTAGCAAAGAAAATATAGACATAATAGCGCTAACTGAAACATGGATTAATACAGAAACCAGGCATTTTTTAGCAGAGTTTGATATACCAGGATATAGTTTGTTTAAATATGACCGAACAAGTAAGAGGGGGTGGCGGTATAGCAGTGTTTGTCAGGAGTTCATTAAAAAGCTGTACTAAATCAGGTATTAGAGTAAATAATGAAAATGAAAGTGTTTGGGTAGAAGTTAACGAAGGTAGTGAGACTTTAGTTATTGGAGTTATGTATAGACCGCCAAATATGAGTAGAAATGACGGAACATCATTATGGGAGGAAATTAAAATAGCATCAAGGCTTAGCAACGTGTGCATTATGGGGGATTTTAATTTCCCTAATATAGATTGGCAGCATCAATAAGGCGACTCTGATTCAAAGGAGTTTATTGAGGTAGTACAAGATAGTTTTTTATCTCAATTCATAGATACGCCGACTAGAGGTGATAATATTCTCGATTTAGTTTTCAGTAACAATGAACATATGATAAATAGTGTAGAAATCGGGGACCACCTTGGAAATAGTGATCACAATTCTGTGTATTTTAATATACAATGGAAAGGTAATATCAGAGAGAATACAACATTAATACCTGACTTCAGAAAAGCCAATTATGGTGGGTTAAGAGAAGCCCTGTTAGCGGACCCTATGGTCAAAAAATTAAGTCGATCCAGGTGTCCAAATGAGTGTATCCTTTCTCAGGCACCTGTCATCTTAAGTCAGGAGGAGACGTCAAACTTGGTAGATACATACGATAATTTTATCAAGTCAGTATTCAATGCGCAAAATAAATATATCCCCAAAAGAAAATTTAGGTCAACACAGAACCAACCCAAATGGATGAATAATAGACTATTAGATCTTCTAGGAAAAAAGAGAGGAATATATAGAAAAATTAAAAAAGGCGAAATTCACCTACTTGCTTACTATCAGAATCTATCACGACAGGTAAAAAAGGATATTAGTAAAGAAAAAAGAAATTATGAAATTAAGGTTGCCAATGATTCAAAAAATAATCCTAAAGCTTTTTACCAACTATATAAATCCAAGGTTAGAGATGTAATTGGTCCCCTTAAAACTTCGATAGGAAAATTGACAGAAAGTGATTTAGAAATGTGCAGTACATTAAATAGTCAATTTCTTTCCGTTTTCACTAATGAAAATTTGGCACAGTTTCCAGAAGTCCGTAAGGTATACAGCGATAGTATAGAAAATAGGTTAAGTACGGTTACTATAAGTAGAAATGATGTGGTTAAGGAAATTGACAGACTGAAACCTCATAAATCGCCTGGTCCTGATGAGGTATATGCTAGAGTATTAAAAGAATGCAGAGATGAGTTAAGTTATCCATTAACATTTCTATTTAACAAGTCATTAGAAACAGGTATAGTTCCAGAAGCTTGGAAGCTTGAAAATGTAGTTCCGATCTTCAAAAAAGGTGATAAATCAATAGCATCCAATTACCGTCCCATTAGTCTCACTTCAATCATAGGAAAACTACTAGAGTCAATTATTGCTAGGAAAATGAGAAACCACTTCGAAACATTTAACTTAATCAATTCTTCTCAGCATGGATTCACTCAGGGACGGTCTTGCCTTACTAATTTGCTTAGTTTTTTCTCAGAGGTATATGAAGCAGTAGATAATGACAAGTCATATGATATTATATATTTAGATTTCAGTAAAGCTTTCGACAGAGTCCCTCATGAGAGATTGATGAGAAAGGTTGAGGCACATGGAATAGGTGGGGCGTTGTTAGGATGGATTAGGTCATGGCTAATTGGTAGGAAGCAGAGAGTCAGCATAAATGGTACCAAGTCAGAATGGGGAGCAGTCAAAAGTGGTGTCCCCCAGGGATCGGTATTAGGTCCCCTGTTGTTTCTTATATACATAAATGACCTAGATTTAGGTATAACTAGTAGGATAAGTAAATTCGCAGACGATACTAAAATAGGGAGATCAATTGATTCAGATAGCGATATAGAGTGCCTCCAAAGGGATCTAGATACCTTACATGAATGGTCAGTAAATTGGCAGATGAAGTTTAACATTGACAAATGCAAGGTATTAAAGATAGGGAAGATGCAAACAAATGTTAAATATAAACTAGCTAATTTAGAATTAGAAAATTCAGACTGCGAGAAAGATCTAGGTGTGTTTGTTAGCAATGATTTGAAGCCTAGAAAACAGTGTATAAGCGTTCGTAATAAGGCAAACAGGATTCTCGGGTTGATCTCTAGGAGTGTGAGTAACAGAACTGCTGATGTTATCTTAAAACTTTACTTGTCATTAGTGAGACCCCATATGGATTATGCTGTCCAATTTTGGTGTCCTTATTACAGAATGGACATAGATTCATTGGAGAGAGTACAGCGTAGAATGACAAAAATGATCCATAATATTAGAAATCTTTCGTATGAAGAAAGGTTGAAGAAATTAGGTTTACATTCGTTAGAGAGACGCAGAGTTAGAGGGGATATGATAGAGGTGTTCAAGTGGGTTAGTGGGATTAACAAAGGGGACATGGCAAATGTACTAAAGCTCAGTGATAGCGAAAGAACTCGTACCAATGGTTTCAAATTAGATAAATTTCGTTTCAGAAAAGATATAGGCAAGTATTGGTTTGGTAACAGAGTTGTAGACGGGTGGAATGGACTACCAAGTGCTATAGTGGGATCTAAAACTGTAGGGAGCTTTAAGATAAAATTGGATAAGCATATGGACGAGAAGGGTTGGGTGTGAAGGGGGATCAGCCGGGTTGGGCCAATCAGCGCTCTGCAGACCTCCATAATCCTGCGTTAATCTCTAACCGTTTTGGTAAGATGATCCTCAGGGTATTAGAGTGTGAAGCCTATAATTGGGCTTTGTAATGAATTGGGGTTGTGTGGGACAGGGATCTGCCTTGCTTGGGCCAATCGGCTTTCTGCAGACTCCCATTTTCTTATGTTCTTATGTTCTTATGTTCTTATGTTCTTATGATATAATTTTCCCGGAAATAGACCAAGGAATGATTGCGAAAAATTATTGCATATGCATTCTCGAGAGAATTATAAAAATCCTGGTTTGCATTAATACGAAAAATAATAGGAGAACAATGAAATTGTAGATTAAATATATATTTGTATAAAGGCGTAAGATTAGAGAAGACTGATAGAGTACTTGACGTAAGTATAGGGAATTAATGGTGAAACATTAAATGAACAATAAGAACATAAGAACATAAGAAAATGGGAGTCTGCAAAAAGCCGATCGGCCCATACAAGGCAGATCCCTGTTAGATATCATAAGTAAATTTCTGCAGACTTCTGCAGACTCCCATTTTCTTATGTAAATAAGTTTTATACTTATGAAAAGCTGGAAAAATCAAGATATGAGAGCTTAACTACAGGTACTTTATAATGAAATATTACAGTACTCGAATAACTTGAATAATTCAAGTACATAATTAATTGGCGAAATTGGCGTTAACTTGGTTACAAGAATAACATACCTTGATTCGTTAAATTTGTGAAATAATCGACCCAATTATGATTACATGAACAGTATTAATATATATATATATATATATACCGGTATATATATAATATATATATATATATATATATATATATATATATATATATATATATATATATATCGTTACTAACACCAATAACTCCCAATGAAATAAATTAAAGCATATAATACTCATATACAGTACAATATGTACTGTATATATGTACCGGTACTGTATATAGGGGAGGCCTCATAGGTATGTGATAAGGAGTTGCTGGAACTCCTGTTTCATTTGTCTAGCTTCCCTCACTGCTTCTGTTAGTATCTCACCTAGGCTACACAGGGAGTAATCCAGCTTGCTCTCATAAACACCTCCTCCTATCCATTTCGCTACACACATCACACTTCTTTATAACACACACACACACACACACACACACACACACACACACACACACACACACACACACACACAATAAAACTAAAATAAGTTTAAAAGAGCGACTATCAGTCTTCTAACTTTGGGGGAGACACGTGTTACAGGCAGCTTTGCCTTTTGTCTCCTTCATACACACAGGACAACAACAACAAAAAATACTCCCTTGTCTATAATTTTCTAGCATACAGATATACAGACATATCCATAACCCCCGACCATGACACCTCCCAGTGATTGGCTCTCCTGCCCCAGTTACCTAAATCTAGACCAGCCGTGACGTGAGAGTGATCAGCTGGATTGGTAAGCTGGGGGTTATAGTAAAGATGAAGGGCAGACAAACAGATACAAGGCTAGCTATATAAATAGATATACATAACATTGTATATACTATTATATATATATATATATATATATATATATATATATATATATATATATATATATATATATATATATATATATATATATATATAGAGAGAGAGAGAGAGAGAGAGAGAGAGAGATAAATTTATTGATGTATTCTTTTTCCAATAAAATAACATATGAATTTGTCGACCCAGATGGTATTTGTGTTATTCTAAGTGTATGAAGGAGACAAAAGGCAAAGCTGTCAGTAAAAAGTGTCTCCCCCAAAGTTGAAAGTGTGACGGAGCCAAATTATGAAGGGTAGGGCATATTTTTTGGTCATTTATATATTAACTTATATATTTTCCAGTTTCCTCGTCAAACCTCCATCAAGCTTGAAACAACGCCCCCTAGACACCCCTTACAGTTACAACGCCCCCTAGACACCCCTTACAGTTACAACGCCCCCTAGACACCCCTTACAGTTACAACGCCCCCTAGACACCCCTTACAGTTACAACGCCCCCTAGACACCCCTTACAGTTACAACGCCCCCTAGACACCCCTTACAGTTACAACGCCCCCTAGACACCCCTTACAGTTACAACGCCCCCTAGACACCCCTTACAGTTACAACGCCCCCTAGACACCCCTTACAGTTACAACGCCCCCTAGACACCCCTTCAAGAACGCCCCCTAGACACCCCTTCAAGAACGCCCCCTAGACACCCCTTACAGTTACAACGCCCCCTAGACACCCCTTACAGTTACAACGCCCCCTAGACACCCCTTACAGTTACAACGCCCCCCAGACCCCCCCTACAGTTACACAACGCCCCTAGACACCCCTTACAGTTACAACGCCCCCTAGACACCCCTTACAGTTACAACGCCCCCTAGACACCCCTTACAGTTACAGTTGTACTTTTTTCGGTAGAAGAATGTCCCGGCTAAAGGCCATTTCCTCCCTAAATTAAAGGCTTGCTATCGCTCGCGAGGAAAACAATGAAACCTAAATGGCACGAAAGGTCCAAATATTGGCAAAAGAAATGGGGTGAAAGGTCTTAAAATCGGCCAACTAATGGAATAAACGGCTTCAAATCTAAACAAATATTGGGGCTAAACACGAGGGAGAAGGGAGGGGGTGGGGGCCAGAAAAACCCTACATACAGCTCCCCTACAGGACGGATGGTGGCATAATAATAAGGTATAATATTAATTAAGCTATACAAGGTGAGGTACAGTTGCCCCATAAGTTCTGTTCCTCCCCGTGATCTTATAAATGGAAATATATACGTATTGTGGATGATTGAAGGACGAGTGTATATACTGTTTTATTTTTTTATCTTTCTCTCCTTTTCTCATTTTCCCTGGCTTTTATCCATTTGGCCCCATTCAGTCAACTGTTTTAAGACGTTTATCCCTATCCAAGTGTCGATTTCTTCCTGGCGAGCGATAGCGAGCCAGCATTGTATGGAGAAATCCGGCTTTGCCGGAGAAATTTTCTATCGAAAAATGTACAAATTTAGCTTGCTGTCAAAACAAAAATATATATATATGCTGGCTCGCTACCGCTCGCCAGGAAAATATTGACACCTGGAGGGGGGTAAAAGTCTTAAAACAGTAGGCTGAATGGGGCCGAATGGATACAAGCCAAAGAGAGAGGGACAGAAAGAGAAAAAAGCGCGGTGGGCTCCCTTAAGCAGTAGGATAACCCATTCAGTACCAGGGACGTCCTTTTCATCATATTCTGGCAACTAATAGACGATTATATTCAGCTTAGGAAAGACCTCTAGCAAAAATAAGGTTTCGAAATATCTCAACCTACCCTTTTAACTACCACAGATCCTTCCCAAACCTTTTAACTACCACAGATCCTTCCCAAACCTTTTAACTACCACAGATCCAATCAAACCTTTTAACTACCACAGATCCAATCAAACCTTTTAACTACCACAGATCCTTCCCAACCCTTTTAACTACCACAGATCCTTCCCAACCCTTTTAACTACCACAGATCCTTCCCAACCCTTTTAACTACCACAGATCCTTCCCAACCCTTTTAACTACCACAGATCCTTCCCAACCCTTTTAACTACCACAGATCCTTCCCAACCCTTTTAACTACCACAGATCCTTCCCAACACTTTTAACTACCACAGATCCAATCCAACCTTTTAACTACCACAGATCCAATCCAACCTTTTAACTACCACAGATCCAATCCAACCTTTTAACTACCACAGATCCTTCCCAACCCTTTTAACTACCACAGATCCTTCCCAACCCTTTTAACTACCACAGATCCTTCCCAACCCTTTTAACTACCACAGATCCTTCCCAACCCTTTTAACTACCACAGATCCTTCCCAACCCTTTTAACTACCACAGATCCTTCCCAACCCTTTTAACTACCACAGACCCTTCCCAACCCTTGTAACTACCACAGATCCTTCCTAACCCTTTTAACTACCACAGATCCTTCCCAACCCTTTTAACTACCACAGATCCTTCCCAACCCTTTTAACTACCACAGATCCTTCCTAACCCTTGTAACTACCACAGATCCTTCCCAACCCTTGTAACTACCACAGATCCTTCCCAACCCTTGTAACTACCACAGATCCTTCCTATGCTGCATACTATCGTCTAAATATAGCTAGCATAAAATACAGCACACGTCGCTGGTACTCAAAGTGTTAAGGGGAGGCAGACCGTTTTTCTGGACCCCCTTCTCCCTAATGTTTAGACCCACTAGTTTTGGGATTATAAGACGTTCGGCCCATTAGTTTGGCGATTTTAACACCTTTCGCCTCATTTTGTTGTCAATTTTAAGACCTTTCGTGCCATTTAGGTGGCGATTATTTCCTGGCGAGCAATAGCGAGCCTGCAATTTTAAGAGGAACCGGCCTTCGGCCGGCACATTTTTCTACCGAAAAATTTACAAATTTATCTTGAAGGGTGATCTAGGGGGTGTTTTTCTAAGCTTGATGGAGGTCTAGCGAGGAAACTAAAACAATATATGAATTAATTAATTAATAGACCAACAAACTTACATACATAAGATCACGACGAGGAACAGAACTTATGTGGCCAACTGTACATATTTCTACCTGACCTTGATATGTTGTAAGGCGTGACCGAGGTTCGAGGTAGGTTAGAAGATCAGGTTAAGAGGGGATTTACACGCAATGGTATATATTTTGTGGACCCCCTTCTTCCTCATGTTTAGCCCCATTAGTTTTGATATTTTAATGATGTTCACCCTATTAGTTTGGCTATTTTAAGACCTTGCGCCCCATTTATATATTTTTTAAGATTTGTCCTGCCATTTACGTAACGATTATTTCCTGGCGATCGATAGCGACCCCGTAATATATTAGGAACCGGCCTTCGGCCGGGAAAACTTTCTGCCACAATATGAACACAGTGGTCAATGCTATAATACCCTACTTGTAGTCTACAAGTTCTGCAATTCCCCTTACCTAACATAACGAGAGTGGTGGATACGTGTTTGTATGTGTTTTGAAATGTCAAGTTCGTTTGGCGGTGGAGAGTGGAGTTTGGATTACTACTTCGAGGGGCGTTGTAGTCGCCGGGGTAGACTTAGAGCCAGCGGAATCATGGCTTGGTTGTTTAGGGGCCGTTGTAGTCGCAGGTTAATAATCTAGAAGTTCTGCAACTCCCCTGACCTAACTTAAGCAAACTAACACAACCTATAAGTGTTACCTATTTTAGGTAATCGTTTGAAATTTTACAGAACTCGGTAACGAATGAAAACAACAAGGTGGGAAGGATTAACTATCCACTATTTAGACAATAGTTTAAATATATTTGTTTCTTAAAGTATAGTAAGCATTGATATTATGACCTTACGGTACATAATAATACAGACTTATCGTATTATATTAATGTCTGTAATGATGTATGAATACAGCCATTGTACTTAATGATGATATTAGAGGACTGTAGTTATAGTGTCCGTGGGTCGGTGGTGAGTGTGCATGTGGCTTGGCACAGCATGAGGGCCCCTTATATAGAGGCTGTGCACAATGGGGGCCATGCCTGGCATACTCGCATCTCATTCCTAACAAATCCCAGTGATGCTCGGTGACTCCCAGTGACTCCTATCTAATTCCCAGTTATTCCTATATTACTCCTATCGACTCGTATATTACAGTAATCCGAAATTTTCAACTTTTCAATAACTCGCACTTCTCCTGGTTTTATCCCGGTGATTCCTGGTGATTCCCAGTGATTCCCAGTGACTCCCATTGATTCGTAGGTACACTCCCACTGGTTCCTACGGTGTTGTGAGTGCACGGGGAATTGCAGACATTCGCGGTCGTATTCCCAGGAATCATTACTCCTAGTGATTCTAGCTCGCATTCCTGACTGTGTGAAGTAGCCTTAAGTCATAGTTTTCTGGAAGGGGGCGACGAGTAGACAGATGGAGTAATTGAGTCTTGGAAGCATTGAAAGTAACAAGGCTTTCTCTGCCCCAATTAGATATAGTAGAGAGATCAGAAAATAGGTGCTTTATGGCCTCCTTATGTGAGTTTTGGAGTTCCTGCTGTGAATGGTGTTGTGGATATCTAGTTGAATAGTGTAATGTAGAGTCATCAGCATATGAGTGAATGGGGCTGGAGGAGCAGTTGAGAAGGTCGTTAATGAATAATAGGAAGATAATTGGAGATAGGACAGAACCCTGAGGAACACCGGAGTTGATAGGTTGAGGAAGTGAATGGTGGCCGTCCACAACTACAGCTATGAAACGGCCGGAAAGGAAATTAGAGACAAAAGCACAGATGAAGGGATATACAATGAGGGAGGGTTGTTTGGAAATGAGGGATTTGTGCCAGACTCTATCGAAGGCCTTCGATATGTAGAGCACAACAGAAAAATTCTCACCGAAGTCCCAAATGGAGGATGACCAAGAATTAGTAAGATAAGAAAGAAGATCACCAGTAGAGCAGCCCTTAAGGCAGCCATAATGGCGGTCTAAGAGTAGGTTATGGGATGATTAATGCTTATCAGGTAAGAATATTTTCAAAATCTTTAGAGATGCAAGAAATGAGAGCAATTGAATGATAGTTGGAGTGTTGAGAGCGGTCACCTTTCTTTGGGACAGGTTGAATGACAGCGAACTTCCAGCAAGAAGAGAAGAAGTTAGAGGAGAGACAGAGACGGAAGAGTTTGCCTAGGCAGGGAGTCAGCACGGAAGCACAATTTTTGTGTACAACAGGAGAAACACCGTCTGGTCTGTACGCCTTCTTAGTATTAAGCCCAGAGAGGGTGGAAAGTACATCCTTGGAAGAGATTATGATGCTAGGCATAAGTAGGAGAGAAGGGGGTGGAGAGGGAAGAATAGCACCGAATCATCTAAAGTGGAGTTTTGAGCGAAAGTGTTAGCGAAGAGTTCAGCTTTGTCAGAGGAAGTGGTGCCGAAAGAGTGGAAAAGAGGAGGGAAAACGAAGAAAAATAAATGTTGGAGAGGTTTTTGGTTAGATGCCAGAAGGCTTGGAAAGAGCTAGAGTTGGATAGTTCAGTACATTTATTATTGATGAAACAATGTTTGGCAAGGCGAAGAATAGATTTGGCTTGATTCCAGGCAGAAACATAGGATTTATGAAATTCTTGAGTTTGAAGGCGACGGTACCGTTTGAATGCTTCCTCCTTATTGCAGACAGCAGTAGAACAAGCGTGAGTAAAAGAAAATGGGATGTATGCTTCAATGCCTGAGAAGGTTACCTAGGTAATGCGTTCAGCACTCTCCGAGGGTCATCGGCCACGGAAGCAGAAGTCATTCCATGGGAAATCAAAGAAGTACTGTCGAAGAGCCTCCCAGTCGGCAGCGCCAAAGTGCCACAAGCGCAGCCAGCTGGGAGGATCGGGTGCCCGTACCGAAGAGATAGGACAGGTATGTTAATTTTGGCTGTGCGAACAACTTTAGTTTTAGTGTTCAATCTCGTGGAGGCAGCCGTATAGGAGTAGTGCGTCAAATGTTCTGGAGATGACCAAAAAGAAAAAAACAAAAAGTCTCAATTCAGCAAAACACAGCCCTCTTCATAGCAAAATCGGGAATAATGACAATTTTTTTTTTTTTTTTTTAAACTTGTTCTGAATAGTCTTGTTCGCCAGTCTGCAAATTTGGACAAATACCAGTACTCAAAACAGTATCACATAGTAAATGGTAAAGTTAGTAGTGATAAGAGTGCATCTGCGATAATATAAGGTAATTAGGAATAATATGTATACTTATTTTCTGAGAGAAAGAGAGAGAGAGAGTGTGTGTGTGTGTGTATGACACGGCGTATTCACTAAAATATAACGCTCGCGAATAAAATTAATGTATTCCGTGAGTGAACATGATGGTGGGAGATGAGCACGATATTAACCCTCTCCGACATATGACGCGATTTTGAGCCTATTGGGGATACTTTAATGCCTTTGTTACCATCAGGGGTATTTAGAAACCTTTAGTTTAGTTACTTCAACCTCTGCAGTTGTCTTTGAGTTAGCTGTGGGCAGAAAACTAATTTTGGCGAGGTAATTATAAGAGTGAGAGAACTCTATTTCTTATTGCTAATCTGGCAACCTCTGCGTCATAAATGCGTGAAAGGGTTAATGTGTGGTAATTGTTGTTGAGCTACTGCGAAGGTCGGCTCTTTGTCGCCTGAGAGAGAGAGAGAGAGAGAGAGAGAGAGAGAGAGAGAGAGCGAGAGAGAGTGTGAGTGAGTGAGTGAGTGAGTGAGTGAGTAAGAGAGAGAGAGAGAGAGTGAGTATACATGAAACAGAAGCAGATGGAACACTACTATACACCAACTTCACATACATCATCATATTGAAATAAGGAGCGATATACTTGTATTTTTTTGTTCATTCATCTATAGCGCCAAACTATCAAATCTAAACAAACATTACTCCCGGTTCGCAACAAATTGTCCGTCATCTTGTCAGTTCAGTATAGTATAGAATAGTCCCTGTTTTAACCCCTTTTGTACCGGCGACTTATGTTCTATTTTATTCTAGCAATATTTAGACGATTTTATGCAGCTAAGAAAGGATCTGTGGTAGTTAAAAAAGGGTTGATTGAGATAGTTCGAAGCATTGTAATTGCTAAAAATCCTTCCTAAAGTGAATAAAATCGATTAGTAGGAGCCAGAATAAAATCAAAAGACGTCTAGGCTACACTTCTTTATTTTCTTGATTTACGATATTCTAAAATATTTTGTTTCTTCAGGGATGAGGCCTATTCAGTGTATGCAGAACACGTGGTACATATCCCGTATGTAACCATCGTAATCCTATCAAGGTGACCCAATTCCCTGGATAAATCACATATTTTTCCTCCGAGGTCTCCTAAACCGATTAAGGGGAGATTTCCACTTGAGGGATTTTTTTCTGGACTCCTTTCTCCCTCATGTTTAGCCCCATTGCTTTTCTAATTTTAAGACGTTCGCCCCATTATTTTGACGATTTTAAGAAATTTCGACCCATTTCTGTCAATTTTAAGAGCTTTCGTGCCATTTAGGTGTCGATTTTATTCTGGCGAGCGATAGCGAGCCTGTTATTTAAGAGGAACCGGCTTTCAGCCGGGACATTTTTCTACCGAAAAATTTACAAATTTATTTTGACAGGGGCTCAAGGGGGTGTAATCTTAAGCTTGATGGATATCTAGAGACCAAACTAAAAACCTCCCCTTAAGTAGTCTGTGATACCAGTCAGCCTGAGTCGCTACCAAGGATATGATACGAGATTAATATTAGATGATCTGAAATTAGTTTTGTAAAAGGAAATATGATGAGATGAAAGGATGGGTGCAACTGATGTGCAATATTTTATATTCGCTATATAAACAAATAAAGAATAATGACTAACCTGTAATAATTAAGACTTTAGTTTTGCGATGGATAAACAATTAATGGCCGTTTTCATTGTGGCCACTTGCGAGTTGGCTGTTTTGACCTGCTTTCCTTTCGTCAATTGGTTTCCTTTAAGGGGAGATGGGCCGGTTTTCTGGACTCCCTTCGCCCTCATGTTTAGCCCCATTAGTTTTCAAATTTTAAGATTTTTGCCCCTTTAAGATTTTTGTCCCATTAGTTTGTCGATTTTTAGACCTTTCGTCCCATTTCTTTGTCAATATTTAGACCTTTCGTGCTATTTAGGTGTAACAAATTTTCCTGGCGAACGATAGTGAGCCTGTAATTTTGTTAAAATCGGCCTTAGGCCGAGAAATGTTTCTACCAAAAAATGTACATATTAATCTAGAAGAGGGATCTAATGGATGTGTGTTTTAAAATTTGATGGAGGTCTAGGGAGGAAACTAAAAGAATAATAAAACAAAATACATAAATGATCAAATAAATACGCCCACCCCCTCTTAATACGCCCACCCCCCTTAATACGCCCATCCCCCCTTAATACGCCCACCCCCCTTAATACGCCCACCCCCCTTAATACGCCCACCCCACCTTAATACGCCCACCCCCCCTTAATACGCCCATCTCCCCTTAGTAAGCCCATCCCCCCTTAATCACTCCCCCAATGCATTCCTCCTTCACACTTTCCCCATCACCGTCACTTTCTCCCGCTTCCGTCGTCACATTCCGTCCCTTTTATGACCGCTTCCGTCTGCCGTCACTCCTACCCCGACTGTCACTTTGGTGGACATTGGCCCCTCATTTACAGTATATATATGGTCCCCGCCGGCGATATCTCCTTGGCAAGTCCCATTTAGTCCAGTTCGATTGTTTGTTTTATTATCCTGATTAACTGACATTCATTCTTTGTTGATGCTGCTAAGTACAATTGCTGGATTAATTAATTAATACCTGGTAAAGGCCTTTGAATCTCCCCTGAATTAGGAGTATACATTTTCACCTGTATTTTTTTAAATATATATAACATTAGTTGAGGTAAACATTAAGGGGAGGTATTTAGTTTGTTCACTAGACCTCCATCAACCTTAAAATTACACCCCCTTGAGTCCCTTTCAAGATAAATTTGTACATTTTTCGGTAGAAAAATTTCCCGGCCGAAGGCCGATTCCTCTTAAATTACAGGCTCGCTATCGCTCGCCAGGATAAAATCGACACCTAAATGGCACGAAAGGTCTTAATATGGGGTGAAAGTTCTTAAAATCGCTAAACTAATGGGGCAAACATTTTATAATATCAAAAGCAAAACATGAGGGAGAAAGGGGTCAAGAAAAAAATCCCTGAAGTGGATATCTCCCCTTAATAAGCCTATGGCAATGTTCCTGTTATCACTGTACTGTACTATACTGGCATCCTATTAGAGTGACACGGTTCTAATCATGCATATTATATCAATTATATTTAGTTTTCCTTTACATGTTTTTCGTTCTGGAAATATCTGTCACTCTCTCCCTCTCCCCCTCCCTCTCTCTCTTATCTATTTATCTATTTATCTCTCTCTCTCTCTCTCTCTCTCTCTCTCTCTCTCTCTCTCTCTCTCTCTCTCTCTCTCTCTCTCTCTCTCTCTCTCTCTCTTATACGGTAACCGGATAAGCAAATACATACACACACAGACAGTTAGGTATTGTTTATATTACTTCGTGTACAATCAATCCTCCCTTCGCATACCTTTCCAAAATTCTTGCCCGTCACTTACCTACCGTCCCTCAACAGGCCCTTCGTCAGCTGGTTACCTGGTTAGTTACTATTAGGTGTGGACAGCTGCTACAGGTGGGGCATTACAACAGAGAAAGTTAAGGGGAGATGGGCGTATTTATTTCCTCATTTATATATCTTTTTCATCATGTTTTGGTTTCCTTTTCAGACATCCATCAAGCTTAGAAAATCACCCCCCCAAGACCCTCCTTCAAGATTAATTTGTATATTTTTTAATAGAAAAATGTCGCGGCCGAAGGCCGGTTGCTCTTAAATTACAGGCTCCCTTTCGCTCGGCAGGAAAAAACTCGACACCTAAATAACACGAAAAGTCTTAATATTGACAACAAAATGTGTCGAAAGGTCTTAAAATCGCTAAACTAATGAGCCGAACGTCATAAAATCTGAAAACAAAAACTAATGGGACTAAACATGAGGGAGAAGGGGGACCCGACAAACTACCCATCTCCCCTTAAAGTGCCAAACAGATGGGCTACGGGGTGACCATACAGACAACATGGACCATTTCAACCCTTAGCTCTCAACCAGTGCCCAACTCCACCAATAGTGTTAGGCTAGGCTAGGCTCTATAGGTAATGTTAGGGGGGAAGCTTGATTTACTGGACCCCCTTCTTCTTCATCCTTTAGCTCCATTAGTTTTGATATTTTAAGACGTTCGCTCCATTAGTTTGGCGATTTTAATACCTCTTGTGTCATTTAAGTGTATATTTGTTCCTGGCCAGTGCTAGGGAACCTTTAATTTAGGAGGTAGCGGCCTTCGGCCAGGACATTTTGTTACCGAACAATGTACAAGAAGTATATCTACAAAGGGGGTCTTGAAGGGATGTTTGTTTAAGCTTGATTGAGTTCGTGGGATGGAACTGATATACAATAGTATATAAATTATTAAGTGAACAAGTAAATATGAGTAACCTCTTAAGACTGTAGGTTGGCACAGGTTGAGTTGGTTTGGGTGGATTTGGTTGAAAGCTACGGGTTGACAGGGTAAATGGAATCAATGGTCTGAAAATCGTGCTATGGCCAAACTAGTAAATGAAACCGCATGCAAACACTGTATATTGGCGAGCAACACATTTATAAGAACATGGGTAATATATGAAAAACTAAAAAAACTAAACAATATCAAGTTCTCTACGACATACATCAACCATTTTCGTTCGATAATGAAGCCCTACGCATTGATGAACGAAGTAGAAGTATGCAGTAATAATAATAATAATAATAATAATAATAATAATAATAACAATAATAATAATAATAATATATGTGTGACATAAAACTCAAATATACAACCAACACTCAGTGTCATAGTCGTTGTTTGATATGGTACTAAACGCCTTTCCAGCACATTTAACATTTGGCCCATAAAGACTAATTAAGGCCTTTATTGCATTCCTACACCAGTCTCGTTTGGTCACACCTGGAGACAGTAAGAACACATATATATATATATAACATGAAGGTTCTTTAGGTTGCTTATAATATTATTTACACCTAGGTCTGTAGTCCTCTGTGCACTTTGGCATTGCACGAAACCTGTAAACAAATCGTATTCACACCTACAAGAATCAGGAATAAAAACACAACATTGGTGGGCCAACCTCGGATTACAATAATTTAGTATTGGTTGTTGCGAGCTAAGAGATGCGTTTTGTGTAAATTGTCACAAATAATACACACATACACACGCACACACACATATATATATATATATATATATATATATATATATATATATATATATACAGGTAATATATACAGTATATATATATATATATACAAATATATATATTTTCTTTAATACATACGAGGTTGAAAGAAATGGCAATTTCTGCGTTGGAAATTTTATTATTCAAGGTTTCCAGGTCTCTGATGAGTTTTCGCTGGGTGGCAGGAAGTAGATGAATGAGGTTAGCAAAATTCATGGTGCTACAGGGTTACATTAATGTACATGATGATACAGGATATACGACGCGTTTCACTGGACAACCAGCATTATCAAGTAAGGATAGAATGATATAAAAGGTAAACAGGAAGGGTATATATAGAGGGTGGAAGATCAGAGGAGGCGAAAATCAGGGGGCAAATGTCTGCTATTGGTGGAGGGGTATTCTAGGAGTGTTTCTTTCAACCTCGTATGTATTAAAGAAAATTTATTACCTGGATTTACTAAATATATATATATAACTAGTTACAAAATATATGATAATTAACGTGTTTTACCTATAGCAATGCTCTTTCATTATATATAACCATCTTTTACTTATAATATCTCTATGCCAGTAATAGGATCGACCCCCCCCCCCAAAAAAAAAGAAAAAAAAAAAAAAAAATCAGAACCGCTTCATCATTAAATGTTCATCAAATAATCACATCATACTAAACAAAAACACAAAAAAAAAAATCCATCAGCTCTATTTAAAGTTACTCGCGTTCATAGCACTCGCCTCTATACAATGACCTCTTTGCAGATAACATACCCCTTCCGATAACCTTTCATTTCCTTTTACATTGCACCCCTCCCCGCACAATGTATACACACACACACACACACACACACACACACACACACACACACACACAACATACACACACGCACCATAACACCTTCCGACCCTCAAACACACACACACGCACACCCTCGCACAAACACACCACAACATACACACACGCACCACAACACCCTCCAACACCCTCGACACACACACACACACACACACACACAAACAACACCTGCAAGTTAAGAGTTTGTTGACACTTACAAACACGCCCCAAACACTCCCCAAGCACTCTGAAGCACACTTTCTCTCTTAAGGGGGGTAACCTGCTTTTTGTTCTCTTTCTTGGTTGCATCCATTCGGCCCCCTTCAGCCTACTGTTTTAAGACATTTATCCCTATCCAGGTGTCGATTTTTTTCATGGCGAGCGATAGCGAGCTAACATTTTATTAGAAATCCAGCTTCGCCGGAGACATTTTTCTATCGAAAAATGTACAAATTTAGCCAGCTGTCTAACTTATTATCCAAAATATGGTGGTTCGCTAACGCTCGCCAGGTGTAGGCTAAATCGACACCTGGATGGGGATAAACATCTTAAAACAATAGGCTGAATGGATACATCCCAGAGAGAAAAAACAAAGCAGGTCACCCCACCGCAGGGAAGTCCATCTGTACGTGTTTCAATTAGGCATAATATAGATATAAATAAGTAACACATTAACATTAATCATCAATTATTAAGTAACACCCCGTTCTTAACATTAACCATCAATTACAAACCCCAATGCACTTGAATAAACTAATATGGATAACAGAAATATCCTCACAACACAGAGGAATACAAAGGAAGGCAAACAACAACAGATATAGTGGTCCTTACTAGGCTACTTAAAAAATGAAATAACAAATGAGTTCGATTTTTAAGTTTAGATTCAAATTGTACCTAAACTATCATATAATTATATAATAGTTGACAGAAAGCTCTAGACATTTGTGTACGTAAAATTATAATACACATGCTAATTATTTTGATAAAACTACTTTGGCCACAATGATTATATTACTGACATGCATTAATTTATGTTCACGGTCTGTTTTAATCATTTAGATGTGTTCAAGTATTCATGATCACGATTGCACATTTGAAACTAAAAGCCATAATATTTAATCTAACTAAAGTGGTTCCCTAGACCTTCATAAACGAAATGAGCAAAACAAATAATATAATATCTAAAATTAGATGGAATTAATTCCTTTATCAGAAATTAACACTCAGTAATATGATCTTCACTCGATATAGTGTTGGTAGCGCGGCTTAATAAATACGGGTGTAAGTATTTAATCTAAAGTAGTTCTAATACTTTCTTGTTGGCAATAGTTTGTTATCGATTTTGCGTACTAATTGGAACACCACGTACTAATAGGAACATCACGTACTACTTTGAACACCACCTATACTGTTGCCAAACATGTGGAACTACAGTAATTGTGGCACATTAGTATACGCGAGCAACTCACAACTGAGAGAATTGGAGGTCAATTTCCGAGTAGGACGAAAGGGATGGGCAGTTTCCTGACACCCAATGCCTCTGTTCACCAAGCAGTCAAATGGAACATGGAGTAAGTAGATATTTTATAACAGATAACAGATAACAGATTCCTAAACGTCAATTCTGGGGGGTTAAATTATGGCACCAGTTGTTGTTGTTGTTGTTGTTGTTGTTGTTGTTGTATGTTATAAAAATCGCCACCTTTAAGTGGCACCGATTAGCGTGTCGCCTAAATCACCCTCCACTGGTTCCAAGAGACAACACATCGGGCATAATAAACACCACAGCAAAGCGCAAGCTGACATAAACTCTTCCAGCTTCACTTTCATTGGTTAATTGGTTGATTGGTTGATTGATTGATTTTTTTTTTAACAGTGCCAAGTTCCCTGCACTTTCCTCTTTATTAAAAATTTTTGTTGGTGTATCCTTCCAAAATATGTCCAGAAATTTCTGACCACGACTGCTCCTATGTTCTATCTTATTCTATCTTATCTTTATGCCTGCCTGAGTGCCTCTGACTTGCTCTCGCTCACACACGCACTCTCTCTCTCTCTCTCGATGACACCCCCTATATAAGCAAAGACACCGACCCAGGCCGGTATGCTGGCAACTGTGTTTGGCTTGGCCGCTACTTGTAAGACTTGGGCAGGCACAAAGATATATAAGAGAGAGAGAAAGCGAGAGAGAGAGAGAGAGAGAGAGAGAGAGAGAGAGAGAGAGAGAGAGAGAGAGAGAGAGAGAGAGAGAGAGAAAGAGAAAGAGAGAGAGAGAGAATAACTATGAAGGCAGGGGAAGTTGAGGACATATAATTACTGTATTTTCACATGATTGGCAACAGTATAAAGTAAGTGATGTTCCAATTAGTACGTGGTGTTCCAATTAGTAAGTGATGTTCCAATTAGTAAGTGATGTTCCAATTAGTACGTGGTGTTCCAATTAGTATGTGATGTTCCAATTAGTATGTGATGTTCCAATTAGTATGTGGTGTTCCAATTAGTAAGTGATGTTCCAATTAGTAAGTGATGTTCCAATTAGTACGTGGTGTTCCAATTAGTATGTGATGTTCCAATTAGTATATTCCAATT